>OX451737.1:34711272-35179344 GCA_948472305.1 Vicia faba | reverse complement strand
AAGGATGTTTTGTTTTGAAAGTGAGCAAGTAACTAGGGGCATTCTACCTACTCAAAAGTCTTTCATGTTCATTTCCTCTTTCCTTTGACATTGTTATCTTACCATTGATTTGGTAAGTAACCCTATCTTTGGATGTAAACGGGACGGGCGTGGGTCATCGTATAACCATGATTAGCAATGTTGCAAGGTATCTTAGCATTTTTTTTTAGGAACTAAGATCATTTTGAAAAGGGAACATAGATAGCGTCATCGAGGGACTATGATCTTGTATTTTGGCTTGTTTTTTTCTAAGATACCTCACATGCGTAATATGGCCATTTTGTAAAGGCAACCAAGTGGATTTACCCTAGGGGTGTTTGTGTGTAAGTGTATTGTTTTCATGATTGATTTTGTCTTTGATTAGGGTTTTCTAATGGTTGATTATAGTCTTGCCATACAAACCCTAATTACTAACATTTACATAAAGCGATAAATTGCGGAATTTAAAATTACTACGCTATTACATTATTAGGGGAAGGGGTGTGCAAATTTACAAATGGGGATTGCGAGGAAATTAAACCTAATTATCTATTACAACCATATTAAATATGTACAAGAATTGAAATAAATAATGTACCAAATGAATAAATATACAAGGATGTGAATGTAAAGTAAATGGATATTTTGTTTGGATTTTTTTTAGGAAAAGGGGTTTTGTTTTAACTTAATTAACTAAAAGAAAAATAGTTAATTAAAAGTAAAACCTAAATTTACTAGGAAAAGAAATTAAATAAAACTTTAATCTATTGATTGATTAAAAAGAAATTAAGTTTATAAGAAAAGTATATTTTTGGTATTTTTGTCTTAAAAATAATTTATAGTGTTATAAAATATTTTTGGTCTTTTTTGTTTTAAAATAATATATTTAAATGGTGTAAAAGAAAATAACTAAAACCCTAATTTTAATTAAATTTACAAAACAATTAGTGAAATAAATAAAGTATGATTAAATAAAAATAATTTTTATTGAGAAAAAATAAATAAACTATGTCAAAATATAAATATAATATTTTTGTATTTTTTATAATTTTTTTAATATTAGATAAAATATTTAACAAAATAAATAAATAAAAATAAGAAAAAAAGAAATAAAAATGGGCCAGGGTGTGTAAGTGAAACAGGGGGTCAGAAAGTAAAAAAAAACAATAAGGCCCAAGGAGGAGGCCCAGCGCTTGTCCAAAAAAGTCAGAATAGGAAAAATATGAAGAAAAAAATCAAAAGGGTATCATTGGGGCTCAAACCCGGGTCCCCCAAGTCACAGGCGCGTGCTTCTATCATTGGGGTGGCTATACATTCGTTTATATAATCAAAACAACAAATATATGATTGTAAACAAGTCCTGAATACACTTCATCTTCAACCTCCAGCCAAAGGACATGTATCTTCTTCATTTCTAAACAAAAATGAAAAGTTCAAACATGAAAGTTGTAGCATTCCTTCCCACGAATTTAACCATGTAAATAATTTAAACTAACAATCAAAGATAAAGGAGAATTTCTCTGGCCCTAATTAAAAACCTAAAAATTTCAAGACACTTCAACTTTAAAATTCTCTAAGCTCAGGCCATATAAATGCAAACTATGGATATTGTACAGTTTTGTGGCAAAGTTATCTACATTTATCTTCACAAATCAAGACCTAACAATGCCTAAATAATGAGATGAAAAGTCAGAAAACTCACCTTGCAGCTGGAGATCGTGTGTTGAGTTAGAGCTACTTTCAAAGTGTTTTGATGATTGGGTGAGCTTCCTTGCACCTCCAGGAAGCTATTGCAATGGTTTGTTGAGTTGAGAGTGGCTGAAGTGGCCTGGAGAAGTCAAGTTGCAGACTCTGTTTTTTGGTTATGGAGGTTGTGGTAAATGGTGTTACAGTTCTAGAATAAGGATGTGGATGAGTTGTATTTGATGTAAGGAAGCTTTAGGAATGAATTTCAGGGAAAACGCGCGAGGGAAATGAGAGATACAAGTTTAGAGTCATAAATGTGTATCAATGGAGTTTTTTGTGCAATTTCTGGCTAGAGAGAATTTGGGAGTGTTTCAGGGTGTTAAAACTCGTCCCTTAGCTTATAAATAGTGACTCTATTTATAAGCAACAAGTTTGGAGTGCTCTAGTTAATCAGAATTCAAATTTACATGTTTAAGTTCAACATGTGATTTTTTGACAAAACAAGTTTCCATGCCCTGTACTTGGTTCATAGAGTGGTTATGCTTTAAAAAAGCTTGCTTCTGACTTTGTGGATGGAGTGTGATCAGAGGGAACAAGTTAGAGGCTCAAGAATGGACTTTATGCAAAAAGCTTGCTTTACAAGAATGACAATGTTAATTTTGTGCCATTAATGGAAATGCAACTTGGATAATATCTCAATTGCTTGTGTTGTACCCCAAAATTTTCCCTCCCATATTTCTCAACACATGGCAAGTGAGGTCCCCAAATTGCTCAAGGAAGTTCAAGAGTTGACCAGACAAACTCTCTCCTAAGGCAGTCTACCTCAATTAGGGTTTCCATCTTCATCAATATGTGTGAACCAAAAAGGACCCAAATGCTCACCATTTCCCTAATATTTCCTCAAGATCATCCATGTCAAGTTTCAAGCCTTGCAGAAGAGGTTTGCTCAATCAATTGCTCAAATGTCTGAAAATCAACTATGCTAGGTCAAAAGTACATTGTGGCTCACATACAGTCAAATTCAAGATTTTTGGTCAACATCCTCATTTTGAAGTATTATTCATCATTTCATCAAGGGTTTATCATGATTCCTCAAGGATTTCTCACAATTCATCAAAACCCAAAAGTTTCTAAATTAGGGTTTTGTAGGAAAAGTCAACTCAACTTTGACCAAGCATAACTTTCTCATACTTTATCAGAAATGACCCATCCAAAGCTAATTTTTAAGAGGATTTCAATTTTCTACAATTCATCTTCATCCCCCAAGTTCAGAATATGTACTCACAAAAAGATATGAATTTTGACATTATAGGTCCTTTTGAAAAGTCAACAAAAACACCTTGTGGGTCAAAGATTCATACATGAACATGGAAGATTCAATTGAGATGAGACAAAAAGTGTTGCTTAGAGGACATCCTAAGATTTCTAAAAAGTCCAAGAACACCTCTCTAGGGTCAAAATTGAGAGAGTTATGCATTTCCGAAGTTGACCATTTTTTGCAAAATTGCCAAAAGTCAAATGTGTTCAAATTTGCAATTTTTTGCTAAATGGGCCTAACTTTTTATGCTTTCACTTCAATTATAATGTAGTCCACGACCCAAATACTCACTCACATGTTATTTGCTTCATTATTTATTTTATTTTGATTTTTTATTTATTAAAAATTGAATTAAATCAAATGATTGCTAAATAATAGCAAAGATTTGTTTTGATTGGATTTTTGGACATAATCATAAGCTCATTATGCTAGCATATCAGAATCAGGTCATATCAAGGATGATTGGCACGAGATTGGCATGATTAGGCCAAATTTGGAAGGATATCATACAAATTGAAAATCAAATCAAATCTCATCAAAGCTTCAAGATTCAATCTGTTTTGCAACCCTAATTCATTGAGGGGTATATAATGAACAAGCACAAAGAAAAAAAGAGAAGGAAAAAAGGCGTGAAACTGTCAGATGAAAAACTGAAACTTTGGACAAAAAGTGAGAGATCGAAATCCATCTTAGAGCCATCCTCAAGGAGTTTCAAAGCCAGAAATCAATTCCTTGGCATCTCATGAAGCATTCCCAATCATTTGCAGGTGCCAGAACATCCAGAATTATTCCCTATCACTCTCACAGTTTGCAAAATTATTCAAATTCGATTACTGTAATTCTTGCATCTTTAGCATGTTTAAGTTACATACTTATGTTCATCATCATGTTTGCAATGTTTCTGGATAGTTCGATTTAAGTTACAGTGCAGGAATAAGCTTTTGCCATTGTTAGGTTTTCGTGCTTCAATTTGGGGTTTCGTGATTTAAGCAAAATTAGGCCTGATAATGGGTACCATGATGATCATAGTTTCAAACCCAGTTGATCCATGGTCCCCAATTGAATTTATATTGCATGTGCTTGATTTTTGAATGATACAGGTTTCAGCAACAGACCTGCGTCTGTAGGTAAAGGTTCAGAGCCTAAAACGACAGTTCCAGGGAAGAAGACAACAGCATGTCACAACCTGACTGACTGGTTTAAATTTTGGCGCGTTATTCTGGCCACTAACTTGCTTTCCAATATATTATTTGTTTTTATTATATTAACAAGGTAAAATCCAGCACAGTTGGTCAGAGGAAGGAAATAAGAAACTCATGTCTTGGGTTCGATCCCAGGCGTGAGCTTTTGGCATTTTCTCCATTGTTTTCACCAGATCTAGCACATTCACCTTCTGAGGATCATCATCTTCTGGATCCATCATCCCGAACCAGATCCAGCGCACCCCATCTTCTGAGAGTCATCATCTTCTGGATCCATCAGCCAGAACCAGATCCAGCACACCCCATCTTCTGAGAGTCATCATCTTCTGGATCCACCAGCCAGAACCAGATCCAGAGCACCTCACCTTCTGAGGGTCATCATCTTCTGGATCCGTCCCCGGTCAGATCTGTTGATAGTAGGCCCATTTGGTTATTTCTACTTTTTTTCTTTAATTATCTTGCTTTTTATCAACACAAAATTTATTTTAAATTAACCAATCAAAAATCACAAAAAAAGATTTATTTTCTTAACAAATGTTCTTTAGTTAATTAGTTTAATTAATTTAGGGCAACTTTAATTTATTTCACGATTAAAATTCAATTAGAAAATTAGGTTAATTCTTGATTTAATTCTCTTCTTTTTCTCAAATAAACCAAAACACAAAAATAAGTTTTTAGAATAAATTAATTTATTTTTCTTAATTTAAAAATTAATTAGAACTTAGGATTTTCTTTTTAATTTAATTGTTTCATTATTTTCTTAAATAACAAAACATGACAAAAACATCTTTTTTTAATCAATCACAAATAGGTTTAGTCAAGGGACAAAACCCTAGTCGTTTCGTATTTAATTCATCGTGCGCTTGTTAATTATTTTTGCCAATATTTTTGTAAGTGTTCATGGTTTGTAATAGTTTAATTTAGGGTTTTATTTACTATTCAAATTTGCATCCTTAAGCTAAACATGTGATTTTTTTACAAAACAAGTTCCAAAGTCTTGTGTACTTGCTAAGATAGAGTGGTTATGCTTTAAACAAGCTTGCTTCTAACTTTGTGGATGGAGTGTGATCAGAGGGAACAAGTTAGAGGCTCAATGTGAACTTTATGCAAAAAGCTTTCTTTACAAGAATGGTATTGTTAACTTTCTTCCCAAAATGGCAATGTGAATTGGATAAAGCTTAAATCACTTGGATTATAGCTCAAAAGTTTGTGTAATCCATTAATTATGGAGTGACAAACAAGTTTGAGGCCTGAAAAGCAAAGATTATGCAGTCTAACATTGATTTGGTTCATGTGTTCATCCAAAATGACTTGTAATTCAAGTGACAAAACACCAACTTCATCTCTTCGATTCTCCCTACTCAATAATGATCTCAATGAGTTCTTTGACATTTTGGAAAGCTTGCAATATGCTCTACAACCCATATTTGAATTTAGTTTGAAGATTCCCCTTAGAACTATATGAAAAAGTTTCATGAAGTTAGGTCAAAATCCTGGCCAAATTAGGGCAAAATTTCACTAAGTGTTTAGTTTCATGACCCTATGTTCATAAAATTATAACTTGAGATCCAAGAACTTTTGGAAGAAGTTGTGTGAAGCAAAGTTGTAGATTTCATGGAGATCTACAACTTTAATGTTATAAGTTTCGCTTGAATCATCTTGCATCATGGTGAAAATTTGGCTCAAATTTATGAAAAAACATGAAATTTCCAACACTTAGAAAAATTTCTTAAGTTTAGAAATTTTGACTTTTCAAAATGAAATCTTGAATTTTTTATTTCTTGATGGATAAGTTTCATATTTTGACATGTTTTGATGAATTATGATCTTTGGTACTTAAATTTGACCAAAAAGTCAAAGTTTGACTTTTCAGTGTACAGTTAACTTTTGATCAGTTGACTGCAAAATTTATCTGTCAATCCAATGTATTTGTAATGTTTTGAATCATGTAATTAGGTCAAAATGATGCAATTGGACTCTTGAGATCATGCCTTAAAACCAATTTACCATTTGCTAGGTCAAAAATCAGAAATTGCCCTTTCCCAGTCAAAACCCTAATTTTGACCATTTTGCTCTTTTGGAGATTTGATCAAATTTCTTGAGGGATTATGATCCAAACTTGATCACATGATACAAATGAGTTTTAGATTTTTATGTGGATCAAAAATTATGAATTTTGACTGTAAATTGGCCATAGTTGACTTTTTCCCCAATACAATTGATTTTTAGGTCAACTGCTCAATTGACTGATCAAAAGTGTGATCCAAGGCTTGAAACTTGACATGAGTAATCTTGGGGGTACATAATGGTCCATGAAAGTCATATGAAGCATTGATAGTTCAAAAATACTTGTGCAAACTCAAACCCTAATTTTGGTCATCAGTGCCTAAGGAGGTGTTTTGAGCTGATCAAACCCTAGTGCAGTCTTGAGCCCAAAGAGATCTTATGAGAAAATTCTAGACAAATGAAAGGGAAAATTTTAGGGTACAACAGCTGCCCCAGTTCAATCTTCTTAAGCCTGGGGAGTTAGATTGGCAAGTTTTGTCATTCGTGACTCGAAGGTGGAAGAGATTGGACACTAGAGTGCCCAGAAATTTGCACTCGATGATGTGATGGTTGAGGGAATGGGCTTAAAAATGCCATTTGGAGAGGTGATAGAAAGCTGTAAGAGATGGGCTTAAATAATCCACCCAAAAGTGATTGTTTGTATTGTAATTTGTAAGCTGAAAGAATGAGTATCAGAATGGCGTTCGTGTCTGGAGCGTATCTGAACTGTATCTGGGGGCTGATTTTGAATGATTATCAAAACGCCATCTGTGTCTGGAGCGTATGTGAATTGTATCTGAAAGCTAGTTTTGAATGAGTGTCATAATGGCATACGTGTCTAGAGCGTATCTGAACTGTATCTGAGAGCTAGATCTGAATAAGTATCAGAATGGCGTCCGTGTTTGGAGCGTATCTGAATTGTATCTGAGAGCTAGATCTGAATGCGTATCAGAATGGCATCCGTGTTGGAGCGTATCTGAACTGTATCTGAGAAGTTGAATCTAAATGAGTATCAGAATGGCATCCGTGTTTGGAGCGTATCTGAACTGTATCTGAGAGTTGGATGAGTATCCAAATGGCATCCGTGTCTGAGGCGTATCTGAACTGGATCTGAAAGTTGGATCTGAATGAATATCAGAATGGCATCCGTGTCTGGAGCATATCTGAATTGTATCAAAAGGTTGAATCTAAATGAGTATCAGGATGACATCCGTGTCTGGGGCGTATCTGAACTGTATCTAAAAGTTGGATTTGAATGAGTATCAAAATGGCATCTGCATCTAGAGCGTATCTGAACTGTATCAAAAGGTTGAATCTGAATGAGTATCAGGATGGCATCCGTGTCTGGGGCGTATCTGAATTGTATCTAAAAGTTGGATCTGAATGAGTATCAGAATAGCATCCGTGTCTGGAGCGTATCTGAATTGTATCAAAAGGTTGAATCTGAATGAGTATCAGGATGGCATCCGTGTCTGGAGCGTATCTGAATTATATCTGAAAGCTAAATCTGAATGAGTATCAGAATGGCATCCGTGTCTGGGGCATATCTGAACTGTATCTGAAGACTTTGAATATTGTTAATGGTAGCTGTTTGATTAATCTTATCCTGAAAAAGATAAAATGTTAGCTAATATGTAATGTTATGTTGTATGAAATGCATAGTGTAATGCATCAGTGTCATCAATGTTTATGATATATGGATGTGATGTATGCGCATGTGAGCTAATTATGCTACACTGCTGTTGGATTGGGGAAACTAAATCCCTGCCCGCTGCTGAGGATATGGAGTGTAAGTCTTGAAGTGTTGATGAATTTCTGTTTTAGAGAAATAAAGTCTATTGTAAAGGAAATGCCATGTACTGTTTGTAAAATCCTATTGGGAAATCTTGAAAAATTGAACGACTTCTACTGGGGATTGATAATTGGAACCTTGTTCCGCTGGGAATTAAACTGCAAATTATGGGGGATTTATGGAAATAACTTAGAGATATTTCCCTACCTCTTAAATCCATTAGTAACTGTCTTGTATTTTGTTTATTTGTAAACAGTAATTATGTTCAAATGCATATGTTCAACAATGAATCGTTGGACGTTTTTGTAAACAAAACACAAGAGTAAAGAAAAACAGATAGTTTTGCACTTTCAAAGGAATATCTTTGTATTGACTTTGAGTAAGTATTTTTGTACAGTGAGACAAACATTCTAGTAGGAGAACACTGTCGTAAAAAAATGAAAATTTTAATACAAAGAAAAGATAGCTATGTGTATTTATCCCATGGGATTCCCATTCTGCTATAGCCTTTGTATCTCTGAGCATCTTGTCTATTTGTTGCCTTGTTAGAAGATGATTGAATTGGTCAGAAATGTCGAGTTTGCAAGTTGTCCGTAACGTGATCCAACGGGACATAGTCATACGCTTTAATTCCTTAACGTTTTCCTGGACCGCCATTTAGGGTTTTCATTCCACCGGGATACCCTTTTTTGCCCAAGTCGCCCTTTCGGGTTTTCAACTTGTCGGGTTGTACAGATTTTTTTGTTTTATCCCTAATTTTTTCCCGAACCTCTTTTGGTTCGCCGGGATGCCCTTGTTTTTCCTAGGTGTGTCAACCTAGCGGGTCTCTTATGCGTAGTATATTTTGACTATGTCCGTGTTTGCAGGGTGCGGCAGGTCGTCACCATCCATGGTGGTCAAGCTCATTGCTCCACCAGAGAAAATGTTTTTGATTACAAATGGTCCTTCGTATGTAGGAGTTGTTGTACCCCAAAATTTTCCCTCTCATTTCATCAACACTTTCTCATCACAAGACTCTTGGAATTCAGGATCAAGCTAGGGTTTGTTCTGCTCAAGACCCCCCCTTGCACTGTTGACCCAAACTAGGGTTTGAATTTGCACAGGGATATTTTGACCTACAATACCCAAATTGACTTTCATGCCTCATGTTGGATTCACAAGTTTTCCCATACCAAGTTTTAAGCCTTGATTCAAATCTTTACCCAGTCAATTGGACAGTTGACCTAGGAATCAGCTGTATTGGGGAAAAAGTCAACTGTGGCCAATTGACAGTCAAACCTCATGAAATTTGACCCACATCAACATTATGAACTCATATGAACCATTTGATCAAATTTGGATCACAATTCCACAAGAAATTTGATCAGATCACCAAAAGGGCAAAATTGTCATTTTTAGGGTTTTGACTGCACAAAGGCAATTTTTGACTGTTTGACCTAACCAATGGCAAACCAAGATCACATATGGATCAAGGACTCAATTACATTGTCTTGGCCCATCCAACAAGTCCAAAAGATCTCAAATGCATAGGATTGACAGATGAATTTTTCAGTCAACTGATCAAAATTTGACTGTTTACTGAAAAGTCAAACTTTGACTTTTTGGTCAAAATCAAGTGCCAAGGGTCATTTTTCATCAATACATGTCAAATTATGAAACTTGTTCATCAAGAAACCCAAAAATGCAAATTAGGGTTTAAAATGGAAAAATTTCATAACTTAGAAATTTTCTAAGTTATGAAATTTTCTTATTTTTTCCTAACTTTGTCCCACTTTTCACCAAGATGAAAATGGATTCAAACAAAACTTGCAACATGAAAGTTGTATTCCATCACAAATTATACAACTTTGATTCACAAAGTTTTCTCAAAAGAATCTTTTATCTCAAGTTATGATTTTTGGAACAAGGGTATCTAAAACTTTTAACTTAGAGAAAATTTGCCCTAATCTACGCAGGATTTTGACCCATCTTCTTGGCCATTTTTCACATAGTTCCACTTGGAATTTCAAGTTTCATTGCAATTAGGGATTGTATTACATGTTCTAAGCTTTCCAAATTGTCCAAGAACTCCTCAAACACCCTTGTGGTTAGAGAAAATCGAATGCTTGAAGTTGGCAAAAACTCACCTTTGTCCATGGCCAATACATGTTCATAACAACTTGCAATTCTGATCTAGCTAGCTTGGTTTGACATTACAGGCCTCAAAACCAATTTTCACTCCATAATTTAATGCCAACCCATCAGTCTAAGCCTTTGTTTTGTTCACTTGGACATTATACACAAGATTAAGCCTTAAGTAGAAAAAGGCAAATTTTTTGCCTAATTTCACTTTATGTCAAAACCAAATCCTTGAAGCATGGGGGCCAGATCTTTGAGGCAAGATCAAGTCCACTAATTCCAGTAACCAAGAACAAAAGTTGCATCATGATAGGAGGGCTGGTACAGGGCTATAACATCATTTCCATTCTCTTGCTTCAAATAGAAGAAAAGTGGCAAAACATAAAAAAGCTCTCATATTTGTTAACAAGAGCTTACAAGAACTTTGTGAACAAGTTCCATACATCCAAACAAGCCTAAATCACGACCCTTTCATCACTAAAAACTCCTCATGCTCAGAACCACTATTTTTCTGCAAAACAGGGCAGGTTTTGCATTTTGCAAGCCACAACAAAATTCCATGGTTTCAAGGCATAGTACAAGCATGGCCTGAGTTTATGGGAGGCTATAGACATGTTACTTTTTCCTTTGACATTACTTATGATCAAAAGGAACAAGTGCAAAGCTCTATGCATTGACTTTGTGATTAAAGCCTCTTTACAAGAATGGAATGGTAACTTTGTGCCATAAATGGAAATGCAACTTGGATAAAGGTTCAAATGCTTGGATCAAAGCACTAACAGCTGTGCAAACATTTAATTATGGAGTGACAAACAAGTTTGAAGCCTGAAAAGTAAAGATTATTCATCCTAGGCTTAGATTTGAATTCTTGTTCGTCATGAAAATGACTTATAATTCAAAAATGAATGTCCAACTTCTTGTCTTCGATTCTCCTTGCTCAAACATGATCTCAATGAGTTCTTGGACATTTTGGAAAGCTTGTAACATCCTTACAAACTCTATGTTGAACATTTTTGAAAATTCCCCTTGGAACTATGTGAAATATTTCCATGAATTTAGGTCAAAATCCTGCCTAAACTAGGGCAAAATTTCACTAAGTTTCCAAGTTTCATGAACATGTATTCGCAAAATCATAACTTGAAATCCATGAATTTCTAGGATAAGTAGTGTTCTACAATATTTTAGATATCATTGAGATATACAACTTTCATGTTTTAAGTCTCCTTTGAATCATCTTGCATCATGGTGAAAATTTTGCTCAAAGTTGTGAAAAAATATGAAGTTTTCAACACTTAGAAAAATTTCTAAGTTTAGGATTTTTGACTTTTCAAAATGAAATCTTGACTTTTTAATTTCTTGATGAACAAGTTTCATATTTTGACAAGTTTTGATGAATTGTGATCTTTGACACTTGATTTTGACCAAAAAGTCAAAGTTTGACTTTTCAGTATACAATTGACTTTTGATCAGTTGACTGAAAATCAACTATCAATCAATTGATCTTGAGGGAAGTTTTGAGTCATGTCATTAGGTCAAAATGATGCAATTGAATCCTTGAGATCATGTTACCAACCAATCAACCATTTTCTAGGTCAAAAATCAGAAATTGCACTTCCTCAGTCAAAACCCTAATTTTGACCATTTTGCCCTTTTGATGATCTGATCAAATTTCTTGAGGAATTATGGTCCAAAATTAATCAAATGGCATATATAGGTTCATGGTGTTGATATGGATCAAAAATCATGAATTTTGACTGCAAATTGATCACAGTTGACTTTTTCCCCAATACAATTGATTTTTAGGTCAACTGATCAATTAACTGAGCAAAAATGTGATCCAAGACTTGAAACTTGACATGAGAAATATTGAGGGTCCATAATGATCCATGAAAGTCATTTGGGGCATTAAAAGTCCAGTTGTCCTTGTGCAATCTCAAACCCTAATTTTCAGTCATCACTGCTTGAGGAGGTGTCTTGAGCTGATCATCCCTAGTGCAGTCTTGAACCAAGGGAGATCTTGTGAGAGATTACTTGGTAAATGAGAGGGAAAATTTTGGGGTAAAACAGCTGCCCCTGTTCAATCTTCTTAAACCTGAAGAGTTAGATTGACGGATCCGCCATTCGTGACTTGAAGGTGAACGATGATTGAACACTAGAGTGCCCAGAAATTTGCACTCGAAGATGGATTGTGAATGGGCTTATAGGTGCCATTTGGAGGAATGATGGTAAACATTTGAGGAAGTATCAGCGCAAATCTTTGGTTGATTCATACTAAAACTTGATGTTTTACATGTGCGAAAAAGAGTTAGCAAAATGCAGATGCATGCATGATGTTCACTAGATGTCGTATTATGCTAAATGCAATTTGTATGTACATGCTATGATGTATGAATGTGAGATGTATGTTTTTATCTGGGAAAATAAATCCCTGACTGTTGTTGAGGAGTTTTGGGAAGTTGACTCTCGGATTTCTATTGGGGATGAAGAATATACATATCTTTAAACTTTGTTGAAAGGATGCTTCTGCTGGGGAATATCTCTTTAATGTTAGTTGTTATCTGGTCGGATCCAGGCTTCACAATTTGCTGAGGATGAAGTAGTCAACTATTATCTGGTTGGATCCAGGCTTCATGACAACTTAATGGGGAAGAGACAAATTAACTGTTATCTGGTCGGATTCCAGGCTTTGCAAAAAATTTCTTGAAATTGAATAGTTATCTGGTCGGATCCAGGTTTCGCAAAAACTTGTTGGGGATACGGAAGTTAGCTGTTATCTGGTCGGATCAACGCTTCGCAGTAACTTGAAGTGGTAACTACTATCTGGTCGGGTCCAGGTTTCATGGTTTTTGGAAAGTTGTACTATTATCTGGTCGGGTTCAGGCTTCATAGTGTCTCTCTGGGGATCATAGTTAATTGTTATCTGGTCGGGCTCCAGGTTTCATAATAACTTGCTTGAAAAACTGTCATCTGGTCAGATATAGGCTTTGCATATTTCTGTGGTTGATGAGGTCAATTATTATCTGGCCAGGTCCAGGTTTCACAAGAAACTGTCTGGGGATTTAGTTGTTATCTGGTCGAGTTCCAGGTTTCACAATGAATCTCTGAGGGTAATTGTTATCTGGTCGGATCCAGGCTTCACAATAACTTGTTGGGGTAGAGGCAAACTCTACTGGTGGAAAGAAGTTAAACCTTGGTCTGGTTGAGTCTAGGTTCTTCTATATTTTGAAGAGTTAAACTATTATTTGGTCGGGTCCATGTTTCATAGTATCTTGCAAAGTTAACTATTATCTGGTCGGATCCAGTCTTCATAGTTAGTTGAAAGGTTACACTATTATCTAGTCGGTTCCATGCTCTATAGTAACTTGAGAAGTTGACTACTATCTGGTCGGGTCCAAGCTTCATAGTAGTTTGAGAGTTGTACTAATATTTGGTCGGGTCCAGTCTTCATAGTATCTTTTGGAGATAGTAAAGGTTTTGTTGACGACTTTACTGGGGATTAGGGTTTGTGGCCCTATGATGTGTAATAATCTGAAAGGCAAACTCAAGCTAGAGAGTGTAGACTCGGTCGGGGAGGACAGGCTCAGCTTGGGAAGGTATATTCAGCTGGGGGTAACAGGCTAAGCTGGAGAAGATAGACCAAAATTAGGGAATTTTGTACTCAGCTGGGGAGTTATGCTACTCGTTGTTTGTTAGGGAAATAAACCCTATTGGAGAAATAAACCCTATCGTTAAATTGATGAAGAGGTGGTTCTTTTTAGGAAGAGATCCACAAGGCTTATACTTGTAAGATTCAGCTTAGCTGAAGAGAGAGCTGCCAAGAGATTGAGACTCTGGTTGGAGATTATCCTATGCAAAGAGACTTTGTGAGTAACTTTGTTAAGGAGGATGTTAATGAAATAACTCCGTGGGGGTATTCCATATTCATTGAAGAGGTGCTTGTTACTTCTTAGGTCATATGTTCCAAACAGTTTTAATTATGTTCATATGCATATGTTCATTCAATTTTTGTCATTGGACAAGTTTGCATTAAAAACAAAGACAGGAAGTTTGCACTTCAAAGTATATTTGTATTGATATTTTGCCCATGAATAGGCGTTTTGTACAAAGAGACGGAGATCCTAGTAAGAGGAAATCGTCGAAAGGAAAAAAAAATTGAAAACAAAAACAAATAGCAATGTGAAAAGATCTCATTGCCTTCTGCTGTACCCCAAAATTTATCCTCTCATTTATCAAATATTTTCTCACAAGATCTCCTTTGGTTCAAAACTGCACAAGGATTGATCAGCTCAAGACACCTCCTTAAGCACTGATGACTGAAATTAGGGTTTGAGATTGCACAAGGATAATTTAACTTTAAATTCCTCATATAACTTTCATGGATCAATATGGACCCCAAAAATTACTCATGTCAAGTTTCAAGCCTTGGATCACATTTTTGCTCAGGCAATTGAGCAGTTGACCTAAAAATCACTTGTATTGGAGAAAAAGTCAACCGTGGCCAATTTATAGTCAAAATTCATAATTTTTTAATCCAAATCAATATTATAAACTTATATGTATCATTTGATCAAGTTTGGACCACAATTCCTCAAGAAATTTGATCAAATCATCAAAACGGCAAAATGGTCAAAATTAGGGTTTTGACTGAGAAAGGGCAATTTTTTATTTTTGACCTAGTAAATGGTTAATTGGTTTGAGGCATGATCTCAAGAGTTCAATTGCATCATTATGACCTAATTGCATGACTCAAAACATTGCTCAAGATCATTTGATTGATAGTTGATTTTCAGTCAACTTATCAAAAGTCAATTGTACACTGAAAAGTCAAACTTTGACTTTTTGGTCAAAATCAAGTGTCAAAAATCAAAATTCATCAAAATATGAAACTTGTTCATCAAGAAATCAAAAATTCAAGATTTCATTTTGAAAAGTCAAAGTTTTCAAACTTAGAAATTTTTCTAAGTGTTGAAAAACTTCATGTTTTTTCACAACTTTGAGCCAATTTTTCACCATGATGCAAGATGATTCAAAATAAACTTTCAACATGAAAGTTGTAGATCTCCATGAGATCTACAACATTGATTTACATAACTTCTCCTAGAAAGTCATGTATTTCAAGTTATGATTTTGTGAATACATGTTCATGAAACTAAACACTTAGTGAAAATTTTGCCCTAGTTTAGGCAGAATTTTGACCTAACTTCATGGCAATTTTTCACATAGTTCCAAGGGGAATTTTCAAAATTTATTCAAAGAGGGGTTGTAGAGCACATTACAATATTTCTAAAATGTTCAATAACTCCTTGAGATCATTCTTGAGCAAGGAGAATCGAAGAGAGGAAGTTAGGATTTCAAATTGGAATTATAGGTCATTTTGTGATGAACAAGATTTCAAAACTCAAACCTATGTTGTACAATATTTACTTTTCAGGCCTCAAACATGTTTGGCACTCCATAATTAAATGCTTTCACAGCTGTTAGAGGCTTCAACTCAAGCATTCAATGCATTGCCCATGCTTTATGTCCATTTTAGGAAGAAAGTGCACAATGCCATTTTGAAAAAGTAGCTTTATGCAAAAAACTTGTTCTTGAGCTTTGCAATTGTTTTCTTCTGATCATACACGACCTATAACTCAAAAGAAGTTTGTCTCAAGCCTCACAATCACTCAGCCCATGCTTGTACTTCATCTTGGAACCTTACTTTCACTTTTCTTCAAAATCAAGTAACATAGCAACCAGCCTATATCTTGTACTTCTAACCCTCTCAAGAACTCAAGCCTTCTCCTTACTTATGCATAAGTTATTTGCATCAAAACACGCACATACACAAGCCCAAAAACTCTCAAGAACTCAAAGTTGTAACACATACTTCCATTCTTGCATAACCTGACCAAAAGTTTGAAACTCGCATCTCCCTCGTGCGTTTTCAAGCCTTTTGGTTCCTAAAGCTTCTAAACATCATTTAGAACTCATCCCACACCTTGTTACAAGACTGTAACACCATTAACATCATCTTCCATTTTCAAAAATAGAGCTTTTCACTTGGACTTCTCCAGCACGATTCATCCATCTCCAGTACAAACTAAACATTGCATTAGCATCCTGGCGGGTTACTGAAGCTATTCTGATCATCACAACACCTTGAGGAGTGCTCAAATTCAGAATACAATTTCCAGTTTTGAGGTAAGTTTCCTTAACTTTGAACTTTCTCTACAAGTATCATTATTGATTCATTTGTGAAGATAAAATGTAGATATCATTATCCTGAAACTAACCATGTCTTTAGATTTCATTTATATTGCTTGAGTAGTTAGAAATTTGAATTTGAACATCCTGGAAAAGTTAGGTCAGAATTTGGTACCATTCAAAATTCATGCTCATCTTTGATTTATAGTTTTAGTAATTTATATTTCTGGAATCGTTGTGAAATTTGGAACAAGTTTGATGTTTACATTTTTGCAAATGGATGAGAAATGAGCAAGTTGCAGATATTCTAGCTAGAGGTTGAAGATGAAGTGTATTCAGGACTCGTTTTGCCTTATATATTTATCATTTCAGTTATATTAATGGATGTATAGCCACCCCAGTGGTAAGGCAGCGCGCTGGTAATCAAGAGGTCATGGGTTCAAACCTCAGCGCGTTGACTTTTGCATTTTTTCACATTTTCTCACTTTTTTTTTTACTCTTGCAGCGCCTGGGCCTCCATTTGTTTGGGACTTATTTTTTTCATGTTCTGACCCCCTACCTTGCTGTTTACACTCCTGGCCCATTTATTTTTCTATCGGTATTTTCTTTTCTTTTTTTTTTTATTTTTATTTTCATTTTACATTTTCTTTATTATTAATATTATTATTATTGTTATTATTATTATTATTATTTTCATTAATATAAAAAAAACTAAAAATATTTATATTTTTATCATTTATATTTATTTAGCTTATTTTCTTCATAAAAACTAAAAGAACAAAAAAAACATTTTTCATTTAATAAATTAATTTTTTTTCAATAAATATATAGATTAGGGTTTGACTATACTATTAATTAATTTAGGGCTTAGGTTTATTTTAATTAACTAATTCGCATTTGTATTTTCATTAAGATAAAAATTTTCATAGGAAAAACCCTAAAAATATTTTTAACTTAATCTTAAATTTCTTTTTAGTTAACTATTTTTATTTTAGTTAATTAAGTCAAAAACCCTTTTTTCATAAAAAACCAAACAAAAAATCACACTTCTTTTTACATTTACATTCTTGCCTTTTTACTTATTTAATTTTGTACATTTATTCAAATTCAATATGGTTGTAATAATTATTTAGATTTAATTTCTTGCAATTCCCCATTTGTAATTTGTACACCCCCTCCCCTAAATCATATAATAGCTTAGTATTTTTATTTTCCGCAATTTAATGCTTTATATACAAATGCTAGTAATTAGGGTTTTGTATGGAAAGATTAAAATCAATGCTTAGCAAACCCTAATCAAAGACAAATCAAGCATGTAAATCAATACACTTGCACACAAACACCCCTAGGGTAAATCCACTTGGTTGCCTTACAAAAGTGGCCATATTATGCATGTGAGGTATCTTAGCAAAAACAAGCAAAAAAATACAAGATCGTAGTCCCTAGATGATGCTATCCATGTTGCCTTTCAAAATGATCTTAAGAAAATGCTAAGATATCTCACAATATTGCTAATCATGGTTATACGATGATCCACGCCCGTCCCTTTTACATCCAAAGATAAGGTTACTTACTAAATCAATGGTAAGATAACAATGTCAAATGAAAGAGGAAATGAATATGAAATACTTTTGAGTAGGTAGAATGTTCCTAGTTACTTGCTCAATTTCAAAACAAAAACATCCTTGCTATTTTCAAAACAAACACCAACACTTTCAAAAACATCTTTCAAACTTGAAAACATTTTTAAAAGATAAAACACTTTGTATACATTCTTACGAACGAGAATTATTATAAAGTTTGCCTAAACAATGGCATATTTACAAAATACTTTCAAAAACTATACAAAGAATATTTTCAAACAAAAGCAAGTGATCTAGCAAGTAACTAAGAGCCCATGGAAAACCATGGATGAAAAGGGTGCTAATACCTTCCTTTTTCATAATCTACCCCCTGAACTCAAGAAAACATCTCAAAGGTCTTTCCTGTTCTTTTCAGTCTTTCCTTTTGGATAAAAGAAAAGTCGGTGGCGACTCTTGTTAACCGCAACATTTGCGATCAAACGCAAAACAACCAAGTTAGTTCTCCCACCGTATCACAGAACTGGCAACTCTGCTGGGGAAAATTTTAAAAGTGGGGTTACCTTAGGGTTAGATCACATTTACTTACTTTCATTGTTTGACTTGTATGCTTTACATTATGGTTCTTTGTTTGGGTTTGAATCCTCTACTCGGATTTGAGATACCTTATAGGTAAGTAGCAATATGTTATGGAAATTGTGCGGGGTATACCGATATGGTCTAAGCAATAGCTACGTTAGTGTGACATATTTGTGGGTATCGGTAGCCCTTGAGTAGTCAAGGAGAATACGGGGCCGCTGAGTGATGTCATAAAGCACTAATGAACTTCTAGAACCTTTACTTGACCAACTTTGCTATTAGGACGTAGTGAGATGACCGGATTTGGTGCAGTCCGAAGTTGGTAGATAGTCGATACTACACTCATTGAGGTTTGGTTTTTTGGGATATTTTGGTCGCCATTAAAGAGGCTTGCGCTAAAACAATGCCCAAGAAAACAAACCAGTGATATTGAGCTCCTTAGAACCCGGTTACTATTACTAGGACAGGTTTGAGCCAACTAAACTTCAAGAGGGTACTTACCTATGAGACTCCATGCAAGCCTAAACCTAAGGACTTATTTGTTTTTTTTTGTATATATTTACTTGTACATAACATCATAAACATCATAACGTCATACTAATACTCACTAACCATTTCAAGGATCTTGGGATTTATCTTTGTTCTGTTTTGTAGGACATGGATTCTATTCGCAGGAAAACCATTCAAGTCAACCTTATAAGTCAACCTTAAAGAAATAGCATCAAGGATTCCTGAAAACTCTCCATTTACCGAAAGACATGGTCTCCTACTAAACTTGGTGACCTCCAACACTGATGAGGACATGTTGAAGGTGCTCTTCCAGTTCTTTGATCCTCTACACCATTGCTTCACATTTCTCGATTATCAACTTGTGCCAACTTTGGAAGAATTATCCCAACTCTTGAGGATTCCCATTCTCAATAACCTACCTTTCAACGGTACGAAAAGAGATCCAAAGCCATAAGAGATTTCTCAAGCTCTACACTTGCAACCATCTGATATCACAACTAATTGGGAAACAAGGAGTGGTGTCAAAGGTTTATTAGCAAAGTTCTTGTTTGAGAAAGCCCAAAACTGTTGGAATTCCTTGGACTTGCAAGCTTTTTAGGAAATTATGGCTCTCCTCATCTATGGGATGGTTTTGTTTCCAAATCTTGACCAACTCATAGATGTAAACACCGTCAAATTCTCCATGTCTCGTAACCCGGTGCCTACTTTGCTATAAGACATCCTACATTCTTTTCATACTCCCACTATGAGGAAAATAGGCATTCTTATGTGTTGTACTCCTCTCTTGGAAAGATGTTTTATTTCGCATCTTCCCCAATCTGTATTGAAGAACGAGCAAGGTTCAAGGTGGTCACATAGGTTGATAACGCTCAAACATTCAGACATTCATTGGTGTTCCCAATCTATAAGGAATGTTACTATCATCGACCGTTGTGGAGAATTCCCTAATGTCCCCTTACTTGGCATTAGGGGAGGTATCACCTACAACCCTTGTTTAGCCTTAAGATAGTTTGGTTACGCCCGAAGGTATGGCCCACATGAGATGCTCATTCAAGGTTTGGTATTGACTACGAGAATGACGATCAAGGTCACCGCCAAAGGTTTATCCGAGCTTGGAGGATGTTGAACAAGGTAGATAGCAAGACATTGGGGCATAAGAATTTCATCCCTCTTGAGCCTTACCTCAAATTAGTACAAGCTCGTGCACAAAGTCTTATGATGCCTTACCCCTCCATTCTCCCAGTGATCATAGAGCCTGTTGTGGAAGGAGATGTTCCATACATTATCCGGCATCCTGACATGCCCACCTCTCTTGAAGACTTGCAAAGGGATTGGATACAGCTTAAGGGGGAGCGAGACACTTTCGAGTCCCAATTCTACGCCAGCGAGAAGAAGGTTCTGGAACACACCAAGTAACTTCATGAGGAGCGGAGCCTGAACGCCTACATCGCACCAAAGAGGATGCGTACAACTTTTTTATCTTAGAGTTTTTATATTTCTTTGTAAGCCAAAAAGAGGCATGATGTACTCAAAAATTTAATTTATTAATATAATGCGTGTTCCTTTTTGGTCTAAAGCAAATTTAAATCTCTAATTTCCTTGAAATCATTGCATATGCATCTACATTCATCATAACATAAGCAAGTTTATTACAACAGGCCTCCTTATCTTTCTACTATTTATTTCAGTAAGATGGATCTCGAGCAGACACTAAAAGACCTCCAGGCGCAGAATGCTCAGTTTCAACATATGTTCTTGACTCTAGCCAAAGGACAAGAGGATTTGAAAACTTTGCTGATTGAAGAAAAGAAGAAGAAAGCAAAGAAAACAACCGGAGTTCTGAATCTAGGAAGAAGGTTCCAAGGACAAGCCAGACGGACCCTAGACTTCACAACGTCATCTGGCGAAAAGGATAATTAAGAAGGGAAAGGCAAGGAAGTGACTGCTCATCTAGAATCTGAAGAGGAAGAAGAAGAAGACTACTTTGAAGAACAGTATCCTCCGGCCGACGACAAATACAAACATTTGGAAGAGCGTCTAAGTGAAATGGAGATTCAGAAAGTGCCTGGGCTGGACTTTGAAGACTGGGTTTGGTGTCTGGGATTTTTATTCCACCAAAATTCAAGGCACCAGTATTTGCTAAGTATGATGGGGTTTCATGTTCCAAGATGCACCTCCGATCTTATGTGAGGAAGATACAGCCTCATACTGCCGATAGAGATTTGTGGGGCCACTTCTTTCAAGACAGTTTATCCGGGACTCAGCTAGATTGGTTCTATCAACTGGAAAGGGAAAATATTCATAATTGGGAAGACCTTGTTGCTGCTTTTTATAAACAGTATCAATACAACACAGACCTTTCTCCCACCTGTACTCAACTCCAGAGTATGGCTATGGTTTCAAGCGAAGGTTTCAAGGACTGCGCTCAGAAATGGAGGGACCTAGCAGGAAGAGTCCAGCCTCCCCTGTCTGAAAGGGAGCTAGTGGATATGTTTCTAGGGACCTTGTCTGGTCCATTTTTCAACCATCTAACTGGAAGCTCCTCAGCAAGCTTCACTGAATTAATCTTGACCGAGGAAAGAGTGGAAGCTAGGATTAAAAGTGGGAAGATCCAAAAAGACGCATCCTTCACTGCTGTAAGAAAACCCTTTATTAGGAAGAAAGAAGTTGGTGCTGTGTATCCTCAAAGAAATCAAGATAGAACTGAACGCCGTCTAATGGTAGGGGTTGCCATGATCCCTAAGATTGCACCTACTCAACAAAGGAGTAATCAGCCTAGAACAGAAAGACCGGTAAGATAATTTACCCAGATTAATATGACACTATCTCAAGTCCTGCCACATTTGATGAGATCTAATCTGGTAACCTTGAAGGAAGCCCCGAAGAACCCCAATACCGCATATCCTCATTACCATCCTAATGCTCGTTGTGCTTACCATTCAGAAAGTCCAGGCCATGATACCAATAACTATTGGGCTTTGAAAAACAAGGTGCAAGACCTTCTTGAAGAAAAAGAAATTGAATTTGATACTCTTGAAATCCCAAATTTTATCACCGCTCATATGCCCAAGCATGGCCGTGATGTTAATGCTGTTGAAGATGATATGTTTGTTACTCTTATTGATGAAATTGTTACTCCTCTCCTAAATGTCAAGAGGAACCTGTTAAAGGCCGGTTTATTTTCAGGCTGTGATGAAAGCTACCACCTCTGTTTATCCCTACTAATTGGCTGTCATTTATTGAAAGCAGGTGTTCAACGCCTAATGGATGACAAAGAGATTTTGTTTGAAAAGACTCTCGTTCCAACCATTTCTTACAATGATGTTTCAATAGTAACCATTTCCGCCAATTCTTCCAGGGTCTCCACCAAAAGACCCGTTAGGATTACATCAGTTCCTAAAGTGGCTCCACTGATAATTACTATGCTAGGGCCGATCCCGTACTCATCAGATAAAATTGTCCCATGGAACAATGGGGGCGACATCTACTATCATGGTGTCAAGCAAGATTGGATGGCTGATGAAGACTCAATTCTTGAGAAGGCTGACCCCGACATCGGCAACATTGCGGGAACAAGCAAGATAACCCGAAGTGGCAGAGTATTCTCTCCCGAGATTGCTCTTCCGAAGACTGTTACCGGTCCTGTGGTCATCCCTGTTGCTGTTCCTATTGACACTACTACTACAACTCCCATGGTTACCCTTACTGACACCCCTATCACCGAGTCGACCAAGACTCGGGGCAAAGGAATTCTGGTTGATCCTATCTGGATGAAGGTGCAATCAGTATCTATCCCAGAGGCCTCCCAAAAGGAGATGGAAGAAATTCTGAAAAATATAAAGAGAAGCAACTACAACGTAGTCGAAAAGCTAGGGCAGACTCCGTCAAAGATTTCCATGTGTTGTACCCCAAAATTTGCCCTCCCATATTCTTCAAAGTTTTTGACAAGCATCATCTAAATTTGCTCAAGTCTACTCAAGGAGTTGCACAGTCAAACCATCCTCCTAAGCCAGTCAAATTAGGGTTTTGGTTCTTGCAAGGAGGTTGAGGTTTTCAAGGGCTTAATCAAGTCCCATATGCTCATATACATTGTCAAGCACCTACATGTCAAGTTTCAAGGCTCACAAGGTCAAGTTGCACAGTCAAAAACCCTAATTGCTCCACAGTCAACTGCAGGGGCAAAATGGTCATTTAGCAGTCAAAAGTCAAAAAATTTGGTCAACATCTTATTTTGAAGCCACAATCATCATTTGGTCAAGTCTTGACCATGATTCCACAAGAATGGCTCAAAAATCATCAAGATGCAAAAGTTTCCATTTTTGGACAGCTGAAAAAGTCAACTGTAACTTGACCAAGGCATAACTTTTTCATGGTTCATCAGAAAAATCCCATCCAATGCTCATTTTGAAGGGGAGGACATTTCCTACAACTCATCTTCACATTCCAAGTCCAAGAAATGCTCTCACAAAAAGTTATCAATTTCAACATTATAGGTCATTTTCAAAAGTCAACAAAAAGGCACTTTAAGTCAAAGACCATAACTTGAGATTGGTAAATCAAAATGACATGGGACCAAATGAATTGGTTAGAGGACTTCAAGACCTTTCCAAAATGTCCAAGAACATGTTCATATGATCAAAATTGAGCAAGATATGCATTGGAGAAGTTGAGAAATTTTTGTGAAATGGCAAAAGTCAACTATCCTTGAAACTTCAATTTTTGACAAAAGGGTCCACCTTTTTCCACTTGATTCATCCTTGTCATGCCACCCACGTGTCCCATGACCCATTACAAGACCAAACATTTATTTTTTCATTTTTATTTAATTTTTATGGATTTAATTCACTTTAATCCATAATAATTCAAATAAAAATCAAAAAATGAATTAAATGGTATCTTTGAGTTTTGAATGACTTTTATATGTCATGAATCACCTGCCAAATTCGTTCCAAGCCTATTATGAGCATGAAATTCAAATTTTGAACAAAAATGGCAAGTTTCTTTAATGGTGGTTATGAGAAAATCCAAAGCTTAATGGCAATGATTAAAGGCTCCTAAATGTGACTTATTCTCACTCATTACTATATATACAAGCCTTGCAAGCCTCATTCACAACCTGGAGTGTGCACAAACGGCCAGAGCAAAATCCAAAAAGTGTCAAAAAAAGTGTGAGATCAAAAGGAGTATTGCAAGCATTTTCAGGCCAAAAGGAGAATATGACTCTCTTCTTTGCCATCCCCTGAAGCTAAAGCAACCCTTGCCACGTCCTAAGATCCATCACACTGCGCTGTAAGTTCTTCCCAGGTCCCCCAAAATTTCTATACATTTTTTTCTTTACATGCTTGTGTGTAGGTTCCAAAAGAAGGTTCATCATACACCTTCCTCATCCAGACGTCAAGTGTCCTCAAGCGTCCATCTAGTGGCCTAAAGATGACGCACACCATGCTCCTGGTCAACCTTGTGCATAGGCAAGCAAGAAAGTCAACGTGGCTTGGCTGGTTAATGGGCCTAAATTTCCAGATTCACCTCTTTAAGGGTCCAACACCCCCCTTGGTTCACTCTTTTTTCTTTTTGTTTTATATTTTCTAATTTAGTTATTAATTGTTTTTTTTAATTATTATTATTACCACCAAAATAAACATAATTAATATTTTTCATAAAAAATCAAAAAAAAACTAAAAAATGTAAATATTTTTTATTATTCACTATTAATTATTTTTGTAAATAAAACACTAATAAATTGATTTAGTTTAATTAGGTAATTTTAATTTCCTTTTCCAATAAATAAAAATGAATTAGACTTAGTTTTTTTTTTCTTTTAACTTTAAATTTCTTATTTTTATTTTTATTTTCATTAAAAACATAAAAACACAAAAAATATTTTCTTAATTAATTAATTAATTAGTTATTAATTTTAATTCCATTTCATCACAAAAAAGGACAAAAAATTTAATTCTTATTCAAAAAAGGGTCAAAACCCTTAGGACGTTCCCGATTTAATTCCTTCGCGTGCATTTTATTTATTTTGATTATTTATGTAACTGTCTCCCGATATGTAATAGTTAAATAGGAATTTTATTGCTTTATTTATTTTCCTGCACTTTATTTACCAAAACGGGTTTTTGTCTTTGGCGATGTATAGACCCGCGCCTTGTAATAGCTAGATTTACATTTCTGCAATTTATTTTCCGCACTCCTAACTGTTAAAAAATGCATGAAAGAATGTATGAAAAATAAAACCAATCCGTAGCTCACAAATAACATACAAAATAACCATAAACTGAATTCAATACACATGCACATGCCACCCCTAGGGTACGCCTCACTGGTTGCCTCGAAACGTGGTCATCAAGTATAGGATGTCTTAGAGGTCACCCTTTGTCTAAAAGATCCAGTTGCCTCGAAACGGTTGCCTCGGATAAAAAGGATCTAGGACATTAGGGTTACTTCTAAGGTGTCCTACCATTGCTTCGGTGACCACATTGTCCCGATAATCGAATTGACCTAAACACCTCCAACGATGGTGCTACCCACCTCTCAATGGTGGGATAGCACTATCTAAAGGACTCTTACACAACTTAATTCCTTAGAGTAGGTGGATTCTCTTAAGTACTTGCTCTTTTCAAAATAAACCAAAACAACTTTTCACACCCCACACTTTCAAAAAAGGTTTTCAAACAAAACACTTCATACACTCTTGAGGACTGATACAAGAGTTACTTAGAAGTTTTTTTCAAACGAACTTTCTTCAAAACCCACACACACTTGAAAAGCAAACAACATTTTGAAAACATAAGAGCAAGTACCTAAGAGCCCGTGGATAACCACGGATAGAAAGGGTGCTAACACCTTCCCTTTCTATAAATCTACCTCCCGAACCGAGAAATATTCTCGAATAAGGAATTTTGCTGTGCTTTTGTCCTTTCCATGTTGGAGAACATAAAAGACGGTGGCGACTCTTGCTTACCGCGACATTTCGCGAAACCAGCTTAAAAACAGTCAGTTCTCATTCCTACCGATCACAGAACTGGCGACTCTGTTGGGGACTTAATAAGTGGGGTGTACCTTAGGAATAGTTCATCATCATGTTTTCAATTGCTTGCTTTGCTTGATTTAATATTGTGGGCCTGTCTTGGAAGTTTCATAGATCCTAACCCGGATTTGGGGGATACCTTTTAGAAAGTAGCAACAAACGGTGAGGGAACTGTGCGGGGTATACCGACACGGTTGAAGCAGTTTGCTACGTTGATGTGGCACTTTGGTGAGTACCGGTAACCCTTGAGTCAAGTCAAGGAGAGTACGGGGCCGCCGCGTGGTGTCGTGAAGCATCAACTGACCTTAGGAACCTTACTTGAACCATCCTGGCCTCTTTAGGGGTAGTGAGATGACTGACTTTGGTGCAGTCCGAAGTTGGTTGATACTCGATACTACACTCATTAAGGGTTGTTTTCTTGGAATATTTTGTTCGCCAGTTCAGTGGCTAAATCAAAACAATGAACATAGAAAACAACCCAATGATATTGAGCTCCTTAGAACCCGGTTACTTTTGATAGGACAGGTTTTTGAGCCCACCAACTTCAAGAGGGTAGTACCCCAAACTTCATGCTGGCCTAAACTCTAAGGGTTGTCTTGTGTGACTTGTGTGCCTTCAAACTTGACTACTTGCATGCTTGTTATATGACACACGGGTTCCTTGCAGGTTTTGTTTACAGTCCTTAATCTGGACTCATAACAGGTTTCACTTACATCACTCCATACATAACACAACATCATATCATCATACCATTGCATACATCCTGCATAAGGACTAATCCATTTCAAGGATCTCAAGGGTCTGTGATGCAGGTCATGATGAATCAAATGTCTAGCAAGGGGCAAAGGGGATTTACTTTCCTCTAGCCAAGGTTGTCAGGGGCTATGACCCACTAGATATGGTGAGCCTTGACTCTTGAAGAAGGACTCTCAACAACACGAAGTTCCTTCAATCAAGCTACGAAATTCAAATCCTAACAACTTTTCTTATTTACCCCACGAGATCCTTGAAAACATTGCATGCCTACATACACATCATTGCATAACATGTACCCTTGTTATAGGTCACTTACCTTCTCCGCTGTTTATTTCAGCAATGGCTTCCCAACAAGATGACCAGGATCTTCACGCTCAAGAGACTCGGTTCGGGGAGATCCTTCTAAATCTATCCAAGGGGCAGGAAGAGCTGAGAACACTCCTCATGGGGGCTTTGGTCAGGAACAGTCCTGAAGATGATAGGGACGAACGGCTGAAACGTCTACAAGCTGAGGTGGATACAATGAGAACCCAGATGCTGGGGCAAATGGCTCTTGTCCAAGACTTATCTCAAAAACAAGGAGAGCTCGGGGTTCTCGTCAACCAACTGCTTCGGGATAACCAACTGGGGCAAACATCTAAGGTTGAAGAGAAAGCCATCATTCAACCACCTGTGGGGCAAGAAGACCGGGGAAAAGCTCCTCAGTTTGCTTCAGGGTCACAAGCCCAGCTTCAACCTCACCAGCGTCAACAGGGTAATCGGCGTAAGCGAAATGCGTCTGGAAGACATTTCTCGGAGACTGGTATACCATCATCACTGATACTGAGACGCTTGTTGGAGGTCAAGCTGATTGCTTTAAAGGATCCTCCTAAGACTCTCAACATAACCTCCCTAAAATACAATCCTGATGAAAGGTGTGCCTACCATTCTGACAGTCCCGGACATGACACTGACGACTGTTGGAGCCTTAGGAACAAGATCCAAGACTTGATCGACGGAAGGGTGCTGGAGTTCATACCGGGTGGAAAAATTAAAATCTTTTGTTGAGAATCTTCCATCTGAGATGATTAGTTCAAACTAAAAAGCTTTTGTTCATTCGAATGTTCAAGTTGTATTTTTTATTTGATTGTTCAAACATTTGTTCATGTCAAACTCTTTTACTTTATCAATGCATCGCATATGTCTGTTTTGAATCAATATATTCGCATTCGCTATATTCAAACTGCTTTCATTTTTTGATATCAACTCTCAATTAATAAATCTAAGACTCTTGAGGGAGGATGACGAAAACGATACCATGATTTACAGTATGCTTTTGAACAGACCCCACTGATGAGGTACAGGCATTGTTTCAATTCCTAAACACTGGAGTTATAAGGAAGATAATCCCTCGTCAACCCCTTCGAGCCAAAGAAGTAGGAGTTTTTCTTTTCGAAAATTAAAACCCTTAATCATAACCCGAGGCAGGGTAGTTCTCTCAGCTGATCCAAGTGCACAATGAATGGCACCAAAGGAGTCCTTACAAAGCAAAAGACAGTGATGGTTCTGAATAATCATAAAGACAGACAGTCATTATCTCCCAAAAATAAAAGCCCATTAAGTCAAAACCTATGAAGGAGACTTACAAAACTGGAGCATCCCGCTGACTGTGATCATGAAAGAAACAGTTCAAGCGAAAAACAGGGACAATGAAATCAAAAAGAAAGAGGTCCTACAAACCCTCAACCAAAAAGGAATGACTGCCTATTCAAAATAAACTGTTAATATCCGAACCATCATTAGAACATCAGGACAAAGACTCAAACAAGGTCTAACGCATGATCAGTTGAGTTTAGGTTTGAAGAACATCATGAAGAGCGGGTGGGTACAAATAAAATTCGAGCCTTTATCCTTTGTTTCTTAAACCGCGAACCAGGCCACGTTACAACCCTCAAAAGCCCTAGCTGAAGCATGGGTTGGTTCGAAAGCATACTGTTACGAAAGGTATCCTGACTCCTTAAGGCTTGCTGTAAAATCTTGAGTTGACATCACAGTTTACAAAAAAAAATTGCTTGTTTTACAAAAACTACATTTTCAAAAAAAAAAAATTTCAAGACAGACATACGCTTTGCATTCTTAAAATAATATTGTTTGCATATGACTATTTGTTCAACAGCAGAGAAATTCGCACGAAGAATATCTAGTGAACAAAAGCACTTCCAATCCAGGGGAAGACGTGATCATGGTCTATCATCTGGGGCAGTTAAGTCAAGATTCGGAGAATCTCTCAAATGCCAAATAGCCTGGGGCAAACCTCCCTCTGAGATCACCTGGGGCATTGGACATGAGTTCCAGCTACGAATCTTGCCTGATCAGACATCTTCTGGTGGCATAGCAACACAACACTACTGACAGGGGCACCTCCCTATATCCTAAGAGCGTGGACATAGTCGAAAAAATACTGCGCACAACCAAAGACCCGCTAGGTTGACATACATAGGCAAAAATAAGGGCTTCCCGACGAACCAAAAGGGTTCGGGAAAAAATAAGGGATAAAAATGAAAAAAAAATTGTACACCCGGCAAGTCGAAAACCTGAAAAGGCGGCTTGGGCAAAAGAGGGTATCCCGGTGGACTGAAAACCCGAAAAGGGCGGTCCAGGAAAAATTTAGGGATCAAAGCGTACGACTATGTCCTGACATCTCGTCACTTGCCTACCAGAAGAAGATTTGTCAATCGGCAGTCATCAAGCACCTCCACATGTATCTTCTCCCGCAGAAACTGGGGCAATAATAATTGTCTGAGTGGTTTAGTTGCTCTGTCCACCAATGTACCAAGTTAGGTTCGGCTGAAGAATATGACCAAGACATCTTCACTCCCCGCAGAGTAAGACAAGATTCAGCAGTACTCTCCCCTAGCAGAGTTGGTCTCTCATCAACCCCGAAGAGGCACAGTATCCCTAGCAAGTCAGCAACGCTCTCCCCAAGCAGAGTTAGCCTACTGTCAGCCTTAAGGAAGTTGGGTATCCCCAAAAAATCTCAATGTTCCCCAGCGGAGTATGCATATGTTCCTAAGCAAGCATCCCCGACAGTCTTAATATAAGATTATTCCCCGGCGGAACACCACTTCCCCAGTACAGTCCAAAAGTTTCCCCAGGAGAGTCGTATCAATCTCCCTGGTAGGAAGCTTATCCCCAGTAGATTCTGGAAGCTTATCACCTACAGAGCACAGACGAGTCTCCCCGGCTTTATTCAAAGGTTATTCCCCACCAGGGCTTATAACTGGGTTATCCTCAGCTAAAAACCACGGTGTGATACGGTGGGAGAACTGACTTGAGGTTTGCGTTTGTATTCGCAAATGTTGCGGTTAGCAAGAGTCGCCACCGACTTTTTATTTTATCCTAAGGAAAGGTTAAAAAGCACAGCAAAAACCTTTTGAGATGTTTTCTTGGGTTCGGGGAGTAGATTATAGAAAGGGAAGGTATTAGCACCCTTTCTATCCATGGTTATCCATGGGCTCTTAGTTACTTGCTTAGATCACTTGCCTTTTGTTTTCAATTGTTTTAAATGGTGCTTGAGTGTGTGGGTTTTGAAAATGTTTTTGAAAAGAGGCCAATGTGGTGGCAACCTTTGTAATGATCCATGTGGGGATGTATACAAAGATGTATGTCTTTTGAAAAAGTTTTCATTTGTTTTTGAAAGTTGTTTTGAAAGTGTAGTGATGTGTGATTTTGAAATTAGGCAAGTGTTTTGTTTTGCAAGTTGATTCAAGTAACTAAGAGGTTATCTACTCCTAAATTTCTCAAAAGATCATTGCTATACTTTAACCCTTTTAACAAGTTTGCTCCACCATTGTATTTGGTGGGCAACCTTGTGTTAGGATGTGAAAGGGACAGGCGCGGGTCATCATTTTAGACCATAATTGCAACGACGTTAAATGTCTTTGGGCAATTTCTTTAAGGGACTTGATCATTTGTTTTTGTTTGTTTTGAAAAGTTTTATCGAGGGACTATGATCATTCAAAATTATTTGCTTTGCCCAAAGAAGTTTAACATGCAACATGGCCCATTTATTTGAAGACAACAAGTGGAATACCCTAGGGGGTGCAAGTGTGATTTGTGTGTCCATTTTCATGCTTGTTTATCTTGTATTAGGTCAAACTATTTTTTTATCGTTTTTTCGCATACAAACCCTAATTCTAACATGTTATCTTTAGAAAGCAATAAAGTGCGAAATTAAAATTACTAAGCTATTACACAACCAAATATGGGAAGGGGGGTACAATTGTTCAAATGGGGATATTGACAAGAATTTAAATCTAAATTATTACATCAATTTGAATATTTGCAATTTAATCAATGTACAAAAATTAAACAAGAATGCAAGATGTAAAAAGAATGTTTTGTATATATATGAAAAAATATTGTTTATGTAAAAGAGAAAAGAAAATAAAAATGTATTATTTTTTGGAGTATTTTGAACTTAGGTTAGAAACCCTAATTTTTTAAAGAAGAAAAAAAAATATTTTAATACAATTATTTATTTATTATTTATAAAAATAACATGAAATGAAGTATATTGTGAAAAAAGGTATTTTTGTATCAAATATTAATAAAATGAAAAAATCAAGTATTTTTATATTTTTGTCTTAAATATATTAATAATCACATATATATATATATATATATAACCCTAAATATGTATTATTCTAAGAATAAATATTTATTTAATATTTTAATAAAATAAATAAAAAAGTATTTTTTTGTGTGAAATATTTTCAGAGAGTAAATAAAAATAAAAATTGTATTTACATTATTTCTTATTTTATTCTAATAATAATACATATATATATATTTATGTATAAACAAAGAAATAAATCAAATAAATATGCAATAAATGCAAAAAATGATAAAAAAATATTTTTAATTTTAAAATGTTATGAGAAAAAAATAAACAAAGTCAACAAAAAAAGAAAAAGTCAAAAATGTTAAAAAATGAGCAAATGGGCTCAGGGGGGTGTAAACCAAAAAAGATGGTGTGAAAAGCAAAATAGCACAGGCCCAGCCCACTTCACTCCTTCTTCAACCTCCAGCACAGATTATTTGAAAAAACGCGCGCCATGTTCAGTTCCTTCTAACTCTTGATTCCTGGCTTTTTAGCAAAAACTCATAACACAAGAAATGTTCAGCATGAAGAGACGGTTCTAACCATATAAAGAACTTGACCTATCTCTCTAAGATGAGGGAGAATTTCTCTCCCCCTCTTTTCTGACCTAGTTTTTCTACCATTTTCAAGTTCCAAATTCTCTCTACTCAGGCAAAAGAAATGAAATGTAAAGATATGTACATGTTCAGGGCTATGAGTAGGACCTTGTTTCTTCACAAACTTAAGACTAAAGATGCCTAATAAGGGAGATACGAATTCAAACTTTTACCTGTGCAGTTGAACTTCTATGTGGAGAATGAGAGACTTTCAGTGCAATGTAATGATTGGAAAAGCTTCCTTGAGGTCCAGGGATGCTTTTTCAATGCTTACTTTGTCTTGAACCTTCTTGTATCAAGCTGTAGAACTTCACCTGCAAGTCAAAGATGTGAAAATGGTGGAAGTGGTTAGAGCAACTACAGATCGTGCCTTAGCTTCTGGATAGCTTGCATAGGTTATAAGGAATGTAGAGGAACAGGTTTTGATCAAAATGCTCGAAGGGATTGAGAGATTGCACTCAAACTGCAGGGGCACCCCTGTTTGTGCAGTTTGAGGATGATTCTGAGATGGAGGGTGTATTGGAGGTCAAAGGCTCGTGTGTTAGCTTGGATATGTTGTGTGTAATGTGTTTGACAACTTTGTTCTTGTGTTTTTCAGCTGAAGAGAGAGTTGGCATGAGTTATGGATGTTTCTTCTATGTGAAGCAAAGAAATGCAAGTTGATGTTCTAGGCATGTAGGGGACCTCCTAATGGGCTGCATAATCTTCTCTTGATCAGAGCAATTTGTCCATAATCTTGTGCCATTCAGATTTAGCTTGTACTTGTTTGATTTTCAAATTGACATAAAGTGAACTTTTGCAAAAATGGATAGTTTACTTTATCTAATTTAGGATTAAACCATTAGACAAAGCTTGAACTCAAAGAACTTGGTCTTAGTACAAAGAATATGCATTAAATTATTGAGTATGGATTGGTTCAAAGACCTGTAATTAAGCATAAAGCAAACTGAATTCAAATTTGCAAGTTTGTGAACATGTCTTGATGAAGAACAAAAGTGAATTTTTGCCAACTTGTGAAATTCGAATCTCTCAAGTTATGAGGTTGTTTGATGAGTTCTTGGACATTTTGGAAAGCTTGGAATGTGTACTACAATCCATCTTTGAAATGAAAATCAAGATTCCAAGTGGAAGGGTATGAAAAGTGGCCTTGAAGTAGGGTAGAAAACCTTGTCAAAATAGGTCAAATTTCACTAAGTTAAAAGATGGTTTAGTGCCCTTATTCAAAAAATCATAACTTGAGATACAAGCTTCAAATGAGAAAACTTTGTGAATCAAAGTTGTAGATTATGCAACAAGCTACAACTTTCATGTTTTGACTTTTGTTTGAATCCAAATGGATCATGGTGAAAAGATGGGGCAAAGTTGGAAAAAAATTAGGGTTTTCCATAACTTAGAAAAATTCTAAGTTATGAAAAATTCCATTTTCAAACCCTAATTTGCATTTTGAGATTTCTTGGTGAACAAGTTTCATGATTTGGAATGTTTTGATGAAAAATGAATCTTGACTCTTGATTTTGACCAAAAAGTCAAAGTTTGACTTTTCAGTATTCAGTCAAAATTGATCAATTGACTGAGAAATTCAACTGTCAATCTTGTGTACTTGGGATCTTTTGAGCTTGATGAACATGTCAAGATAATTCCATTGAGTCCTTGAGGCCATATGTGAGCTTGGTTTGCCATTGGCTAGGTTAAACAGTCAAAAATTGCCCTTGTGCAGTCAAAACCCTAAAAATGACCATTTTGCCCTTTTGATGATCTGATCAAATTTCTTGTGGAATTGTGATCCAAACTTGATCAAATGGTTCATATGAGTTCATAATGTTGATGTGGATCAAATTTCATGAGGTTTGACTGTCAATTGGCCACAGTTGACTTTTTCCCCAATACAGCTGATTTCCAGGTCAACTGTCCAATTGACTGGGTAAAACTTGGAATCAAGACTTGAAACTTGGTATAGGTAAACTTGGGAATCCAACATGAAGCATGAAAGTCATCTTAGGCATTTTAGGTCAAAGCATCCTTAGGCAAACACAAACCCTAATTTGAGTCCACAGTGCAAGGAGAAGCCTTGAGCAGAGGAAACCCTAACTGGATCTTGATCTTCAAAGGTCTTGTGATGAGAAAATGTTGAGGAAATGGGAGGGCAAATTTTGGGGTACAACAGTTGCCCCTGTTCAATCTTCTTGGACCTGAAGAGTTAGATTGGCAAGTTTGCCTTTCGTGACTCGAGGGTAAAAGGAGATTGGACACTAGAGTGCCCGGAAATTTGCACTCGCATGCTGGAGTCTCAACAATGTGGTGTCGGGAATGGGCTTATAGATGCCATTTGGAGAGATGGTGGATAGGGAGATGGGTTTTATAGATGCCATCTGGAGAAGTGACAGAACTTTGTCGGGAATGGGCTTATAGATGCCATTTGGAAGTGTTGATCGCATAAGAGATTCCTTAACGAGAACTTGTGTATTTAAGAAAGACGGATGTTTTCCTGGCTTGTTACAGGTGTTTGATCTTCAGTCTCCTTATGCAGATATGCCCTGGCTAGATACAGGTATCGAATCTACAATCGGTTGCTCACAGATGTGCCCTGGCTGGATACAGGAGTCGAATCTTTGAACTCTGCAGACGTGCCCTGGCTAGATACAGGAATCGAATCTGGAAATGTGGTCAACAGATATGCCCTGGCTGGATACAGGAATCGAATCTGGAGCTGTTGCAGTTGATAGATGTGCCCTGGCTGGATACAGGAATCGAATCTTCGAACTCTTTAGACGTGCCCTGGCTAGATACAGGAATCGAGTCTAGAAACTGATCACTCTCAGATGCGCCCTGGCTAGATACAGGTATTGAATCTGGAATTGTGACAGTTGAAGGTAGTCGCTTTTGAGATTGTCTTTTTCCTGAAAAGGCAAAGACGTAAGTTGTATGCAATGTCATGATGTATGATATGCATGATGTCATGATGTTCAACATGAGATGTTGTATGCGTTTCACCATGTATGTAAGCGAGATGTATGAAAATGTGAAATGTTTATGAGTGTAATTTCATCTTAGGAAAATAAATCCTTGACGAACGGCCGGGAAGCTGCTCTGTGGAAGAGATACTTGGCCGAAGTTTTGATGAGAGGCCTGTTGAGGACTTTAATGACGGATTCCGCTGAGGATAATGATGATAAACTCCGCTGAGGAACTCCGAATATAAACTCTGCTTGGGAATGCTAAGGATAGACTTTGCTGGGGATTGAAGGAACTTTGCCGAGAGCGGTCTTCCGTGGCTTTTAGCTGAAGATAACCCAGTTATAAGTCCTTGTGAGGAAATAACTCTGAATAAAACTCGGGCGAGACGTCCGTACTTTGTAGGGGATAAGCTTCCAGAATCTTCTGGGGATGAGCTTTAAGACCTGCCGGGGAATGTTGTGCCCTTTTCGGGATCGACGGGGAATCGACTCCGCTTGGGGACAGTATTGCTGAACCTTGTTTTACTCTGCGGGGAGTTAAGATGATTTGGCCACATTTTCAGTTGAACCTACCTTGGTGCTTTGGAGGACAAAACAACTAGACTGCATTAGACAACTCCACACTGCCCCTGTCTTTGATGTTACCTGTAATTAATCTCTTGTTTCATATGCGAATATTTATGAATCAGAAATTTAATGTCAAATGCATATATCAAAAATGAACATTGGACGTTCTTTGCAAGACAAAACAGGAAAAAAAGAAAATAATGGTAATTTGTATGGACAAGCGAATTTGTATTGATTTAAACTTTGCCCGTGAATAGGCGTTTTTGTACAAGAGACTGACATCCTAGTAAGAGGACATCGCCAAATAGTATAGAGTTTACATTTTGAAAAAGAAAACAAAACAGCTATGTGAACAATCCCACTGGGTTCCAACTCTGCTATCGCCTTTATGTTTTCGAACGTCTCATCGCCTTACTGCCTAATCTGAAGATGAAGCTGATTGGTCAATGCCGAAATTTGGGGCCAGATAGCTGATGCCGAATTCCGGATGCGAAGTGATCCAATGAGACATAGTGTTACGCTTTTATCCCTAACTTTTGCCTGGACCGCCCTTTCGGGTTTTCAGTCCACCGGGATACCCTTTTTTGCCCAAGCCGCCCTTTCAGGTTTTCGACTTGCCGGGTGTACAGATTTTTTTATTCATTTCATCCCTTATTTTTGCCCGAACCCTTTTGGTTCGCCGGGAAGCCCTTGTTTTTGCCTAGGTATGTCAACCTAGCGGGTCTTTTATTTATGCGTAGTATTTTTTCACTATGTCTGCATTGGCGGGGTGAGGAAGGTCGTCACCATCCATGGTGGTTAGGATCATGGCTCCTCCTGAGAACACACGCTTAACCACAAATGGCCCTTCGTAGGTAGGGGTCCATTTGCCCCGGGGATCACTTTGAGGAAGGATGATGCGTTTGATTACCAGGTCCCCAACTTGATACTCTTGCGGTCTGACTTTCTTGTTAAATGCCCTGATCATCCGTTTCTGATATGTTTGACCATGACAGATAGCAGTGAGCCTCTTTTCGTCAATCAGATTTAATTGATCAAGTCGAGTTTGGATCCAATCATCTTCATTCAAGTCTGCATCCTTCATTATCCGGAGAGAGGGTATCTGGATCTCGATTGGCAAGACTGCCTCCATGCCATAGACCAAGGAGAAGGGAGTTGCCCCGGTTGATGTCCTTGCTGAGGTGCGGTACCCATGAAGAGCGAACGGTAACATCTCGTGCCAATCTTTATAGGTCACTGTCATCTTCTGCACAATTTTCTTGATATTTTTATTGGCTGCCTCTACAGCCCCATTCATCTTCGGCCGGTAGGGAGAAGAATTGTGGTGCTGTATCTTGAATTGTTCACAGAGTTCAGTGATCATTTTGTTATTGAGATTGGTACCGTTATCCGTAATGATTCTTTCCGGGACGCCGTACCGACATATCAGATTATGCCGGATGAAACGTGCTACGACGCTCTTGGTCACCGTTGCGTAGGAAGCTGCCTCAACCCACTTTGTGAAGTAATCGATCGCCACCAAGATGAAGCGATGCCCATTGGATGCCGTTGGTCGGATCTCACCGATCATATCGATGCCCCACATTGCGAAAGGCCAAGGTGCCGTCAGGACATTCAAAGGAACCGGAGGGATATGCACCTTGTCAGCATAGATCTGGCACTTATGACAAGTTCGGGAGTGCTGGTAACAATCGGCTTCCATTGTGGACCAGAAATATCCTGCCCGAAGGATTTTCTTAGCCATGGTGTGTCCACTGGAATGGGTTCCAAATGTACCTTCATGCAGTTCCATCATGATTTTCTCAGCTTCAGCCTTATCCACACAACGCAGCAGAGTTGAATCATGATTCCGCTTGTAGAGAATGCCGTTGCTGAGGAAGAATTTTGCAGCAAACCTCCTCATGAACTTCTTATCATTGACAGACGCACCTTCAGGGTATTCCTGAGCTTCCAAGTACCTCTTCACCTCATGATACCAGGGTTTTTCAGTCACCTTTTCAGCCTCGAGCTCGCAGCAGTATGCCGGTTCATCCAACTTCCAGATTATGATTCGGGGAGCCTCATTGTCCCATTTAACTTTGAACATTGAAGACATCGTGGCTAGTGCGTCCGCTAGCTGATTCTCCTCTCTGGGAAAATGCTCAAAAGTTATCTCTTCAAAGTGAGGGAGCAAGGTCGACACATACTCCTTGTAAGGAATGAGATTCGGGTGTTTCGTATCCCACTCGCCTTTGATCTGATTGATCACGAGAGCGGAATCTCCGAAGACACTTAGAAACTTGATCCTCAAATCGATTGCATCTTGTAAACCCATGATACATGCCTCATATTCTGCCATATTGTTGGTACAGCTGAAACATAATCGGGCGGTGAGGGGAGTATGAGTTCCCTTGGGAGATATGATTACAGCGCCGACGCCGTTACCCAAAGCATTGGAGGCTCCATCAAAATGCATAGACCATCGGGATCCTTCCTCAGGTCCTTCATCCGGTCCAGGTACTTCACAGTCAGTTACCACCATGATGTCTTCGTCCGGAAAATCAAAGTTCAATGATTGGTAATCGTCCACAGGTTGGTGTGCCAAATGATCAGCCAGTACACTTCCTTTAATTGCTTTCTGAGTTGTATACTGGATGTCATATTCTGTTAAGATCATTTGCCATCTCGCTATTCTTCCAGACAGAGCAGGCTTTTCAAATATGTACTTTATGGGATCCATCTTTGAAATCAATAAAGTAGTGTGAGTCAGCATATACTGTCTCAGCCGGCGAGCAGCCCATACAAGAGCGCAGCAAGTTTTCTCAAGCAGTGAGTAACGAGACTCACAGTCGGTAAACTTTTTGCTCAAGTAATAAATAGCGTGCTCTTTTCGGCCAGACTCGTCATGCTGCCCCAGCACACACCCCATTGAATTATCAAGCACTGTTAAGTATAGTATCAGAGGTCTTCCTTCCACCGGTGGCATGAGAATGGGTGGCTCTTGGAGATATTCCTTTATTCTTTCAAAGGCGGCCTGACATTCATCATTCCAGCGTACCACTTGATCTTTCTTCAGTAATTTGAAGATTGGCTCACAAGTAGCGGTCAGATGTGAGATGAATCGGGCAATGTAATTCAGTCGTCCTAGAAAACCTCTGACTTCTTTCTCTGTTTTTGGAGTCGGCATCTCTTGTATGGCTTTTACCTTGGCAGGATCCACCTGAATACCTTTATCACTTACAATGAAACCTAGCAACTTTCCGGATCTTACCCCAAAGGTGCATTTGTTGGGATTCAACCTCAGCTTGTATAACTTGAGTCGGTCAAACAACTTCCTCAGATGATCAAGGTGCTCCTCCTCAGTTTGAGACCTCGCAATCATGTCATCAACGTATACTTCAATCTCATGATGGATCATATCATGAAATAAAGCAACCATGGCACGCTGATAGGTTGCCCCAGCATTTTTCAATCCGAATGGCATGACCTTATAACAGAAGGTCCCCCACTGAGTTACAAATGTAGTCTTCTCCATATCTTCAGGAGCCATCTTGATCTGATTATACCCTGAGAAGCCATCCATGAAGGAGAACACCTTGTGTTGAGCTGTATTGTCAACAAGGACATCAATGTGAGGTAGGGGGAAGTCATCCTTGGGGCTGGCCCTGTTCAAATCCCTGTAGTCGACACACATTCTGACTTTACCGTCCTTCTTCGGCACTGGCACAACATTGGCAACCCACTGAGGGTAAGAAGTTACTGCAAGGAAACCCGCATCAAACTGTTTCATCACCTTGGCTTTAATCTTCTCAGACATCTCTGGACGCATCCGTCGAACTTTCTGTTTTACCGGAGGGCAATCTTCCTTGGTCGGCAAATGGTGAACTACAATGTCGGCATCCAAACCAGGCATATCTTCATAAGACCAAGCAAAGATCTCCATGTAGTCCTGTAACATCTGGATCAATCGTTGCTTCACGCTGAGCTCTAGATTGGCACCGATCTTGACCTCTTTCCTATCTGTCTCAGTACCCAGGTTAATTGTCTCCACAGGCTCTTCATGTGGTTGAATAGCCCTCTCTTCCTGGAGTAGCAGTCTTGCGAGCTCACCAGGCACTTCGCAATCATCTTCACCTTCGTCTTCGGCCAAGTTGATCGGATTTTCGAAGTCATAACTGGCGGTAGCAGAGCTGTTACCGGTGAGATCCAGAGTGGATTGAAACCTGTATAAGTGAGTGTGTGTAAATATAGCTGTTTTGCAATATGTATAACACAGAAAGAAAAAGAGCACAAGATTTGAAATGCAACAAACGTCCAATGTTTTGATTGATGATATATGAAAATGTCATACAAAAAGCCCTCACAAATGGAGCTACGATGCCCCGGGTAGGACACCGAGCCAACAGAGTTTTAACATATTGTTTGTTACAAATTTGGAAATCAAAAGAAATTAATTACTGCGTGACAAATGTGATAGGGGTAAAATCCTTTGCTGTCCAGTTGCTTGGTCCGTCGCTGGCAGTCGGGTAGATCCAACTATCAAACTCAGCTTCCTCCACATCTTCCTCAATAGCGTTCACCCTTGAGCTGGAAATAAACACCGGAGCCTTTCCGATCTTCTCTTTGCGCACCGTCTTCTGAGCCTCTGCAGTAAAGCCTAGCCCAAACTTGTCGTTCTTCTGAGTGAAGTCAGGAAGCTGACCCCAGTGTGCACAATTGCCTTTCTGAACCACAGCCCGGGCATCCCTTAGGGAAGCCATCTTCAAGGAATCATTCTCTTCGGCCATTGTCTCTGCAGCTGCTGAAATTGGATGTACCTCCTCGAAATGCTGGAAGGGGGTTTCAATGAACTCTCCGTCCATCTCGATGTACCTGAAGGAATTCAAATGGCTCACCATATACTCCTCTTCTCCTTGCACAGTGACGATCTTCCCCCTGACGGGATACTTCAGCTTTTGGTGTAAGGTGGAGGTCACTGCCCCAGCTTTATGGATCCAAGGTCGACCCAACAGACAAGAATACGACGGACGTATATCCATTACGTAAAAGGTAGAGTCAAACACTTGAGAGCCCACACGAATAGGGATGTTAACCTCTCCGTGAACCATCCTTTTGGAACCGTGAAAGGCCCTGACGATGATACTGCTGGGTTTCAACTCCAGGCCTTCATAATCCAGACGATCTAAAGCTTTTTTCGGTAGAACATTCAAGGAGGAACCAGTGTCCACCAATACATGCGCCAGAGTAGTGCCCCTGCATTCAATAGAGACATGCAGGGCATCATTGTGGTCTCTCCCTTTTGCGGTCAGATCAGCATCTGAAAAACCCAAGCCGTTGTCCGCCGTCAAATTCGCTATGCAGTCAGTGAACTGAACTGCAGACGTCTCCTGCGGCACATGGGCCGTCTTGAGAAATGAGATCAAGGCCTTTGCATGGGCCTCGGAGCATAGCAATAGTGAGAGCAGGGAGATCTTGGAGGGTGTATGCCCCAATTGCTCGACAACATTAAAATCACTTTTCTTTATTATTTTCAGAATCTCCTCCATTTCTTGTGGGGAGGCCTCAGCATTTATGGGTATTGGCGCCTCCATCCGGGCAGGCTCTTCTTCAATCCCTTTGCCCCGAGCATTTGATGACTCGGCAGCAGGGGACACAATTTGATCAGCAACCGGACAAGGTAAACTTGCAGGTTTTATGAGGAGGGGTTTTCGAATAGCGGGCGGCGCAATGTCAGGCGAGAAGAGCCTGCCACTGCGGGTGACTTTAGCGGGACCAGTGATATCGCAGATACTGGCACTAGCGTTGAATTCTTGCTTGATTCCATTTACATACACGTCTTCCCCATAATGCCAGGGGACAGCTTTATCAGATACATAGGAGAGGGGTCCCGGAACAGTAATGATTACAGGCGCCACTGTCAAGATTTGAACAGGCTTCTTCGGGGGAGCCTTGATTGGATTTTTGAAGATGGTAATCACGGAAACTTCTTTCATCGGAACCAATTGAACAGCAGTCTTTTTGAATAGAATCTCCTTGCTATCCATTAGGCCTTGGATGCCTAACCTTAGCAAGGGACAATCAGACAGGGAAACGGCACAAAATAGGCAACCTTCACCGCAACCCGGAAATAAACCGGCCCGCAGTAGGTTCTTCTTAACAGTCTTCAGAGGGGTAACAACTTCATCTACCGAAACAGCGTACACTTCTTCCTCAACGGCATTTACCCTATGTTGGGGCATAGGAGCCGTTACAACATTTGGTCTTTCCGGCGCTTCAAACTGAATTTCTTTCGCGTCGATCAGATCTTGCACTTTGTTTCTCAAGGCCCAGCAATCATCAGTAGTGTGCCCGGGACTATCAGAATGATAAGCACACCGGGCATTTGGGCTATATTTAGGAGACGCAGTGTTGACGACCTTAGGAGCTTCTTTGAGGGTCACCAGGTTGGTGGATAACAGTTGGGGTAAAATTTGAGATAATGTCATACTTAGTCGGGTATACTGCCTCTTGGGCCTTTCGCTTCTTTGTTGATTGTATTGCTGAGGAGCAGCAACAGGTTTAGAGATGACCAAAGCATTGACGGCTTGGCGACTTTCGGGCTTGACTTGTCTTCTAGGACCATAGACGGCACTTGCTTCTTTCTTAAACGGTCTCTTCTCAGCACTTGTAGAGGCAGCCTTCTGTATCTTGCCTGACCTGATGCCAGCTTCAATCCTCTCTCCTGTTAATATCAAATCTGTGAACCCAGCGGAGGAGTTACCAACCAAATGATTGAAAAACGGACCAGACAACGTCCCCAGAAACATATCAACCAGCTCTCTATCAGTCAATGGAGGCTGCACCCTGCCAGCCAAATCTCTCCATTTTTGAGCGTACTCTTTGAACCCTTCACCCGTCCCTAGAGACATACCCTGAAGTTGGGTACGCGTAGGAGCGAGATCAGAATTGTATTGGTATTGTCTGTAGAATGCGGTCGCCAAATCTTCCCAGTGTCGGATGCTAGCTCCATCCAATTGGTAGAACCATTCAAGTTGTGACCCTGAGAGACTATCTTGGAAGAAGTGAATCCAGAGGTTCTTATCCGCCGTGTAAGGTTGGATTTTCCTTACATACGACCTCAGATGCAGCTTCGGGCAGGAGACCCCATCATACTTGGCGAAGGCAGGCGCCTTAAACTTGTGTGGAATGACTACCCCAGAAGATAACCCCAAATCTCCGAAATCCAGTCCTGGCACATTCTGAATTTCCATGGCGCTCAAACGGTCCTCCAATTGTTTGTATCTGTCAGCAGCAGGTGGGTATTGTTCATCGTTATAGTCCGTCTCGTTGTCGGAGACTGCGGGACTAGGAGCTCCTCCCCCTTGGGGACTGTTTTTCTCAGCAGAAGAAGTGGTTGGATCAGCTTCATTGTGGAGTGTGTTCCCAAATCTGCGTCCGGTGTTGAACAATGCAGTCCTCTTTTTCTTCTTCTTCTTCAGGAGTAGAGTCTTCAACTCTTGTTGGCCTTGGGCTAGGCTTAGGACCATCTCTTGAAACTGTGCACTTTGGGCCTGAAGGGCCTTGATTGCCTGCTCGCTGGAGGACTCTGGATTCATGATGACTGTGCAAAATAAACAGCGAAGGAGATTAAGCAACCTGTGAAATAGGGTACCTGCTATGCATATGGTGTAATGGAATGCGTATGTTTTATGTTTTCAAAGACAAACGAGATTCAACTTTGTAGACAAAAAGGGAAACACACCTCATTAGATTAAAGTTTTCAATTGTTCAACAATTTGCCCTTAGGCATTACAGGAATGAAAAATACTGGAAAGGAAATAAACTATAAAAAGAAACATCCAAAGCTCCTCAATGCTCCCATGGCCTCCTCTTTTCAGTGCTGATGTAGTTGTTCAGGACCCGTTCTTCCTCCAATTGCTTAGTCAGCCTTTGGATCTTCCTTTCCTGCTCGTTGAACTTTTCCCGATAGAAATCCCGTTCTTCCTTTAGCTGTGCCCAAGATCTCTTCATGGTGTCAAAATCAGTAGGTATCTGAGGAGGGAGGACAGTTGGAGGCATCCCATCTTCAACAGGAGACTCAAGAATGAGAGGTCTAACAGCTTCGTAGGGCATACCTAACTCCTGAGCACGGATGCGGACCCATTTGCAATAGGGCTTCAATGGCAGAGAAGTCTTTGGTCCTAACTCATGTGGGTCAGCTTTGTGAATTCTGTCCCAAGCTCTAATGAATCCCTGGCGTAGTTTGTCACTGTCTGCCTGAAACTCAAAATGGAAGTGAGGAACCAGCATTTCATGAGGCCCATTTCCTCTGGCTCTTCCAAACTGACGGAGAGCTAAACACGGATTGTAAGAGATTCCTCCTTGGATACCAATCAACGGGACATTAGGGTATTCTCCGCAACGGTCGATAACAGCTACCTCATCCAAACCTCTGAGAGTCCAAGTGATATCCTTATCTGTGAGAGACATTAACCTCCGAGCCCAACCTTTTCCTTCTTCATTCTTCAGCACGGACTTAGGAAGGTGCGAAATAAACCACCTTACCAGCAAAGGAGCACAACACCACGGAGTCCCTCGTTTTCGAGCAGTACGAGCATAGAGTTGTTGTAGAATGTCACCCAAGAGAGTGGGTACCGGATTCCGAGACATGAAGATTCTTATGACATGGATACTGATAAAGGTGTCAGGGTTGGGAAACAATACCAGACCATAGATCAAAAGAGCCAGAATATCCTCATATGCCTTGAAGTCCAAGTCATTCCAGAAATCATTAGCCTTGCCAACCAAAAATTTGACCAAAAAGCCCTTGATCCCATTTCTAGTTTCCCAATTGGACAACACCTCTTCTTTGGTCAAGGGGAGAATTGCAGCAATCTCTTCAGGCCTAGGAGTCTTTTCCAAACCAGTGAAAGGAGTTTGTTCCAAGACAGGAATCCCAAGCAAATAAGAAAATTCTTCCAGGGTAGGAACCAGCTGGAAGTCTTGAAAGGTGAAACAGTGATGCAGAGGGTCATAAAACTGGGTCAGAACACTTATCAATTGTTGGTCCCATTTTGCAGTGATCAAGCCAAGGAGGGAACCATGTCTGTTGATGAAAGAGGTAGTGTTTGGAATCCTTTCAACCAGATCCTTGAGTAAAACTGGTGGTTGAACAAAGTTGAGCCGGACAGTATTTCTACGCACGGGCATCATAATGTCCTACAAAACAGAGCAAAGGTGAAACCTTTTTGTCTTTGAAATGGGTTAGCCTTTTACACAGGATGCATGCAATGGTATGATGGAATGATGCTATGATGAAACACACCACAAATATTCACATAGACAGATAAGGCACACAAGTCACACAAGATATCCTTAGGTTTCAGGCCAGCATGAGTTTCAGGTATTACCCACTTTTGGTTTTGTTGGTTAAAACCTGTCCTATCAAAAGTAACTGGGTTCTAGAGGATCTCAAATCATTGGCTACCCTCAATCGGTCATAACTCCAGCATCGCAATCTTTTCTCGCGGCCAGAACCATCTCGAGAGTTTAGCCTCAATGAGTGTAGCATACTGCTACTGTCCTAATAGCCAAGTTGGTCAATTTAGGGTTCTAAGGTTGGTTGGTGTTTAATGACTCCTTAGAAGACCTATATTCTCCCCGTTACAACACAAGGGATATAGGTACAGACTAAGATGCCACACCAACGTAGCCACTGCTTCACCCATGTCGGTCTACGCCGGACAGGTCCCTCACAGATTATGCTACCTAAAAAGGGTTTTTCCTAGATCCGGGTTAGGATCTATGAAACTCCGATACAAAGCCCATAAATGTAAAAGCAAACAAAGCAAACAATTGAAAACAAAGGTGATCTAAACCCTAAGGTTACTCCACTTTTAGAAGTTCTCCCCAGCAGAGTCGCCAGTTCTGTGATACGGTGGGAGAACTGACTTGAGGTTTGCGTTTGTATTCGCAAATGTTGCGGTTAGCAAGAGTCGCCACCGACTTTTTATTTTATCCTAAGGAAAGGTTAAAAAGCACAGCAAAAACCTTTTGAGATGTTTTCTTGGGTTCGGGGAGTAGATTATAGAAAGGGAAGGTATTAGCACCCTTTCTATCCATGGTTATCCATGGGCTCTTAGTTACTTGCTTAGATCACTTGCCTTTTGTTTTCAATTGTTTTAAATGGTGCTTGAGTGTGTGGGTTTTGAAAATGTTTTTGAAAAGAGGCCAATGTGGTGGCAACCTTTGTAATGATCCATGTGGGGATGTATACAAAGATGTATGTCTTTTGAAAAAGTTTTCATTTGTTTTTGAAAGTTGTTTTGAAAGTGTAGTGATGTGTGATTTTGAAATTAGGCAAGTGTTTTGTTTTGCAAGTTGATTCAAGTAACTAAGAGGTTATCTACTCCTAAATTTCTCAAAAGATCATTGCTATACTTTAACCCTTTTAACAAGTTTGCTCCACCATTGTATTTGGTGGGCAACCTTGTGTTAGGATGTGAAAGGGACAGGCGCGGGTCATCATTTTAGACCATAATTGCAACGGCGTTAAATGTCTTTGGGCAATTTCTTTAAGGGACTTGATCATTTGTTTTTGTTTGTTTTGAAAAGTTTTATCGAGGGACTATGATCATTCAAAATTATTTGCTTTGCCCAAAGAAGTTTAACATGCAACATGGCCCATTTATTTGAAGGCAACAAGTGGAATACCCTAGGGGGTGCAAGTGTGATTTGTGTGTCCATTTTCATGCTTGTTTATCTTGTATTAGGTCAAACTATTTTTTTATCGTTTTTTCGCATACAAACCCTAATTCTAACATGTTATCTTTAGAAAGCAATAAAGTGCGAAATTAAAATTACTAAGCTATTACACAACCAAATATGGGAAGGGGGGTACAATTGTTCAAATGGGGATATTGACAAGAATTTAAATCTAAATTATTACATCAATTTGAATATTTGCAATTTAATCAATGTACAAAAATTAAACAAGAATGCAAGATGTAAAAAGAATGTTTTGTATATATATGAAAAAATATTGTTTATGTAAAAGAGAAAAGAAAATAAAAATGTATTATTTTTTGGAGTATTTTGAACTTAGGTTAGAAACCCTAATTTTTTAAAGAAGAAAAAAAAATATTTTAATACAATTATTTATTTATTATTTATAAAAATAACATGAAATGAAGTATATTGTGAAAAAAGGTATTTTTGTATCAAATATTAATAAAATGAAAAAATCAAGTATTTTTATATTTTTGTCTTAAATATATTAATAATCATATATATATATATATATATATATAACCCTAAATATGTATTATTCTAAGAATAAATATTTATTTAATATTTTAATAAAATAAATAAAAAAGTATTTTTTTGTGTGAAATATTTTCAGAGAGTAAATAAAAATAAAAATTGTATTTACATTATTTCTTATTTTATTCTAATAATAATACATATATATATATTTATGTATAAACAAAGAAATAAATCAAATAAATATGCAATAAATGCAAAAAATGATAAAAAAATATTTTTAATTTTAAAATGTTATGAGAAAAAAATAAACAAAGTCAACAAAAAAAGAAAAAGTCAAAAATGTTAAAAAATGAGCAAATGGGCTCAGGGGGGTGTAAACCAAAAAAGATGGTGTGAAAAGCAAAATAGCACAGGCCCAGCCCACTTCACTCCTTCTTCAACCTCCAGCACAGATTATTTGAAAAAACGCGCGCCATGTTCAGTTCCTTCTAACTCTTGATTCCTGGCTTTTTAGCAAAAACTCATAACACAAGAAATGTTCAGCATGAAGAGACGGTTCTAACCATATAAAGAACTTGACCTATCTCTCTAAGATGAGGGAGAATTTCTCTCCCCCTCTTTTCTGACCTAGTTTTTCTACCATTTTCAAGTTCCAAATTCTCTCTACTCAGGCAAAAGAAATGAAATGTAAAGATATGTACATGTTCAGGGCTATGAGTAGGACCTTGTTTCTTCACAAACTTAAGACTAAAGATGCCTAATAAGGGAGATACGAATTCAAACTTTTACCTGTGCAGTTGAACTTCTATGTGGAGAATGAGAGACTTTCAGTGCAATGTAATGATTGGAAAAGCTTCCTTGAGGTCCAGGGATGCTTTTTCAATGCTTACTTTGTCTTGAACCTTCTTGTATCAAGCTGTAGAACTTCACCTGCAAGTCAAAGATGTGAAAATGGTGGAAGTGGTTAGAGCAACTACAGATCGTGCCTTAGCTTCTGGATAGCTTGCATAGGTTATAAGGAATGTAGAGGAACAGGTTTTGATCAAAATGCTCGAAGGGATTGAGAGATTGCACTCAAACTGCAGGGGCACCCCTGTTTGTGCAGTTTGAGGATGATTCTGAGATGGAGGGTGTATTGGAGGTCAAAGGCTCGTGTGTTAGCTTGGATATGTTGTGTGTAATGTGTTTGACAACTTTGTTCTTGTGTTTTTCAGCTGAAGAGAGAGTTGGCATGAGTTATGGATGTTTCTTCTATGTGAAGCAAAGAAATGCAAGTTGATGTTCTAGGCATGTAGGGGACCTCCTAATGGGCTGCATAATCTTCTCTTGATCAGAGCAATTTGTCCATAATCTTGTGCCATTCAGATTTAGCTTGTACTTGTTTGATTTTCAAATTGACATAAAGTGAACTTTTGCAAAAATGGATAGTTTACTTTATCTAATTTAGGATTAAACCATTAGACAAAGCTTGAACTCAAAGAACTTGGTCTTAGTACAAAGAATATGCATTAAATTATTGAGTATGGATTGGTTCAAAGACCTGTAATTAAGCATAAAGCAAACTGAATTCAAATTTGCAAGTTTGTGAACATGTCTTGATGAAGAACAAAAGTGAATTTTTGCCAACTTGTGAAATTCGAATCTCTCAAGTTATGAGGTTGTTTGATGAGTTCTTGGACATTTTGGAAAGCTTGGAATGTGTACTACAATCCATCTTTGAAATGCAAATCAAGATTCCAAGTGGAAGGGTATGAAAAGTGGCCTTGAAGTAGGGTAGAAAACCTTGTCAAAATAGGTCAAATTTCACTAAGTTAAAAGATGGTTTAGTGCCCTTATTCAAAAAATCATAACTTGAGATACAAGCTTCAAATGAGAAAACTTTGTGAATCAAAGTTGTAGATTATGCAACAAGCTACAACTTTCATGTTTTGACTTTTGTTTGAATCCAAATGGATCATGGTGAAAAGATGGGGCAAAGTTGGAAAAAAATTAGGGTTTTCCATAACTTAGAAAAATTCTAAGTTATGAAAAATTCCATTTTCAAACCCTAATTTGCATTTTGAGATTTCTTGGTGAACAAGTTTCATGATTTGGAATGTTTTGATGAAAAATGAATCTTGACTCTTGATTTTGACCAAAAAGTCAAAGTTTGACTTTTCAGTATTCAGTCAAAATTGATCAATTGACTGAGAAATTCAACTGTCAATCTTGTGTACTTGGGATCTTTTGAGCTTGATGAACATGTCAAGATAATTCCATTGAGTCCTTGAGGCCATATGTGAGCTTGGTTTGCCATTGGCTAGGTTAAACAGTCAAAAATTGCCCTTGTGCAGTCAAAACCCTAAAAATGACCATTTTGCCCTTTTGATGATCTGATCAAATTTCTTGTGGAATTGTGATCCAAACTTGATCAAATGGTTCATATGAGTTCATAATGTTGATGTGGATCAAATTTCATGAGGTTTGACTCTCAATTGGCCACAGTTGACTTTTTCCCCAATACAGCTGATTTCCAGGTCAACTGTCCAATTGACTAGGTAAAACTTGGAATCAAGACTTGAAACTTGGTATAGGTAAACTTGGGAATCCAACATGAAGCATGAAAGTCATCTTAGGCATTTTAGGTCAAAGCATCCTTAGGCAAACACAAACCCTAATTTGAGTCCACAGTGCAAGGAGAAGCCTTGAGCAGAGGAAACCCTAACTGGATCTTGATCTTCAAAGGTCTTGTGATGAGAAAATGTTGAGGAAATGGGAGGGCAAATTTTGGGGTACAACACACGGAAAGATCGTCCTCGGCGAAGCTCTTCCTATCCCCAGCGGAGTTCATCAAATTCCTCAACATAGCTCATCGACGGTATCTCCAGCGGAGTTATCGTCAAACCTCAGCGAAGTGTCTCTTCCCACAGAGTATTCCCCGCAGAGTAACCTCTCCAACAAGTTTATTCCCCGACGGAGTCATCTTCTCCTACCGGTTTATTCTTACAACCCTCATCCCCAACGGAAATGAAGAACTCTACTCTTCAAACATCAGCCCAGGATTCAGCTTCCCGGCATTCGTCAAGAATTTATTTTCCTAGACGAAAATACATTCATAAACATCAAATCATCATACATTATAGCATGCATACGCATCATACAACATAAATCTCATTTATTTTTTAGAACATCTTAAAATCATGCAGTTCATGCATCATGACATTGCATACAACTGATGTTTTTCCTTTTCAGGAAAAAGGTCAATCCAAAGACGATTACTATCAACTGTCACAATTCCAGATTCGATTCTTGTATCCAACCAGGGCATATCTGTGAGTAGATTCGACACCTGTATCCAGCCAGGGCATATCTACATTAAAGAGATTGAAGAGATAGCCAAGAAATGCTCCAGATATGGATGTTGTTCTTTTGCTTATTCAGATTTATCTCCAGATATAGCTTGGAAATGCTCCAGAGATGGATGTTGTTCTTTTTCTTATTCATATTTTCTCTTCAGAGATAGCTTAGAAATGCTCCAGAGATGGACGTTATTCTTTTGCTTATTCAAGAGTTTCCTTTCAGATATAGTTGGGAAATGCTCCAGATATGGATGCTATTCTTTCTCTTATTCAGATTTTCTCTTCAGAGATGGCTTAGAGATGCTCCAGAGATGGACGTTATTCTTTTGCTTATTCAAGAGTTTCCTTTCAGATATAGCTGGGAAATGCTCCAGATATGGATGCTATTCTTTCGCTTATTCAGATTTTCTCTTCAGAGATAGCTTAGAAATGCTCCAGAGATGGACGTTATTCTTTTGCTTATTCAAGAGTTTCCTTTCAGATATAGCTGGGAAATGCTCCAGATATGGATGTTATTCTTTCGCTTATTCAGATTTTCTCTTCAGAGATGGCTTAGAGATGCTCCAGAGATGGACGTTATTCTTTTGCTTATTTAAGAGTTTCCTTTCAGATATAGATGGGAAATGCTCCAGATATGGATGCTATTCTTTCGCATATTCAGATTTTCTCTTCAGAGATGGCTTAGAGATGCTCCAGAGATGGACTTTATTCTTTTGCTTATTCAAGAGTTTCCTTTCAGATATAGCTGGGAAATGCTCCAGATATGGATGCTATTCTTTCGCTTATTCAGATTTTATCTTCAGAGATGGCTTAGAGATGCTCCATAGATGGACGTTATTCTTTTGCTTATTCAAGAGTTTCCTTTCAAATATAGCTGGGAAATGCTCCAGATATGGATGCTATTCTTTCGCTTATTCAGATTTTCTTTTCAGAGATAACTTAGAGATGCTCCAACCAAGGATGCTATTCTATTGTTTATTCAGAGATTCTTTCTAGAGATGGTTCAGATGCGATCCAGACATGGCTACATTCTGATACTTATTCCAGACTCCCTTCTAGAGATAGCTTAGAAATGCTCTGGACCCGGCTGTTATTCAATTGCTTATTCAGAGATTCCTTTCAGAGATGGCCTAGAGATGCTCCAGATTCGGATGCTATTCTATTGTTTATTCAGATTTCCTTCTAGAGATAGCTTAGAAATGCTCCGGACCCGGCTGCTATTCTATTGCTTATTCCAGATTCCCTTCTAGAGATGGTTCAGATGCAACCCAGACATGGCGACATTTTGATACTTATTCAGATTTCCTTTCAGTAATAGCTCAGAGATGCTCCGGACCCGGCTGTTATTCTATTGCTTATTCAGAGATTCCTTTCAGAGATGGCCTAGAGATGCTCCAGATCCGGATGTTATTCTATTGCTTATTCAGATTTCCTTCTAGAGATAGTTCAGATATAACCCAGGCATGGCGACATTCTGATACTTATTCCAGATTCCGTCCAGAGATAGTTCAGATGCAACCCAGACATGGTGACATTTTGATACTTATTCAGATTTCCTTTCAGATATAGCTTAGAGATGCTCCTGACCCGGATGTTATTCTACTACTTATTCAGATTTCTCTCCGGAGATGGCCTAGAGATGCTCCAGATTCGGACGCTATTCTATTGCTTATTCAGATTCAAACTTCTAAAGACAACTTAGAGACTCTCCAGCCCGGATGCTATTCTATTGTTTAGTCCAGATTCATTCAAGAGACAGTCCAGATACGACCCAGATTCGGATGACATTCTGCCACTCATTCAAACACAGTATGGATATACCCCAGACACGGCGGTCATTCTACTATTTATTTAGACGTCAGCAATTAGACACAGACTAGATATGCTCCAGACACGGAAGCCATTCTATTTCTTATTCGGACGCAGCTACCCATTACACTTCCAAATGGCATCTATAAGCCCATTCCCGACAAGGTTCTGTCACACTTCCAGATGGAATCTATAAGCCCATCCTCCTATCCATCATCTCTCCAAATGGCATCTATAAGCCCATTCCCGACATCACATTGTTGATACTCTACTATGCGAGTGCAAATTTATGGGCACTCTAGTGTTCAATCATCTCCCACCCTCGGATCACGAAAGGCACACAAGCCAATCTACATCCTCAGGTTTAAGAAGATTGAACAGGGGCAACTGTTGTACCCCAAAATTTGCCCTCCCATATTCTTCAAAGTTTTTGACAAGCATCATCTAAATTTGCTCAAGTCTACTCAAGGAGTTGCACAGTCAAACCATCCTCCTAAGCCAGTCAAATTAGGGTTTTGGTTCTTGCAAGGAGGTTGAGGTTTTCAAGGGCTTAATCAAGTCCCATATGCTCATATACATTGTCAAGCACCTACATGTCAAGTTTCAAGGCTCACAAGGTCAAGTTGCACAGTCAAAAACCCTAATTGCTCCACAGTCAACTGCAGGGGAAAAATGGTCATTTGGCAGTCAAAAGTCAAAAAATTTGGTCAACATATTATTTTGAAGCCACAATCATCATTTGGTCAAGTCTTGACCATGATTCCACAAGAATGGCTCAAAAATCACCAAGATGCAAAAGTTTCCATTTTTGACAGTTGAAAAAGTCAACTGTAACTTGACCAAGGCATAACTTTTTCATAGTTCATCATAAAAATCTCATCCAATGCTCATTTTGAAGGGGAGGACATTTCCTACAACTCATCTTCACATTCCAAGTCCAAGAAATGCTCTCACAAAAAGTTATCAATTTCAACATTATAGGTCATTTTCAAAAGTCAACAAAAAGGCACTTTAAGTCAAAGACCATAACTTGAGATTGGTAAATCAAAATGACATGGGACCAAAGGCATTGGTTAGAGGACTTCAAGACCTTTCCAAAATGTCCAAGAACATGTTCATATGATCAAAATTGAGCAAGATATGCATTGGAGAAGTTGGGAAATTTTTGTGAAATGGCAAAAGTCAACTATCCTTGAAAATTCAATTTTTGACAAAAGGGTCCACCTTTTTCCACTTGATTCATCCTTGTCATGCCACCCACGTGTCCCATGACCCATTACAAGACCAAACATTTATTTTTTCATTTTTATTTAATTTTTATGGATTTAATTCACTTTAATCCATAATAATTCAAATAAAAATCAAAAAATGAATTAAATGGTATCTTTGAGTTTTGAATGACTTTTATATGTCATGAATCACCTACCAAATTCGTTCCAAGCCTATTATGAGCATGAAATTCAAATTTTGAACAAAAATGGTAAGTTTCTTTAATGGTGGTTATGAGAAAATCCAAAGCTTAATGGCAATGGTTAAAGGCTCCTAAATGTGACTTATTCTCACTCATTACTATATATACAAGCCTTGCAAGCCTCATTCACAACCTGGAGTGTGCACAAACGGCCAGAGCAAAATCCAAAAAGTGTCAAAAAAAGTGTGAGATCAAAAGGAGTATTGCAAGCATTTTCAGGCCAAAAGGAGAATGTGACTCTCTTCTTTGCCATCCCCTGAAGCTAAAGCAACCCTTGCCACGTCCTAAGATCCATCACACCGTGCTGTAAGTTCTTTCCAGGTCCCCCAAAATTTCTATACATTTTTTTTCTTTACATGCTTGTGTGTAGGTTCCAAAAGAAGGTCCATCATACACCTTCCTCATCCAAACGTCAAGTGTCCTCAAGCGTCCATCCAGTGGCCTAAAGATGACGCACATCATGCTCCTGGTCAACCTTATGCATAGGCAAGCAAGAAAGTCAACGTGGCTTGGCTGGTTAATGGGCCTAAATTTCCAGATTCACCTCCTTAAGGGTCCAACACCCCCCTTGGTTCACTCTTTTTTCTTTTTGTTTTATATTTTCTAATTTAGTTATTAATTGTTTTTTTTAATTATTATTATTACCACCAAAATTAACATAATTAATATTTTTCATAAAAATTCAAAAAAAACTAAAAAATGTAAATATTTTTTATTATTCACTATTAATTATTTTTGTAAATAAAACACTAATAAATTGATTTAGTTTAATTAGGTAATTTTAATTTCCTTTTCCAATAAATAAAAATGAATTAGACTTAGTTTTTTTTTTCTTTTAACTTTAAATTTCTTATTTTTATTTTTATTTTCATTAAAAACATAAAAACACAAAAAATATTTTCTTAATTAATTAATTAATTAGTTATTAATTTTAATTCCATTTCATCACAAAAAAGGACAAAAAATTTAATTCTTATTCAAAAAAGGGTCAAAACCCTTAGGACGTTCCCGATTTAATTCCTTCGCGCGCATTTTATTTATTTTGATTATTTATGTAACTGTCTCCCGATATGTAATAGTTAAATAGGAATTTTATTGCTTTATTTATTTTCCTGCACTTTATTTACCAAAACGGGTTTTTGTCTTTGGCGATGTATAGACCCGCGCCTTGTAATAGCTAGATTTACATTTCTGCAATTTATTTTCCGCACTCCTAACTGTTAAAAAATGCATGAAAGAATGTATGAAAAATAAAACCAATCCGTAGCTCACAAATAACTTACAAGATAACCATAAACTGAATTCAATACACATGCACATGCCACCCCTAGGGTACGCCTCACTGGTTGCCTCGAAACGTGGTCATCAAGTATAGGACGTCTTAGAGGTCACCCTTTGTCTAAAAGATCCAGTTGCCTCGAAACGGTTGCCTCGGATAAAAAGGATCTAGGACATTAGGGTTACTTCTAAGGTGTCCTACCATTGCTTCGGTGACCACATTGTCCCGATAATCGAATTGACCCGAACACCTCCAACGATGGTGCTACCCACCTCTCAATGGTGGGATAGCACTATCTAAAGGACTCTTACACAGCTTAATTCCTTAGAGTAGGTGGATTCTCTTAAGTACTTGCTCTTTTCAAAACAAACCAAAACAACTTTTCACACCCCACACTTTCAAAAAAGGTTTTCAAACAAAACACTTCATACACTCTTGAGGACTGATACAAGAGTTACTTAGAAGTTTTTTTCAAACGAACTTTCTTCAAAACCCACACACACTTGAAAAGCAAACAACATTTTGAAAACATAAGAGCAAGTACCTAAGAGCCCGTGGATAACCACGGATAGAAAGGGTGCTAACACCTTCCCTTTCTATAAATCTACCTCCCGAACCGAGAAACATTCTCGAATAAGGAATTTTGTTGTGCTTTTGTCCTTTCCATGTTGGAGAACATAAAAGACGGTGGCGACTCTTGCTTACCGCGACATTTCGCGAAACAAGCTTAAAAACAGTCAGTTCTCATTCCCACCGATCACACCATGCTAGCTTTATTGTTGTGCTCTGAGGATCATGCGAAGGCCTTGGTAAAATTTCTTAAAACTTCCCATGTGCCACAAGAAACCTCTATTGATCAGTTCCAAGACTGTGTGGCTAGTTTAACAGTTGACAATGGTTTAGGATTTTCTTATGCTGACTTGACACCTAGGGGGAGGAAGCATAACGAGGCGTTGCATGTCTCTATCGAATGCAGGGGCACAACTTTGGCCCATGTCTTGGTTGATACCCGTTCATCTTTGAATGTGTTGCCTAAGAAGGCTCTTGATAGACTCGACTGTGAAGGTTTGACCTTAAAACCTAGCAACATAGTGGTTAGGGCCTTCGATGGTTCAAAGAGAACGGTGCATGGGGAGGTGGACATCCCCATAAAAGTTGGAACTCAAACCTTTGATTCAACTTTTTACGTGATGGACATTCGTCCTTCCTATTCCTGCTTATTGGGCGGACCATGGATTCATAATGCTGGTGCCATCACCTCTACATTACATCAGATGCTGAAATACCCAACCGAAGGGAAAATCATTATTGTCCATGGAGAAGAGGAATATATGGTCAGTCACTTAAACTCCTTCAGATATGTGGAGTTGGATGGTGAATTCATTGAAACTCCGTTTTAGCACTTCGAGAAAGTCCCACAAACAGTGGCAGCTACAAAGACTGTTTCCCAAGTCCCGAAGATTACAAGACCTCCACTAAAGATGTCTTCTCTGAAAGATGCCAGGGCAGTGGTCGAGGAAGGTGGGTGTACTATTTGGGGCCAACTCCCAGATATGCCATACAAATCTGACAAATTTGGTTTGGGTTTCACTTTAGGAGCCCAGAAAGTTGTTCGTCGTGCTCGTGCCAGGGGATCACCTTTGAAGATCAGCAACCACAACGTCAATGCAGTGGAAGAAGATGATGATGATAGTTATGACCTAGAATATTGGATTTTCCTAACCATCAATGGAGGACTCAGCAACTGGGAAGCTAAAGATTTTGTCTCAATTACTTTTATCCAACAGTAATTGTCTTTAAATTTTTGTCGGACCTATAATAATTAAACAATTCAGACTTTTAAAACCTTGTGTCTTACCCGAGGCACAACGGTCCATTTGTAAGGGTTGTTACCTCATTTTCATATGTCATCAATGAATCATAGACGTTTTTGCATACAAACTTTGTGCTCTTTGTCTTTCTTTTTCTACATTTTTATTTCTTTCAAAGATAGTTATACTCTTACACATACTCACATTCAAAATGCAGATCTACATCCATTCGGGATCCCATGGGTAACGATTCTGCTATGGCCTTTTGTGACTCTGAAAATCAAATCTACTAAGCCGAAGACGAAGGTGAGGAAGATTGTGAAGTGTCGGGGGAACTAGCCAGGTTACTATAACAAGAAGAAAGGACCATACAACCTCACGAAGAACCAGTTGACACAGTTAACCTAGGTACATAAGAGGACAAGAAAGAAGTCAAGGTGGGTGTCAATTTGGAACCCAGTGTCAAGAAGCGTCTAACTCAGTTGCTACATGATTATGTTGAAGTCTTTTCCTGGTCGTACAAAGACATGCCAGGACTTGATGCTGATATCATGGTCCATTGTCTACCGACAAAAGAAGAATGCCCTCCGGTAAAAAAAAAAGTTTGTCGCACGTGGCCAGACATGTCAGAGAAGATCAAGGCCGAAGTTATGAAATAATTCAACACCAGATTTTTAGTTGTTAGCTCATATCCACAATGGGTTGCCAATGTGGTTTCAGTGCCTAAAAAGGACGGCAAAGTACGAATGTACATGGACTACAGAGATTTGAATAGGGCAAGCCCTAAGGATGATTTCCCACTTCCCCATATCAATATTTTGGTTGACAACACCGCACATCATAAAGTGTTCTCATTCATGGATGGTTTCTCAAGTTACAATCAAATTAAAATGGCACCTGAAGACATGGAGAAAAAGATCTTTGTCACATAGTGGGGCACATTCTATTACAAGGTTATGCCATTCGGGTTGAAAAATGCTAGGGCAACCTATCAACGTGCCATGGTAGCTCTATTTCACGACATGATACATCACGAAATAGAGGTCTATGTGGATGACATGATAACCAGATATCAAACTGAAGAGGAACATCTTGACCATTTATAGAAATTGTTTGAGAGACTAAAGAAATACAAGCTAAGGTTGAACCCGAATAAATGCACATTTGGGGTGAGGTCCGATAAACTCCTAGGCTTCGTCGTCAGTAGTAAAGGTATTGAAGTGGTCCCTGCCAAAGTGAAAGCAATACAAGAAATTCCTTCTCCTCGTACTGAGAAGGAAGTAAGAGGATTCTTAGGACGGCTAAACTACATTTCCAGATTCATTTCTCACTTAACAGCTACTTGTGAACCAATCTTCAAATTACTGAAAAAAGATCAAGTAGTCAAATGGAATGGTGAATGCCAAGCTGCTTTCGACAAGATCAAAGAGTACCTACAAGAGCCTCCTATTTTGATGCCGCCAGTCGAGGGAAGACCTTTTATCATGTATCTAATTGTCTTGGAAAATTCAATGGGGTGTGTGTCGGGGCAGCATGATGAGTCTGGCCGAAAAGAGCATGCTATTTACTACTTGAGCAAAAAGTTTACCGACTGTGAAATAAGATATTCACTACTCGAGAAAACTTGTTGTGCTCTGGCATGGGCTGCTTGTCTGCTAAGACATTATATGCTAACCTATACTACCTTAATGATATCCAAGATGGATCCAATTAAATACATATTTGAGAAACCTGTCCTCTCTGGGAGAATAGCAAGATGGCAGATAATCCTGATTGAGTACGATATTCAGTACACTACCCAAAAAGCAATAAAGGGCAGTGTACTAGCCGATCACCTTGCTCATCAAGCTGTGGATGATTATCAGTCCATGAAGTTCGAATTCCCAGATGAAGACATCATGATGTTAAACAACTGTGAGGAACTCAGACCATATGACGAACCTGAACAAGGATCCCGATGGACCCTAGTTTTTTACGGAGCCTCCAACGCACTCGGCAATGGCATAGGTGTTATACTCATATCCCTTGAAGGATGGCATACTCCCTTTACCGCAATAATTTGCTTCAACTATACAAATAACATGGTAGAATACGAAGCGTGTATTTTTGGTCTCAAAGCTGCCATAGATTTGGGAATCAAGTCCTTAAGTGTATTTGGAGATTCAGCCTTGGTCATCAGTCGGATCAAAGGAGAGTGGGATACGAAACACCCTAACCTTATCCCCTACAAAGAACATGTGTTGACATTAATCCCACATTTTGAGGAAATTACCTTTGGGCATTTTCCACGAGAGGAGAATCAACTAGCAGACGCGCTAGCTACAATGTCATCCATGTTTAAACTCAAGTGGGGTAATGAGGCTCCCTAGATCACCAATGAACGGATGGATGAACCAACTTACTGTCACAAGATCGATACTAAAGAAGTAGTGGACCAGCCTTGGTTCCATAAAGTCAAGAGGTATCTCGAGGCTCAAGAGTATCCGGAAGGATCTTCAGTCAATGATAAGAAGTTCTTGAGAAGATTCTCTGCTAAGTTCTTCATTAGTAATGGCATTCTCTACAAGCGCAACCATGACTCTGTTTTGCTTCGTTGCATATACAAGGTTGAGGCAGAAAAGATCATGGATGATCTACATGAAGGCACTTTTGGCACACATTCCAGTGGGCATACGATGGCAAAGAAGATCCTACGGGCAGGGTATTACTGGACTACCATGGAAGCAGATTGTTATCAACATTCACGAACTTGTCACAAGTGTCAGATCTACGCTGACAAAGTGCATGTGCCTCCAGTTCCTCTGAACATCTTGATGGCTCCATGGCCCTTTACCATGTGGGGCATCGATATGATTGGAGAAATCAAACCTACGGCTTCTAATGGACACCGCTTCATTTTGGTGGCCATTGACTATTTCACAAAGTGGGTTGAGGTAGCTTCTTTCGCTTCCGTTACCAAGAATGTTGTGGCCCGTTTCATCAAATAGAATCTCATCTGTCGGTACGGCATCCCGGTGTTGGCTGAAGATTTTGATAATATTATTAGAAGCCAAGTGAATTGAACGTTTCGATCGAAATGAAACAAAGCGTCATGTTTCGAAATAGCAGAAGCAGTGTTTCGAATGAGCATATCAAAGCTTGGAGTTTCGAGTGGCAATTATGGGAACATATCTAAAAGAAGTCTCGAAATGACAACAAGGCTGTGTCTGAGAAGTGCGTTCGAAGCGGAGAAGTACCAAAACATTTGAAATTCAAATGCAAGCGGGACATTCGAAGTTTGAAATTTATGTGCTGGAGCATTTTGGAGACACGTGGAAACAAGAGAGAGGCATTGTTCTGCATGTTCTGAACATGGCATAATCTTATAGCAAGACCGTTATGGTCGAAGTAGTATAAATAGAAGTCTTAGTATTAGGATTTCGTGTGTCATATCTATTGTACTAAATACTCAGTAAACATTCAAATCACCACATGGCAAGGGAAACGAATGCAAGAGCAATGTACGTATGATAGCACCACATGTTTATGATTTAATGAAAACCTTTTATCATTTCCAGCACTTTCCTTTATCTTTCTGCCAAATACCATTTACAAGTTTTCTCATTTAAAGTCTTTTTATTCGAAATCTTTCATTGAAGCCTTACATTTTAATGCTTTCTTTACATTGCAAACACTTTACATTTCAGAAAACTGTCATACTTTTCATGCCTTTATCTTCAAGTTTTATCTTTCGAACGCCTATTTTTACTTAAAGTCATTTTACAGATTTCTTGCATTAAACGCTTTCTTCATATTTCGAATCTTTTACATTCCAGAGCATCTTTTACATTAACTGTTTTTATAATTCGAAGCCATTTACTTGTCTTTTATGCAATTTTACATGTCTTTACAATTAACATTTATTCATGCAATTTAGTTTCGCACACATATATTTGATTACACATTTATATCTTTAAGAGAGAAATCGAAATAAGTCAAACACCTACACAACACTCTAAATACCAACCATGAATATTTGTTCGATCATGAGAGTTACCCTAATGACCAATGAGTCCTAGGATCAATCTAGTCGATCCTGTGAGTTACCAGAGAAATTGAATAACAGTCAGTAAGTTTATTCGGTAGTTTGGAAGACTAGCGGTTGTTTACCAGAAATCACTGGAAACAAATTGGCACACCCGGTGGGACCAATAATTGGACATTAGAAATAAAGATTGTTGAGACATAACCATCATAAAAACGTTGGAACCTAAGAAGTTTGTTGTTTTATGAACCTAAGAAGTGGTAAAATAATCAACAACAACCAACCCTTATCCAGAAGAAAACGTTTGAACAAGATGTCTAATTCTGACAATCAACAAGGGGAACAAAATGCCCCACATACAACAAGCACTAATGTGTCCACTTCGATGGGAACATCTAATGTGATCCCTTCGAATGCACAGTCTGTTGCATCCTCAACCAGTAATATAGCCACCAATGGAGTAAGTGGCATATCAACTAATAGTTCGATCTTAGGAAATACTGGAACCTTTGGTTATCCTGGGGGATTTGTTCCACCATCAGGGACACAATCCCATTTTGCCACTCCATTAACTAGACCACCCGATTTCGATGGTAATAGAACCAGAAATTCCTCTTATGGAATGCCACCATCTTTTATGGCAGGATTACACAATTCCACATCAAACTCATCACCACAATTAGGGTCTGGGTCTGGGGCGAATCAGTTTATGACAAATAACCAAGGGTCAGTGGGTTATAGCATAATGCCTATTTTGACCACAGAAAACCAGTTGGCTTTTAGGCAATTGATGGATGACAGTAACCATAATATGATAGGGGTGTTAGCACAAACTATGCAGGAAATATTTGCCCCAATAGTACAAAATGTGACTGTGACAAACAGGGAAAACGTTGACAATATGAGTCGAATAGCAGATTTCTTTGCTCCTCCAAAAAGGCGTAGGCAGAATCAGGCGGGAGTTCGAGCAAACATGCCTGTTATGGAACAAGTTGCTAACGACCCAATTTATAGACCACCTAGAAAAGAAGTTAACTTGGGGGCAAGGGCACCAAGGCTAGAAGCCCCAATAATCCCAGGCCCACAAAGAGAAATTATGGAAACAGGGGCAAGGGTCTAAAGGCAAGAAGCCCCTGAGTTTCGAGAAGAACAACCTAGGGGGGTTGTCATGGTTGGTCGAAATCAAGATGCTGATGCTGTCGTTCATAGAATTCGAAACGATAACATCTTGGCAGAAAACAATCTAACCACCATGATAGAGAGAGTCATGGCCTAGAATAGCCTCAACACAGGAATGAGAAGGCCAAATTATGCTTCTCCTATATTAGATTGCATAATGCATACTGATTTACCAAGGGGATATAAAGTCCCTAAATTTACAAAGTTCGCTGGGGATACCAATGAGTCAACAGTCGAACACATAGCCAGATATCTAACCGAAGCGGGAGATATAGCCAATAATGAAGATCTCAGGATCAAATATTTCCCAAGTTCCTTGACTAAAAACGCCTTCACATGGTTTACCACTTTGCCTCCTGGGTCCATTGATACTTGGGCTCTTTTGGAGAGATTATTCCATGAACAATTTTACATGGGACAGTCGAAAATAAGCTTGAAGGAATTAGCCAGTGTCAAGAGAAAGTTCACCGAACCCATAGATGATTATCTGAATAGATTTAGGCTTTTGAAATCCAGATGTTACACAATAGTTCTTGAACATGAGTTAGTCGAAATGGTCGCTGGTGGTTTGGATTACTCTATTCGAAAGAAACTAGACACTCAATATTTGAGGGACATGGCTCAGTTAGCCGATAGGGTTCGACAGGTCGAAAGGCTAAAGGCCGAAAAGGCCAGAGTCTTTAAGAATAACAAGAAAGAAAGGATCTCCTACGTTGGAACTGAGGAAGCAGAAGATTATCCTGAATTCGAATTCGAAGAGGTCGAAATCGACCTCGCTGAATTAAAACAGGCTCCACCTTACTCCTGCAAATTATTGGTTCCCACAAAAGGGAAAGAGATTGTTGAAAATGAGAAAAGTGACAAATTCCCAAAGAAGGTTTATACCTTCGATGTCACTAAATGTGACGAGATTTTTGATTTACTTGTCAAAGATGGCCAACTCATTGTGCCATCAAATGTCAAAATACCTCCTTTAGATCAGAGAAAGAAGAGAGGATTTTGCAAATATCATAGTTTCCTAGGCCACAAAACCTCACAGTGTTTTCTTTTCAGGGACCTAATTCAAAATGCAATCAAATATGGCAGACTAAAGTTTGCTGATAAGGCAAAGATGAAAGTGGACGAAGATCCCTTGGACGTCGCAGACACCAACTACTCCGAGCCTGCATGCATTGGAGAGATTAACATGGTGGAAGCTGACCAAAGCGATGCCCCAACAGGAGAGAAAGGTACTGAAACTGAAAGTTGGGTGATGGTCGAAGTCGATAAAGAGGTCACTGAAGACATCTAGAAGATACCAGACACTTCGATTGAAGCAGCACCTGTAGCTGTTGCAAAAGAAACCCAGGCTACTGAAGGCCAGGAAAATCAAAACCAAGAACTAACACAGGTCACTGAAGGCCTGAGGCTAGAATTGGAGAAAGTCCAAATCACGAAGCCAACTTCCCCTCAGAAGGAAATATGGGACACTCTAGGGGAACCCAGTGGAAAATTTGACTATTTGGTCAAATATTCTGCCCCAGAGAGTTCGAAGGTTCACATTAAGGATATAAAGCCCACAGGATGGGGAGATGATGAAGCTAAGGGGGAAGATGTTGAGATAAATATGGTGGATATGGAGAGGCCTCGCTCTGAGATGGAGGAGGTAGAAAAATACTTAGAAAAAGAGAAGTATAAAATGGAGGATAATCACGCTGGAGATGCTAGTCTCAAGGATTACCTCATGACATGCCACAAGGGAGATACAGGCATGATACTGTGCCCTAGGTGCAGCATCCTCTGCAATCAGAGAATCGTTGCGAATTTCGAGAGGGAACAGAGGACTCGAACTGGCAACAATTGGCGCCAGGATAACCAGTTGTTCAGGTGTTATCCTAAGGCTGGAGAAAGTTTGCTGGAATTCGTGTTTCGCTGCTACAAAGGGGCAACCAAGTGCTTGATTTGCCCAAGGTGTTCTGCTGTGTATGACCAGAGCATGGCCAGAGCCTTCGAAACGATTCCCTTTGCCCCTTGCTAGAACCATCAAGAAACTGTCCAGATGGGCCCACGTTTCGACAGCAGACACAAACAACGAAGGCCTGATAGCCCTCACCCCAAGGCTGCTCGAAGAGTGACTTTCAAACTCCCTGCTGAAGTGCCAACCGACAGATGGTTGCAAGTCAGAAATGACAAAGGCAAAGACAGATGGAGAAACACCGAAAGAAATGCACGCCATGCTATGACGTACAAAAGGCAATTCAACATAGCAAAAAGGGAAGAGGTAAGATTAGAAAATTACAAAGGAAGGAACCCCATGTCGAGATCCCAGTGGCGCAGGCAACAAAGGATTCGAAAGGCTGAGAGGGAGGCCGTGGCAAACAAAGGGGTCACTTCAACAAAGAACCAAGGTGAATCTAGCACCAACAAACCAAAAAATCAAACTGAAGACACACCTCCAGTTAATAGGAGGCTTTTCTCTGAAGTACAGCTGGATGAACCAAAGGAATACACTCCAGGCCCAGAAGAGGACGAAGATATGATAACAGATAACTTCGAATCGGAGGGGGAGTCTTCATTCAACCTAAACTGTAACGTGGTATCTGTGCTTCCCTGTGAATTTGGGCAGGAAACCGAAATTGAGGAGTGTGAGGAAGAAGATACCTCAGATTTGATGAGACATAGGCCTGTGTGCTACTATGTGATGGACAATGGGGCTATCGAGGAGCAAAACGCGTTCTTCGAACGTCCAGAACCTGCTATGAAGAACCATCTTAAGCCACTATTTATTCGGGCAAAAGTTTGTGCCCATGGTGTGAACAAGGTTCTAGTGGATGGGGGTGCTGCAGTCAATTTGATACCCCACTTCATGCTGAAAAGACTAGAGATCCGCGAAGGAGACATCAAGCCCCATAATATGGTTCTATCCAATTATGAGGGAAAAGTGGGAAAAACACTGGGAGTGGTCCAGTTGGAATTGACAATAGGCTCAAGTTGTAGGCCCACCATGTTTATGGTGATCGAAGCCAAGGCCAACTATAACTTATTGCTGGGAAGGGAGTGGATCCATGGCGTAGGGGCAGTTCCTTCGTCAATGCATCAGCGACTAGTTCTGTGGAGAGATGATGGAATCGTGGAAAACATCGAAGCAGACCAGAGTTACTTTATGTCAACAGTTAATTTAGTTGACAAGAGGGATTATGATAAAAATCTGGCAAAGATTGCTCCGTGTGTTCCAAATGACGAGATTAACGAAACCAGAAACGCCCACTACTACATGACCCTTCGCCATGATGGCCTTTACTGGGATAGAACAATAATCAGCGAAGAAGAGGGAGTCAAAAGCACTATACAAAAACGGCCAGCAGGCTGGGACTTCGACAACCTTATCCATGACTGACTCCACCTTTTTTGAAAGGATTTCGGCCTATATGGCTGAGAACGAATCAAAAGCGGCCTTAGAGGCTGAAATAAATAAATTAACTGTAAAGATGAACGAAGTGAGTGGGGATGGCTCGAAATGTTCACCCTTCAAAGAAATTGAGATGGATCAAAGGTTGGATGCCATCTACGATAAAGAACCCTTAGGCTTCGAAAGGGACCCCATAAACTCAGGTGCCAAAATGTTGGCACAAGATCCACTCGAAGAAGTCAACTTAGGGGATCAAAAAATGAAAAGAATAACCTACATAAGTGCAAAACTTAGCCCAGGTCTCAAGAAGGAAGTAATCGAAGTCCTCAAGAAAAACAAAGATTGCTTCGCATGGGATTATGACGAAATGCCTGGTTTAAAGAAGGAGTTGGTCGAACACAGACTGCCAATCAAAGATGGCAAGAAGCCCATCAAACAAACTCCCAGAAGATTCGCACCAGCGGTTCTCACAAAGATTAAAGCTGAGATCGAAAGGTTGTTGCGTTGCAAATTCATCAGAACAACAAGGTACGTCGAATGGTTAGCAAATATAGTACCTGTTATTAAGAAAAATGGTTCTTTAAGAATTTGCATAGATTTTAGGGATTTAAACACTGCAACCCCTAAAGATGAATACTCCATGCCTGTGGCAGAAATGCTAGTAGACTCTGCTGCAGGGTTCGAATACTTGAGTATGTTAGATGGATACTCTGGGTATAATCAGATTTTCATTGCTGAAGAAGATGTTGCAAAGACAGCATTTCGTTTCCCAGGAGCCTTAGGCACCTACGAATGGGTGGTGATGCCTTTTGGTTTAAAGAACGCTGGGGAAACTTATCAAAGGGCAATGAATTCAATTTTTCATGATTTCATTGAAACCTTCATGCAGGTGTATATTGATGATATAGTCATCAAATCTATATCTGCAGAAACACATTTGCATCATTTGAGCCAATCATTTGAACGAATGAGAAAACATGGCTTAAAGATGAATCCCCTTAAATGTGCATTTTTGTGCAGGCTGGAGATTTTCTTGGTTTTGTGGTTCACAAGAAAGGGATTGAAATCAACCAGAACAAAACCAAAGCCATAATGGAGACGAAAGCACCTACGTCAAAAAGGGAGTTGCAATCTCTGCTAGGGAAAATTAACTTCCTCAGAAGATTCATTTCGAACCTGAGTGGAAGAACCCAAGCTTTATCTCCGTTACTTCGTCTAAAGCAAGGCCAACCCTTCGAATGGAACGAAGCCCACCAGGAGGCATTTGACAGGATAAAAAGATACCTCTCTCAGCCTCCTATTTTGTCTCCACCTTCATGGGGGAAGCCCATGAGATTGTACATATCTGCCTCTGAAGTTAGTATAGGTAGTATGTTAGCACAAGAAGATAGCAATGGTATCGAAAGAGCCATATACTATTTAAGTAGAGTACTAAATGATGCAGAGACCAGATATAGAAATTTAGAAAAGCTATGTCTCTGTTTGTATTTCTCTTGTATGAAACTCAAGTATTATATAAAGCCTGTTGATGTTTATGTTTCATCTCATTTCGATGTCATTAAACACATGCTTTCAAAACCAATAATGCATAGCAGAGTTGGTAAATAGGCTTTAGCCTTAACAGAATATTCTTTGACTTTCATGCCTTTAAAAGCTGTGAAAGGTCAAGTGATTTCTGACTTCATTGTGGACCATTCTTTGGTTGAGCAGACTGTCATGAGCTACGTCGAAATACAACCATGGAAATTGTACTTTGATGGTTCAACCCACAGGAATGGAAGTGGCGTTGGAGTCCTTCTAATTTCTCCTGAAGGAATTCCAACAAAATTCAAGTATAAATTAGATGGTCCTCGTTGCTCGAACAACGAAGCTGAGTATGAAGCGCTCATTGTTGGACTTGAAGCTTTGTTGGAATTGGGGGCAACTAGAGTCGAAATTAAAGGAGACTCAGAATTAGTGGTCAAACAAATTACAAAGGAATATAAGTGCATAAAGGAAAACTTGATGATATACTTCGTCATAGTCAACAGGCTACTAAGGAAATTTGAATACATGGATATTCAACACATACCAAGAATAGAGAACCAAGAAGCAAATGACTTAGCACACTTGGCTTCGGGTTATAAAGTTTCTACCAGGAACTTTAAAGATTTAGTTGAATTAAGGGGTAGAGTTATGGCTACTAGATTCACACCATCGGATCTGGAAAGTATGAAATTGGGATATGCTGAGAAACAGGGATTCGAAATATTAGCCATAAATACTTTGTCAGATGCAGATTGGCGAAGTCCACTGATGAGTTATTTAGCAAACCCAACTCTGAATGTGGATAGAAAGACAAAATACAGATCATTGTCATATCTCCTCATGGGGAACGAATTGTTTAAAAAGACCCAAGAGGGCGTATTATTGAAATGCCTAGGAGAAAGTGAGGCATACTTAGCATTGTCAGAAGTCCACAATGGGGCATGTGGGGCACATCAAGCAGGCCATAAAATGAAATGGCTGTTATTTCGATACGGCTTGTATTGGCCTAGCATGCTCAAAGATTGCATAGACTTTGCTAAAGGATGTGAGGAATGTCAGAAACATGCAGGGATTCAACATGCCCCTGCAAGTGAGTTGCATTCGATCATCAAACCATGGCCATTTAGAGGATGGGCATTGGATTTGATAGGAGAAATAAATCATGTTTCGTCCAAAGGACGGAAATATATCTTGGTAGGAATAGATTATTTTACCAAGTGGATCGAAGCTATACCATTAATAGTTGTTGATCAAGAGGCTATTATTGAGTTTATATAGAAGCACATTATCTATAGGTTCGGATTGCCAGAGAGCATAACCACAGAACAAGGCTCTGTGTTTACTGGTAGAAAGATGTAAGAATTTGCCCAAGAAATGGGGTTTAGATTGCTAACGTCAACGCCATATTATGCTCAAGCAAACGATCAAGTCAAAGCAGCCAATAAAGTGATAATAGGATTAATCAAGAAACATATTGGTAAAAAGCCAAGAAACTGGCACAAAACTTTAGACCAAATATTATGGGCCTGTAGAACATCTCCTAAAGAAGCTACTAACACTACGCCTTTCCAACTCACATTTGGTCATGATGCAGTGCTGCCAGTAGAAATTCATCTACAATCAGTTCGAATTCAGAGACAAAACGAAATCCCAGCTGCATTATATTGGGAAATGATGATGAATGAATTAGTTGAGTTGGACGAAGTTAGATTACATGCATTGGAAATTTTGATGAGACAAAAAGAAAGAGTGGCCAGAACATACAACAAAAGGGTGAATAAAAAAGTATTCATTATTAATGACTTAGTTTGGAAAGTCATATTGCCCATGGACAAGAAAAATAAAGCATTAGGTAAATGGTCACCTCATTGGGAAGGACCTTTTCGAATATTAAAAGTATTCTCAAACAATGCATATGAGATCGAAGAACTGGTGGATGATAAGCGTATCCTAAAGGTTAATGGGAAATATTTAAAGAAATATAAGCCACGCCTGCAGGAGATTCGAATAGTAGCAACGTAACCAAAATATTATAAAAAGGCCAAAATGGCAAGATAAGATGCCAAAATGGCATTGTTCGAATATTACATATAAGAAACCAAATTGTAATAAAATAAACACTAAAATTTAGAAATAAGCATTATTTTTCAATCTGTTGAAAGTGCTTCGAAAAGATTCAAGTCTCTGCTGAGCGAAACGCCTGGCTCCTTCCAAGTTTTCCACTTCTCCTTTAAGTTGTTCTGTAGTTTCCATTTCTGCAAGCCCCTGGTTGAGAAGCTCTTCGAATTGGTTACCAGCAGTATTGGTTTCGAAGGCTATTTGTTGTTCTTTAGCCTCCTTAACTTTCTGTTGAAGTTCCAGAATCTGCCTTTCCCAAAGAAGTATGGACTCAGCTCGAGCCTCATAATCAGTTTTCGCCTGCTTTAGATGCATAGCTTGATCCTCAGCTTCTTGAGAGAGTTTTGAAGCTTGTTCATAAGCAGCATCCATTGCAATGCGTTTTTCTTGAACCTTCTTGGCAGCAGATTCATCTTGGAGAAGGTAACCAGTTACGTTGTCCAGCAAAGACTGAAGATCGAACAAGATAGTACTAACTGGCAAGGAGCAGGTAGCAAGATTGACCTTTGTAAGCAACTCCTTCATAGTATAGCAAGTAGTGCTATCTTGTTTGAGCACTTCGAATATATCCACATTGAGAATTGTCTTCCTGATCTTATTAAGAAGTACAATTCTTTCATCTGTGGGAAGAGGATAGCTAGTCGAACTGGTGTCAGCCCTAGCAAGTGGAACGTCCCTTTGAGCCAGCTTCGCCTTCATGTACCCAATAGGGTCATTTCGCCTCAGGAGTGCAAGCTCCTCGTCAGTCATTCGAGACAAAGAGGATTGAGGGAGTTCCACACGTAGGGGAGTCACGTCCATTTCAACCTCCATGGGTTTGTTGGTTGCGTCACCATCCCCTTCATTCGTTTCATGCTCATGATCTTCTTCATCATCATCCAAGTCCACCACTTCGATGTCTTCCTTTTCGCTGCTATTTGCATTAGACTCTGTCCCAGCAGTCGAACCATCATTGGCATCCTCCTCCTCAGACTGTTCTTCTGCAGATTCTTCGCCTCTTTGGCCGGAATCAGCTTTCTCTCCTTCAGTTTGAGTGTCCTTTGGATCCTCTTGAAGGGTTTCAAGAGGGGACTTTTGAAGAGAAGCTCTTTGCAAATCCTCTGCAGATGTTTGAAGTGGTGTTTCGTTTGTCTCTTTCAGAGGAATAGAGGTACCTTGATCATCCTTCTGTTTAGAAGTTCCAGCCAGGACCGCCATATTGGAGGAACCTTTGTTCTGTACAAGGTTGCTGGAATCTCCTTGAGGAGAGGAATTGAGTGGAGCAGCAGCTTTGGATGGTGAGTTCGAAGTAGTGGAAGCTGGATTCAAGATGTTCTGCAAGGAGCAAAAGAATGTTAAAAACATGCACCAAGGTAATAAGAAATTATTATTTTCAAAGATATTTAAAGTTCAATTTACCTGTGGACTCTCGGAGGAGAGGTTACTAGCTATGCGTTCCAACATTACGTTGGAGGTCGAAGGTGGAATTTTGGATTTGGGTAAGGGAGCAGCATCCCTGGAATCAAGTCCAGAGACACTAGTTGGAACGGTACTTTTCGAAATATCCTTCTTCTGCTTCTTCTTCGAAGCAGTTGGTAAGTTTCCTCCAGCCTTGGGGTCTTCCCCAGCGGTGTTTGATTTTCGCTTCTTGGGAGTAGTAGGAGGAAGTTTGTTGGTCTGAAAAGATTTAAACAAAGAGTTAGATGCAAACCATAAAACATGAGTGAATTTGAAACATCAAGGCTAAGTGATTACCGTTGGAGTTGGAACACTGGTTGTCGTTGGTATTGTTGTTGTCGTTGTTGTTGCAGCAATGGTTGTTGTTTCGGATAGAGTCACTTTGTCAGTGGTTTCGATAGAGGCTTGAGAGGCGCTCCCTTCTTTCGACTTCGAAGCGGCTGTCTTTATCCTGATGGCTGAAAATTGAAACAATTAAAGCAAAGGTTAAAGATATGGAAAATGAAAAACGTTTGGGATTTTCCCAAGCATTCGCACCTGTGCCTTGATCAGATTTAATCGACATGGCAGAAAGGTCGTATCGAAGGTGTCCTGGGAAATCGTGGAGCCAGTGTCGAGCCCATGTCACAGTCTCAGATGGCTTTGGTTTCCTTTGAAGATGTTTGAACATCTCTTTGCAAGTGAACCACCAAGGATATGGGGGAAACCAAGCCAGAGCCAGTTCTGAGGTAGGTAATCTAGGAAATTTAGGTGGATGCATTTCGAATGCCAACCTATACCTATCCTCAGGTGACAACCCTGAAGGAAGTTTTAACTTAGAAACTTTTTGTTTGAATTTTTCCTTCAAGGTCCCAGCCGCTTGATGCACAGTGGATTCCAAGCGCGTGGGGTCGTAAGTAGTTTCAAAATAATTTTGAAAAGCTTTAATCTCTTTGGCATGAGTAAACATACCTTTCTTAGCTGGTACCTGCACATTGAAGGCATCAATTAGTTTCTGTTGAATTGTAAGAGTATCGAACATATAAGTTTGATAAAACTTGGTCCACCATTCCAGAAACCCCTTAGCTGTGAGATGGGTAGGTTCGAAGGTTATTAGCTCAAACTGGGCAAAGCCTTGGTATTGTTCTTGCTGTAATTTGGCTTCCCGTGCCTTGAAAGTTCGCCCAGAGGTAATGGCACTCTCAGTTTGAAATAAGGGTGCAAGAATTAGTTGGCATAAGCCAAACTGTCTCGAAACAAAATTTGGTTGGTAAGCGAAGAGGAAGATCTGATTCTTGGCAGGAGTTATTCTTGAAGAAATGAGTCTAGGTAGCAAAAAGGCTCTCCATACATCCTGAATCTCCTTGCTCTTGACAGCTTCTGAGAGAGCCATGGTAAACCAGGAAGGTCCATGAGCCCTCGAAGCAAAAGGCGCCATGGTCTCTTCGAACTTATGCCTTTTGGAGAATATCATGATGTACTTCGAGAATAGGACTTTGAAGTCATCTTTGTCGTCATTTGGATTTAATCTTCGTAGCCTAGTGCCTTCGACTATTCTATCAGTTATCTCAGGGTCTTGTTCGTCAATGGTGTTGGCAGTTGACAAGGAGGGTTCGAACATGGCATTTAGCCATAGCTGAAGTAACCAAAAAGGGCCAGCCAACAGGATATTCTTGGAGGTATGAGATTTTAGGCTCGAAACAGCTGACCTTAGGCTTTCATAAAGGTCAACTAAGAGCAGTTCACTTAAGCACACTCTTCGATTCTCGTGCAAATCCCTAGCTAGAGGAATGAACCTACTGGCTACCTGTAGGGATCTACTGCAGAAAACGTATCTTGACAGCCATAGGGTAAGGAAAGCAATGTGTTCTACATCAGACACACTGTCTCCCTCAGCATGGTAGTGACTGATAAACTTGGAAAAACTTGCTAGTTTGACTTCGAAGTCGATTATACTTGAATGTTCTTCGTTGTCGGGGATATATGTTTCTCCTACTGGTGATAGCCCAATGATGGCCGCTATGTCGAAGAAGGTAGGGGTGATCATTCCACCAGGGAGATGGAAAGTAGTATAGGTACTGTCCCAGAAATAGAGGGACGCGAATAACAAAGGGTGGCTGTAAGTGAAACCAGGCTTCGACAGCTTAATCAAATTGTAGATACCTAATTCTTCCCATTGCTGGGATTTCTTAGCTTCTACCTTATTAAACCAGTTTTGGTAAGCAGCGTCGGAGGTGGGGCAAGATCGAAACGGTTTAAAATTGCTTTTTACATAGTCTAATACAAAAGGGTCCTTAGGAGGAACAGTTGGATTTTCCATGGTGTTTGAGCCAGAAGATTCTATTGCCTTAGGGGCGTCCATTTTGTTAAACAAGGGTTTGAAACTATAGCAAACTGGGAAAATTGTCCTGGTATCTTTTAAAATTTCAAAAACCATAAGAGGGCCCATTAAAGCTAACCTCTTACCAGCAGCGGTGGTAGGAATGAGTACCTGTGATACATAAAGCATTTCTTTTTCCTTTGAGATCATCTGGGGAGCAAGAACGGATTGACCTTGGTGAGTGATAACCTTACTTTCCATGGTAGTTCCTGCGGTCTTTCCTTTCTTCTTGGAAACCTTTTTGAGTTGGGATGAAGTAGAAGAAGACATTTTTGAAGAATGTTGAAAGCTTAGGGTTTTTTGGCAAGAGAAGAAGGATAAAAGATTCAGAATATGGAAAGAAAAGAAAAAGACTAAGTTGATGGTTTTTATAATGTGGAAGTTTAAGCATCCACTGAATAAGGTTGTGATACGTGGAAATCATGGGTTGGTGTGATGAAGAGGTGGCGTAAAAGTTAACATGGGTAATAGGCGTGTGTTGCACCCCAAAATTTGCCCTCCCATATTCTCCAAGAAATTGCCAAGTCAAGTCACAAAATTCCCCAAGGGTTGTGCAGTTCAACTGTCTCCTATACAGTCAAAACTAGGGTTTGGATTCTGATCAAAGAAATGAAGTTTTCAAAGGCTCAATCAAGTCCCATATGCTTACAAAGATGGTCAAGTATCCTCATATCAAGTTTCAAGGCATTCAGCTCAAAATTGCACAGTCAAAAACCCTAATTGCACTACAGTCAACTGTAGGGGCAAAATGGTCATTTGACAGTCAAAAATTCAAATTTTTGGTCAACATATCATTTTGAAGCCACAAACATCATTTGATCAATGCTTGATCATGATTCTCAAAATTTGGCTCAGAAATCATCAAAGATGCAAAAGTTACTATATTTGGACAGCTGAAAAAGTCAACTGAAATTGACCAGGGCATAACTTTCACATGGATTATCAGAAAAATTCCATCCAAAGCTCATTTTGAAGAGAAAGACATTTCCTACAACTCATATTCATACTTCAAGTCCAAGAAATGCTCTCACAAAAAGTTATCAATTTCAACATTATAGGTCATTTTCAAAAGTCAACAAAAAGGGACTTTAAGTCAAAGGCCATAACTTGAGATTGGTAAATCAAAATGACATGGGACCAAAGGCATTGGTTAGAGGACTCAAAGACCTTTCCAAAATGTCCAAGAACATGTGAAAAGCTTAAAAATTGAGCAAGTTATGCCTTGTGGAAGTTGGGAAATTTTTGGATATTTTGAAAAGTCAACAATGGTTCAAATGACCTAAATTTGCTAATGGGCCCATTTTTCTTCCATGATTCATCATTCCAAGCCTATGCACGACCATTTGGCCCAAAGGGAAGTGTTTTATCATTTTTTATTTATTTAGTTGAATTTCTATTAATATTAATTCATTTAAATCAATTAAATATGTGGAAAATATCAAACTTGACCTAAAAAATCTTTTCATGCATGTTTTACTCTCAATATCACGTGCACATCCTAATTAGGCAAGTTTTGGTTTGATTTGAGCTGATTGAACAAAATTGCACATGAAAAAGATATGTAAAGATTCTTAGAAAATCAAATATGCAAATCATTGAATGCCATGGATTTTATTCAGTTTTGTTGACCTAAAAGCTTTACTACATATTCAGAATGAGAAACCTAATTGCATTAGACTAAAAGCTGCGCCCAAGAACACTTTGCAAACTTGAATTTTTTTTCCATAAAACACAAAACTGATTTCAAGGTTACAAGACGATTCAAGCCTTAATTTCCATTCCAATAGCTTCATTGTGATTCTCTGAACGTGTGCCAATCACAAACCACAACCAAAGCTCCAAGAATTGGTAGATAGAACTCGAACTGTGTCACAAAACTTTTGAAATCGTATATCATAATTCATACATCCTTTTGCATTTTTATTTATGAATTCTTGTTCAGTGTGAAGTTTCCAAGCTAACCATTGTGTTTAATTGTATTTTTATTGACCATACACGATGATGCCATGAATGAAATTTAGGGTTTTCAGGTTGTGATTTTAGGGCTTTTGCAAAGAGGAAAAATCAAAGCTTTAGACTATGACCATTGGACTCAGCGCGTTTAGACGAAGAAATCCCAACTATCGCGCCTAATTTATGTTTAGAATTGAGCTATTCGCTATTTTCTTATAGCCCACCTAACGAAACGCTACAAAAACCGTTGCCTCATATTTGTGTTTCAGGAAAATTGAAGAAGATGACTTCGTGTCCCACGGCCAGTGGTTCTTTTGAATTACGCGCGTTTTTTGAGGCACTAACTCTCGCTTTGTTTTATTATGTTCATGGTTTATTAAATGTACAAAATAATTCAATGGCTCAGCTGGCAGGTGTAGGTGCGTGTGACCTTCATGACCTGGGTTCAAGTCCCAGGTCTGTACAATTTCTCATGTTATTTTTCTATACATCATTCCATGCAGCGCTCACAGTGATGTACACCATATGCCATCCCAATCCAAGCGTCCACGCGTCCTACCAATTCAGATCAAAGGCGTGGATGCAAAGAACATGCTATGCCCAAGTCAACACACTGGAACCAAATTGGAAAAGTCAAATGGATTTCAAGCTATTGGGCCTGATTTGCTGGACCAAAACCTCACAAATTGGGACTACACCCCCACCCTGGTTTGCAAATATTTTTATTTTTCTCATATCTTTTTTTAATTATTATTTTTATTTGTTTTATTGTTTTAGTTTAATTCATTATTTTTACAATATATAAAAAAAATACAGAAAAATCAGAAAAAGATAAAAATATAATAGATTATTTTATTTTAATATTTTCATAATTAAATTAACATGCAATTATTAGTTTTAATTAGGTTGCAACTTTAACTCTTTTTAATAAAAATAATAAAAATATAGAATTTAGGTTTAATTAACAATTTCTATTCCTTTTAATTTTTCCTTTTTATCATAATATTATTATTTATTTATTTTCATAAGTAAATTGTATATAAATAATTTAGGTTTAAATTAGGTTAAAAATTCAATACTTTTCTCAATAACTTAAAAATAATTAGAATTAGGTTTAACATTTCATTTTAATTTTAATTAATTCCTTTTTTCCTTAAATCTTAAAAAACCCAAAAATACCAAAAACATTTAATTTTCATTTTTTATTTTTTTATTAAATTAATTCTTTGCAAAAGGGTCCAACGCCCATGTTCGTAATTTATTTAATTCCGCGTATTTTATTTTATGTCGTTTAATTAATTTTGTATCTCTCCCAAAGCATTGTATCAATTTTAACTTCTCGCACTTTTATTTCTTTTTTTCTTTATTTTTCTGTCAAATCGGGTCCGGTTTAATTTTGGCGATGTGGACCCGCGCCTTTGTAATAGCCTTAGATTTATTTTCCCGCAAACTTTATAACTGTTAAATAAGCATGAAAGAATGAATGGCTCTAATTAAAATCAAGCGTAGATCACAAATGAACATGACAAGACAAATATCTGAAACATGACACACAAATCACACACCACCCCTAGGGTGCGCCTCACTGTTGCCTTGCCTCGAAAGGTGATCGTCGAGTAGAGGATGTCTTAGTAAGTCCTCATGATCCGGGAACCTGGCATGAGGGTAGCTTCTAAGGTGTCTTCCCATTGCTCTGGTGATCACCATGTCCCGAACCTCGAATTGACCCGAACACCTCCAACGGTGGTGCTACCTATCTCTCAATGGTGGGATGGCACTACTTTAAAGGACATTTACACAGACGAATTCCTTAGGGTAGGTAGGTTCTCAAGGATACTTGCTCTAATTTCAAAAACAAACTGAAATCTTTTCACACCAACACTTTTCAAAAGCTTTCAAAGCAAATTTTTCAAACACTCTGACGTACGAGTCGAACTGAAATTTTTCAAAGAAACTTTTTAAAACCCACATTGAAAAGCAAACAAAATATTTTGAAAACACAAATGAGCAAGTATCTAAGAGCCCATGGATAACCATGGATAGAAAGGGTGCTAACACCTTCCCTTTCTATAACCTACCTCCCGAACCGAGAGCAATCTCTTTAAGGAATTTTTCTGTGCTTTTGTCCTTTCCATTTGGAGAAAATAAAAGACGGTGGCGACTCTTGCTTCCGCGACATTTCGCGAACCAGCGTTAAACAGTCAGTTCCAGATCCACCGATCACAGAACTGGCGACTCTGCTGGGGACATCTTTATAAAGTGAGGTGTACCTTAGGGCTAGGTCATAACTGTGTTTTCACTTGTATTGTTTTGCTTGCTTTACTATTGTGGGTTGCATCGGAGATACATAGATCCTAACCCGGATCTGGGGATACCCTGTTTAGGTAGCATAAGCTGTGAGGGACCTGTCCGGCGTAGACCGACACAGGTGAAGCAGTGGCTACGTTGGTGTGGCGCCTTGGTCTGTACCGATATCCCTCGTGTTGAAACGGGGAGAATATGGGTCTTCCAAGGAGTCATTAAGCACCAACAGACCTTAGAACCTTAAATGACCCAACTTGGCCACTAGAACAGTAGCAGTATGCTACGCCCATTGAGGCTAAACTCTCGTAATGGTTCTGGCCGCAAGAAAAGATTGCGATGCTGGAGTTATGACCGATTGAGGGTAGTCAATGATATTGGGATCCTCTAAGAACCCGGTTACTTTTGATTAGGACAGGTTGAGCCCACCAACTTCAAGAGGGTAGTACCCCAAACCCCATGCTGGCCTAAACCCTAAGGGTTTCTCTTGTGTGACTTGTGTGCCTTCGTATTTGACTACTTGCATGCTTGTTATCTGACACATGAACTATTCGCAGGTCTTGTTTATAGTCCTTAACTGGGACTCATAACAGGGTTTACCAAATCACTTGCAGGTTCTGTTTATAGTCCTTAATTGGGACTCATGACAGGTTTTACTTAGGTTTCTTGCGGGTTTTGTTCATAGTCCTTAATTGGGACTTATAACAGGGTGTACTAACTACTTGCAGGTCCTATTTATAGTCCTTAATCAGGACTCATAACAAGTTTATCAAGTTTCTTGCAGGTTTCGGTTTATAGTCCTTAAATGGGACTCATAACAGGGTTACTCACATTACCCCATGCATAGCATAACATCATACCATTGCATGCATCCTGCATACATCCTAACCCATTTCAAGGATCTCAAGGGCTTGTGATGCAGGTCATGATGAATCAAACATCTAACAAGGGGCAAAGAGGATTTATTTTCCTCTAGCCAAAGTTGTCAGGGGCTATGACCCACTGGATATGGTGAGCCTTTGACCCTTGAAGAAGGGCTCTCTACAACAGGAAGTTCCTTCAATCAAGTTGCCAGTTTCCAACTCTAACAAGTTTCTCTGTTTACCCTGCGAGATCCTTGAAAACATTGCATGCATATCATACATATCATTGCATTACAGATACCCGTTCTTTGCAGGTCACTCACCCTTCTCGCTGTTTATTTCAGCAATGGCTTGCCCACAAGACGACCAGGACTTTCTCACTCAAGAGACTCGGTTCGGGGAAATCCTCCTGAATCTATCCAAGGGGCAAGAGGAGCTAAGGATACTTCTCACGGAGACCTTCGTCAGGGGCAATGCTGAGGATGAAAAGTTGGAACACCTACAAGCTGAGATGGATGCTATGAAAGCTCAGATGCTGGGACAGAGGAATGTCATTCAAGGCCTAGTTCAAAGACAAGAGGAGCTCTGGTTTCTCTTCAACCAACTGCTTCAGGGTAACCAACTGGGGCAAACATCTAAGGGTAAAAAGCCATTCATCTTCCAATCATCCTCGAGACAAGAGGATAAGGGGAAAGCTCCTCAAATGACTCCAGTGCCACAAACTCAGCACCAACCTCGCCAAGTTCAGCCAGACAAGCCCAGGAGGCAATTCACCCAGCTCAACATGTCACTGTTTCAAGCTTTGCAACGCCTATTGAGGTTGAATCTGATCACATTAAGGGCTCATCCCCGGAACCCCAACACAGCATCTCCTGCCTATGATCCCAATAAGAGGTGTGCCTACCACTCTGCTAGCCCAGGACATGATACCAATGAATGTTGGGATCTGAGGAACAAAATCCAGGACCTGATCGATGAAGGGGCATTGGAGTTCACACAAGATGGACAGGCTGAATTTTTCTACCATTCCTCCAAGGCTCATCAGTTGAAGTGACAAGCTCCGAGACTAGGAGACTTTTGTTCATTTGAATGTTCAAGTTGTGTTTTTCTTTTGACCGTTTAAACATTTATTCATGTTAAAACATTGTTGTTCCATTAATGCATCGCTTATGTCTATTTTGAATCAATATATTCGTATTCACTATATGCAAATTTGTTTTCATATTTTTTCTGATGTCAACTCTCGTTAATTCTAAGCCTCTTGAGGGAGGATGACGAAAACGATACCATGATCTACAGTATGCTTTTGAACAGACCCCGCTGATGAGGTACAGGCACTGTTTCAATTCCTAAACACTGGAGTTATAAGGATGATAATCCCTCGTCAACCCCTCTGAGCCAAAGAAGTAGGAGTTTTTCTTTTCGAAAATTAAAACCCTTTATCATAACCTGGGACAGGGTAGTTCCCTCAGTTGATCCAAGTGCATGACGAATGGCACCGAAGAGATCTTTACGAAACGAACAAAGACAGTAATGGTTCAGAACAATCAAAAGGACAGGCAGTCATCATCAAAATTCATAAATGAAAAGCCCAAAAAGTCTAAACCTACAAAGGGGACTTATGAAACTGGGGCATCCCGCTGACTGTAATTCCAAAAAAGGAAACAGTTCAGGCAAAAAAAAAATAAGGATAACACAATCGAAAAGAAAGAGGTCTTACAAACCCTCAACAAAAAAAAGAAGGGGAAATGACTGCCTATTCAAAATAAACTGTCAATGTCCGAATCATCACTGGTATATCAAAGCAAAGACTCAAACAAGGTCTAACGCACGATCAACTGAGTATAGGTTTGGAGGACATCACGAAGAGCGGGTGGGTACAAATGATTTGAGCCTTTATCCTTTGTTTCTTAAACCGTGAACCAAGCCACGTTATAACCCTTAAAAGTCCTAGCTGAAGCATGGGTTAGTTCGAAAGCGTACTGTCACAAAAGGTATCCTGACTCCTGAAGGCCTACGGTAAATACAGAGTTGACATCACGTTTTACAAACATTCACTTGTTTTATGAAAAGATGTATTTTCAAAATCTTCGAGACAGACATAAGCTTTGCATTTTTAACATAACTTTGTTTGCATATGACCTTTTGTTTGAACAGCATAGAAATTCGTACGACGAATGCCTAATGAACAGAAGTACCTCCAATCAAGGGGCATGGCACGACTATTGTCCATCATCTGGGGCAGTCCAATCAAGATTCGGAGAATCTCTCAAAAGGCCAACCAGCCTGGGGAAAATCTCCACCTGAGTCACTTGGGGCATTTCAACATCAAATCTCGCCTGATCAAACATCTTCTGGTGACAAAACACTTCTAAACAGGGGCAACTCCCTACTTTCTGAGAACGGACATAGTCGGAAAAATACTACGCACAATCTAAGACCCGCTAGGCTGATATGCCTAGGCAAAAATAAGGGCTTCCCGGCGAACCAAAAGGGTTCGGGCAAAATGAGGGATGAAATGAAAAAATCTGTACACCCGGCAAGTCGAAAACCTGAAAAGGCGGCTTGGGCAAAAATGGGTATCATGGTGGACTGAAAACCCGAAAGGGCGGTCCAGGCAAAAGTTAGGGATTAAAGCGTACGACTATGTCCCGTCTTCTTGTCACCTGTCTACCAGAAGAAGGTTTGTCCGCCAACAACTATCAGCACCCCACAAGAAACAGGGGCAATAGAGGTTGGTCTGAGCAGTCTGATTGTTCTATCCTCCAAGGTATCAGGGTAGGTCATGTTGAAGAACGTAAACAATACAGTTCAATACCTCCCCAGGAGAGTCCAACCCAGCTTCCCCAGGAAAGTTGGAATACATCTCCCCAAGCAGTAAGCTTATCCCCAGTAGATTTTGGAAGCTTATCACCTCGCAGAGCACGAACGCGTCGTCCGGCTTGATTTAAAGAGTTATTTCCTTAACAGGATATAACTGGGTTATCCTCAGCCAAAAGCCCCGGAAAGAGCGTCGTCAACAAAGTCTTCTTATCCCCAACGAAGTCTATCAACACTTCCAATACAACAAAGATATCCTCAGCAAGTCGTTCTCAATGATTCAGCAAAGCATCTCTATCCCCACAGAGTATTGCTTCCCAGCACGGTCACAAGAGTATCTTTTCTCCCTGTAGAATCTCCCATTTGCCAAGTTTATTCCGCAACGGAGTCATCTTCTCCTACCGGTATTCGTTATCATCCCCAGCGGAAGCAAAATCTATTCTCCAACAGCAGCCCAGGAGTGACTTCCCGACACCCGTCAAGGATTTACTTTCCTAGACGAAAAAACACATTCATAAAATATCGCATACGTTATTATAGCATGCATAGATGCATCATATCATACAAATCTCATTTATGTTGAGAACATCATTGCTTAATCCATATCCTGCATTGCATATGACTGACCTTTACCTTTCAGGAAAGACGCAGTTAAAATGCTCAAACATATTTCAAAGCCTTCTCTAGTCCAGCTAAATCGACTCCCAACAGATTTTTCTGATAGAGACTCAGTAGAAGTTATGGTCCCCTCTCCGGCAAGTGCGTGAGGTGGTAATTCCTTCTTCAGACGTTTCCCTCTCCGACGATGAGTGTGAGGTGATAGTCTTATGGTCCCCTCTCCGACAAGTGCGTGAGGTGGTAATTCCTTCTTCAGATGTTTCCCTCTCCGACGATGAGTGTGAGGTGATAGTCTTATGGTCCCCTCTCCGGCAAGTGCGTGAGGTGGTAATTCCTTCTTCAGACGTTTCCCTCTCCGACGATGAGTGTGAGGTGATAGTCTTCTATGGTCCCCTCTCCGGCAAGTGCGTGAGGTGGTAATTCCTTTTTCAGATGTTTCCCTCTCCGACGATGAGTGTGAGGTGATAGTCTTATAGTCCCCTCTCCGGCAAGTGCGTGAGGTGGTAATTCCTTCTTCAAATGTTTCCCTCTCCGACGATGAGTGTGAGGTGATAGTCTCTTATGGTCCCCTCTCCGGCAAGTGCGTGAGGTGGTAATTCCTTCTTCAGATGTTTCCCTCTCCGACGATGAGTGTGAGGTGATAGTCTCCTATGGTCCCCTCTCCGGCAAGTGCGTGAGGTGGTAATTCCTTCTTCTTATGGTCCCCTCTCCGGCAAGTGCGTGAGGTGGTAATTCCTTCTTCAGACGTTTCCCTCTCCGACGATGAGTGTGAGGTGATAGTCTTCTATGGTCCCCTCTCCGGCAAGTGCGTGAGGTGGTAATTCCTTTTTCAGATGTTTCCCTCTCCGACGATGAGTGTGAGGTGATAGTCTTATGGTCCCCTCTCCAACAAGTGCGTGAGGTGGTAATTCCTTCTTCAGATGTTTCCCTCTCCGACGATGAGTGTGAGGTGATAGTCTCCTATGGTCCCCTCTCCGGCAAGTGCGTGAGGTGGTAATTCCTTCTTCAGATGTTTCCCTCTCCGACGATGAGTGTGAGGTGATAGTCTCCCATGGTTCCCTCTCCGACGGCGTGTGAGGTAGTAAGTCCTTTTCAGATGACTCCCTCTCCGACGATGAGTGTGAGGTAATAGTCTCTTATGTTTCTCTCTCCGACGGTGTGTGAGATGACAATTCCTTTTCCTATGATTCCCTCTCCAACGGTGAGCGAGGTGATTTCCCTTCAGATTATAATGGTCTATTGGTTCTCTTCCTGATACTGCAAAGATGGTAATTCCCGCTAAGATTTTTCTCAACGAGCGTTGTTGAAGGTTAAAATCACCCAAGGTTCTCTTACCATTCATGCTAAGGCAGTAACTATCTCTGGTTCATTCATCAGCGTTTGAAACTCCAGACTCAGCTCCTGTAACCAGTCAGGACATATCTATGCCAAGCATCTAAAATCAGCTCCTGCAACGTGTCAGGTACTCATTTTCTGTTTTGCAGGTATGCAGGTACTCGCTAAGGAATCTCCTACGCGATCAATATCCATATGGCATCTATAAGCCCATCATCCTATCCAGCAACCTCCAAATGGCATCTATAAGCCCATTCCCCCATCATCACTGCTAATATGTGAGCACAAATTTCTGGGCACTCTAGTGTCCAATCATCTTCTACCCTCGGATTACGAAAGGCACGTCAGCCAATCTGCATCCTCAGGTCTAAGAAGATTGAACAGGGGCAACTGTTGCACCCCAAAATTTGCCCTCCCATATTCTCCAAGAAATTGCCAAGTCAAGTCACAAAATTCCCCAAGGGTTGTGCAGTTCAACTGTCTCCTATACAGTCAAAACTAGGGTTTGGATTCTGATCAAAGAAAGGAAGTTTTCAAAGGCTCAATCAAGTCCCATATGCTTACAAAGATGGTCAAGTATCCTCATATCAAGTTTCAAGGCATTCAGCTCAAAATTGCACAGTCAAAAACCCTAATTGCACTACAGTCAACTGTAGGGGCAAAATGGTCATTTGACAATCAAAAATTCAAATTTTTGGTCAACATATCATTTTGAAGCCACAAACATCATTTGATCAATGCTTGATCATGATTCTCAAAATTTGGCTCAGAAATCATCAAAGATGCAAAAGTTATTATATTTGGACAGCTGAAAAAGTCAACTGAAATTGACCAGGGCATAACTTTCACATGGATTATCAGAAAAATTCCATCCAAAGCTCATTTTGAAGAGAAAGACATTTCCTACAACTAATCTTCATACTTCAAGTCCAAGAAATGCTCTCACAAAAAGTTATCAATTTCAACATTATAGGTCATTTTCAAAAGTCAACAAAAAGGGACTTTAAGTCAAAGGCCATAACTTGAGATTGGTAAATCAAAATGACATGGGACCAAAGGCATTGGTTAGAGGACTCAAAGACCTTTCCAAAATGTCCAAGAACATGTGAAAAGCTTAAAAATTGAGCAAGTTATGCCTTGTGGAAGTTGGGAAATTTTTGGATATTTTGAAAAGTCAACAATGGTTCAAATGACCTAAATTTGCTAATGGGCCCATTTTTCTTCCATGATTCATCATTCCAAGCCTATGCACGACCATTTGGCCCAAAGGGAAGTGTTTTCTCATTTTTTATTTATTTAGTTGAATTTCTATTAATATTAATTCATTTAAATCAATTAAATATGTGGAAAATATCAAACTTGACCTAAAAAATCTTTTCATGCATGTTTTACTCTCAATATCACGTGCACATCCTAATTAGGCAAGTTTTGGTTTGATTTGAGCTGATTGAACAAAATTGCACATGAAAAAGATATGTAAAGATTCTTAGAAAATCAAATATGCAAATCATTGAATGCCATGGATTTTATTCAGTTTTGTTGACCTAAAAGCTTTACTACATATTCAGAATGAGAAACCTAATTGCATTAGACTAAAAGCTGCGCCCAAGAACACTTTGCAAACTTGAATTTTTTTCCATAAAACACAAAACTGATTTCAAGGTTACAAGACGATTCAAGCCTTAATTTCCATTCCAATAGCTTCATTGTGATTCTCTGAACGTGTGCCAATCACAAACCACAACCAAAGCTCCAAGAATTGGTAGATAGAACTCGAACTGTGTCACAAAACTTTTGAAATCGTATATCATAATTCATACATCCTTTTGCATTTTTATTTATGAATTCTTGTTCAGTGTGAAGTTTCCAAGCTAACCATTGTGTTTAATTGTATTTTTATTGACCATACACGATGATGCCATGAATGAAATTTAGGGTTTTCAGGTTGTGATTTTAGGGCTTTTGCAAAGAGGAAAAATCAAAGCTTTAGACTATGACCATTGGACTCAGCGCGTTTAGACGAAGAAATCCCAACTATCGCGCCTAATTTATGTTTAGAATTGAGCTATTCGCTATTTTCTTATAGCCCACCTAACGAAACGCTACAAAAACCGTTGCCTCATATTTGTGTTTCAGGAAAATTGAAGAAGATGACTTCGTGTCCCACGGCCAGTGGTTCTTTTGAATTACGCGCGTTTTTTGAGGCACTAACTCTCGCTTTGTTTTATTATGTTCATGGTTTATTAAATGTACAAAATAATTCAATGGCTCAGCTGGCAGGTGTAGGTGCGTGTGACCTTCATGACCTGGGTTCAAGTCCCAGGTCTGTACAATTTCTCATGTTATTTTTCTATACATCATTCCATGCAGCGCTCACAGTGATGTACACCATATGCCATCCCAATCCAAGCGTCCACGCGTCCTACCAATTCAGATCAAAGGCGTGGATGCAAAGAACATGCTATGCCCAAGTCAACACGCTGGAACCAAATTGGAAAAGTCAAATGGATTTCAAGCTATTGGGCCTGATTTGCTGGACCAAAACCTCACAAATTGGGACTACACCCCCACCCTGGTTTGCAAATATTTTTATTTTTCTCATATCTTTTTTTAATTATTATTTTTATTTGTTTTATTGTTTTAGTTTAATTCATTATTTTTACAATATATAAAAAAAATACAGAAAAATCAGAAAAAGATAAAAATATAATAGATTATTTTATTTTAATATTTTCATAATTAAATTAACATGCAATTATTAGTTTTAATTAGGTTGCAACTTTAACTCTTTTTAATAAAAATAATAAAAATATAGAATTTAGGTTTAATTAACAATTTCTATTCCTTTTAATTTTTCCTTTTTATCATAATATTATTATTTATTTATTTTCATAAGTAAATTGTATATAAATAATTTAGGTTTAAATTAGGTTAAAAATTCAATACTTTTCTCAATAACTTAAAAATAATTAGAATTAGGTTTAACATTTCATTTTAATTTTAATTAATTCCTTTTTTCCTTAAATCTTAAAAAACCCAAAAATACCAAAAACATTTAATTTTCATTTTTTATTTTTTTATTAAATTAATTCTTTGCAAAAGGGTCCAACGCCCATGTTCGTAATTTATTTAATTCCGCGTATTTTATTTTATGTCGTTTAATTAATTTTGTATCTCTCCCAAAGCATTGTATCAATTTTAACTTCTCGCACTTTTATTTCTTTTTTTCTTTATTTTTCTGTCAAATCGGGTCCGGTTTAATTTTGGCGATGTGGACCCGCGCCTTTGTAATAGCCTTAGATTTATTTTCCCGCAAACTTTATAACTGTTAAATAAGCATGAAAGAATGAATGGCTCTAATTAAAATCAAGCGTAGATCACAAATGAACATGACAAGACAAATATCTGAAACATGACACACAAATCACACACCACCCCTAGGGTGCGCCTCACTGTTGCCTTGCCTCGAAAGGTGATCGTCGAGTAGAGGATGTCTTAGTAAGTCCTCATGATCCGGGAACCTGGCATGAGGGTAGCTTCTAAGGTGTCTTCCCATTGCTCTGGTGATCACCATGTCCCGAACCTCGAATTGACCCGAACACCTCCAACGGTGGTGCTACCTATCTCTCAATGGTGGGATGGCACTACTTTAAAGGACATTTACACAGACGAATTCCTTAGGGTAGGTAGGTTCTCAAGGATACTTGCTCTAATTTCAAAAACAAACTGAAATCTTTTCACACCAACACTTTTCAAAAGCTTTCAAAGCAAATTTTTCAAACACTCTGACGTACGAGTCGAACTGAAATTTTTCAAAGAAACTTTTTAAAACCCACATTGAAAAGCAAACAAAATATTTTGAAAACACAAATGAGCAAGTATCTAAGAGCCCATGGATAACCATGGATAGAAAGGGTGCTAACACCTTCCCTTTCTATAACCTACCTCCCGAACCGAGAGCAATCTCTTTAAGGAATTTTTCTGTGCTTTTGTCCTTTCCATTTGGAGAAAATAAAAGACGGTGGCGACTCTTGCTTCCGCGACATTTCGCGAACCAGCGTTAAACAGTCAGTTCCAGATCCACCGATCACAGCGTGATTTAAAGATAATCATTATTTTGTAACTGCACCATACTGTGAAGTGGCTCCAGGCGGTTAAGGAATCCAAAAGTGTTATGATTGACGTGACTGGAGTCAAATGAATTAAATGTTACGATGATTCGAAGGTCGCATCAAAATCTTGTGTAGATGTTTAAAATAAGTATTTCTCAGAGAGATCGAAATACATATTTTAAAGGGGCATTTTGTTGGCTGAAGATTTTGATAATATTATTAGAAGCCAAGTGAATTGAACGTTTCGATCGAAATGAAACAAAGCGTCATGTTTCGAAATAGCAGAAGCAGTGTTTCGAATGAGCATATCAAAGCTTGGAGTTTCGAGTGGCAATTATGGGAACATATCTAAAAGAAGTCTCGAAATGACAACAAGGTTGTGTCTGAGGAGTGCATTCGAAGCGGAGAAGTACCAAAACATTTGAAATTCAAATGCAAGCGGGACATTCGAAGTTTGAAATTTATGTGCTGGAGCATTTTGGAGACACGTGGAAACAAGAGAAAGGCATTGTTCTGCATGTTCGGAACGTGGCATAATCTTATAGCAAGACCGTTATGGTCAAAGTAGTATAAATAGAAGTCTTAGTATTAGGATTTCGTGTGTCATATCTATTATACTAAATACTCAGTAAACATTCAAATTACCACATGGCAAGGGAAACGAATGCAAGAGCAATGTACGTATGATAGCACCACATGTTTATGATTTAATGAAAACCTTTTATCATTTCCAGCACTTTCCTTTATCTTTCTGCCAAATACCATTTACAAGTTTTCTCATTTAAAGTCTTTTTATTCGAAATCTTTCATTGAAGCCTTACATTTTAATGCTTTCTTTACATTGCAAACACTTTACATTTCAGAAAACTGTCATACTTTTCATGCCTTTATCTTCAAGTTTTATCTTTCGAACGCCTATTTTTACTTAAAGTCATTTTACAGATTTCTTGCATTAAACGCTTTCTTCATATTTCGAATCTTTTACATTCCAGAGCATCTTTTACATTAACTGTTTTTATAATTCGAAGCCATTTACTTGTCTTTTATGCAATTTTACATGTCTTTACAATTAACATTTATTCATGCAATTTAGTTTCGCACACATATATTTGATTACACATTTAGATCTTTAAGAGAGAAATCGAAATAAGTCAAACACCTACACAACACTCTAAATACCAACCATGAATATCTGTTCGATCATGAGAGTTACCCTAATGACCAATGAGTCCTAGGATCAATCTAGTCGATCCTGTGAGTTACCATAGAAATTGAATAACAGTCAGTAAGTTTATTCGATAGTTTGGAAGACTAGCGGTTGTTTACCAGAAATCACTGGAAACACCCGGAGAGGATCATCACAGACAATGGTATGAATCTCAACAACACTATGATCATTGCACTGTGTGCGCAATTCAAAATCCAGCACCATAATTCATCTCCTTACCGGCCGAAGATGAATGGCGATGTTGAAGCTGCAAATAAGAACATTAAAAAGATCATACAAAAGATGACAGTAACCTACAAGGACTGTCATGAGATGCTACCATTCTCTCTCCATGGTTACCGTACGACGGTGCACACATCAACTGGGGAAACTCCTTTCTCCTTTGTATACAGCATGGAAGTTGTCTTACCAATTGAAGTCCAAATACCTTCTCTGAGAATCATAAAGGATGAGGGGCTGAGTGAATATGATTGGATCCAAACTCGACTTGACCAGTTAAACCTAATTGATGAGAAGAGGCTTGCGGCTGTCTGCCATGGCCAGATGTACCAAAAACATATGATCAAAGTTTTTAACAAAAAGGTCAGATGTCAGGTATATTAGGTTGGTGACTTGGTAATCAAGCGTATCATATTACCACAAGGTGATCCCAGGGACAAATGGACTCCTACATACGAAGGACCGTTTGTGATCAAAAACATATTCTCTAGTGGAGCAATGATCTTAACCACTATGGATGGAGACGAACTCCTACACCCTATGAATGCAGACATAGTCAAAAGATATTACGCATAAGAGACCCGCTAGGTTGACACACCTAGGCAAAACAAGGGCATCCTGACGAACCACAAAGGTTCGGGCAAAAATTAGGGATAAAACCAAAAAAATCTGTACACCCGGCAAGCTGAAAACCTGAAAAGGCGGCTTGGGAAAAAAAGGGTACCCTGGTGGACTGAAAACCCGAAAGGGCGGTCCAGGAAAAAGTTAGGGAATTAAAGTGTATGACTATGCCCCGTTGGATCACCTTACAGACAACCTTTAGCTTCGACTGACAAACTCAATGGTTCTAATCAATCCAATCAACTTCGGACAAGGCAGTAAGTGGACAACACGCTCAGAGACATGAAGGCTATAGCAGAATGGGAACCCCATGGGATTATTTCACATAGCTATCTTTTCTTTGTATCAAATTTTCATTTTCTACGACGACGTTCTCTTACTAGAATGTTTGTCTCATTATACAAAAATACTTATTCAAGTTTGTGATCGGTGGATCTGGAACTGACTGTTTAACGCTGGTTCGCGAAATGTTGCGGAAGCAAGAGTCGCCACCGTCTTTTATTTTCTCCAACAAGGAAAGGACAAAATCACAGAAAAATTCCTTTTCGAGATGTTTCTCGGGTTCGGGAGGTAGATTCATAGAAAGGGAAGGTGTTAGCACCCTTTCTATCCATGGTTATCCATGGGCTCTTAGATACTTGCTCATTTGTGTTTTCAAAATGTTTGCTTTTCAATTGTGAGTGAGTTTGAAAAAAGTTTCGTTTAAAGTTTCAGATCGACTCTTGTATCAGTCCTCAAGAGTGTTTGAAAAATTGTTTTGAAAACTTTTTGAAAGTGTTGGTGTGAAAAGAAGTTTTGATTTATTTTGAATTAGAGCAAGTATCTACGAGTCATCTACCTACCCTAAGGAATTAAGCTGTGTAAATGTCCTTAAGGTAGTGTCATCCCACCATTGAGAGGTAGGTAGCACCACCGTTGGAGGTATTCGGGTCAATTTGTTTTTAGGGACAGTGTGGTCACCAGAGCAACAGTAAGACACCTTAGAAGCTACCCTCATGCCATGTTCATGGACATGAGGACTTACTAAAACGTCCTATACTCGACGACCACCTTTCGAGGGGCAAGGCAACAGTGAGGCGTACCCTAAGAGTGGTGTGTGAATTGTGTGTCCTTTTCAGTTATGTTTTATCTTGATCATGCATTGGGTGAGCTACGCTTTGATTTTATTTGGGCCATTCATTCTTTCATGTGATTAACAGTTTAAAGGTGCGGAAATTAAAATGCGGAAAATAAAGGTCCTACGCTATTACAAGGTGCGGGTCCATACATCGCCAAATTAACAAAAGACCCGTTTTGAAATAAAATGCAAAAAGTAAATGCGAAAAGTTAAACCTAATTACTATTACAAGGCTTTGAGCAATTACATTATATTTAAAACTAAGAATAAGAACAAACGCGCGAAAAGGAGTTAGAATCGAAGATGCGAGGGCGTTGGACCCTTTAAAGAAATTAAATTGAAATTAAAAGTTGATTAATGATTAAATAAGGAAAAGAAGTTATTTTTTGATGTTTTTTGTATTTATGAAATAAAGGAAATTAATTAAATTAGAAGTTAAATTAAAACCTAGTTCTAAATTATTGTTAATTGTTAAAGGAAAATATTTAAGTTTTGACCTAATTTATACTAATTGTTTAATTACATGAGTATTTACAAAATAATTACTAATTAATAATAATAATAAGAAGAGAAAGTTATTTATTAAGAAAAGAGGATAAAAATGTTAAAAACCTAATTTCTATCTATTTTAATTTATTTAAGAAAAAATATTAAAGTTGAAAACCTAAAATTAAACTAGTTTGATTATTAAGATTTATTTACAAAAATATTAATGAATTTAAATATTAAAAAAACATTTTTTATTTTCTTGATTTCTGATCTTTTTGTATTATGAAAATTATATTTTGTGAATTTAAAGAAACAATTAATTTAAAAAGAGTAATTAAAAGACTAAAAAGAAAAATAACTAAAAATTAAAAATCAAACCATGGGGGGTATTCTGACCCCTTTGGAGGTTTTGTTTGAGCAATTTGGCCCACTACAATCAGGCCTTTTTTGACTTCTTCTAGTTACGTGTGCATGTGTTGACTAGCGTCCATGGTGAGCTTGCATGTTCTGACCCTTGGATTGATCCCCTGGGCCATTTGGCAAGCAAGCAGGCGAAGATGTTTGGTGGACCACATGATGGAAAGTATACCTGAACACGTTACAAGAAAAAATATTGAGAAATATGGGGGACCTGGGAATCGAACCCAGGTCCCAGTGCCTGCATGACAAGTCATCTTCCACCAAGCCAAATGCGTTTATTTGTTAGTATAATAGGATATAAACAATAAATATGAAAAGAAGCCATCATGCTGGATGTAAAAAAATCGCGCCAATTATTCAAATGGACCAACCATGTGCCAACAACTCAGCATCTTTTTCATGGTTTCTTCGTTTTGCCTAAAAATACAGAATAGATAGCGGGGGTTTTAAGCCCCCACTAAGTCAAACCTGCAAAAATAGCGAACAGGGCATAAGCAAATATAAAAATGGCGCGAGGGGTGGAATTGATTCGTCTGGATGTCCTGAATCCAATGGTCCTGGTTTGAGTGGCCAATTTTTCCTTAGGTGTGAAACCCCAAATCAAAGCTTCAGAAACCCTAATACCCGTTCATGGCAATTTTGAATACAGGCACTGTTAGTTCAATTAGAGGGCACCAATAGCTTCAGCATATTCATATTAATATAAACCAATCATTAAAACACAGTAATCATGCATGAAAAGTGGAACACGAATATGAAAATTTTGATGAAAAGTCAAACTTTATTCTACCAATTCCTTGAGTATGGAGGCGTGATTCTGATTGGAATAGTTTCCTGGTAGTGTCAGCAAGCTTTTGGAATAGCTTTGAAGCCTTGAAACACCTTGTATCTATGAAAACAGTTTTCAATTTTTTTGTCAAAAATGCAAGTTTGTTTCTTTTTCTGAGCGCAGCTTCTTGTGTCCAGGGCATTAGGTTTTGATTGTGTATATATGTGTGAATAGAATTAGGTTAAAAGTCAGCCCAAAATCCATTGTTTTAATGCCTTTGAATATTTGATTTTCCATGATCTTTTCCAATCTTTTTCATGCCTTTTTTCCATGGAAACTTGCCTATTTTGGAAGATTTGGTCTCTTTGAGAAGGCACACGAAATATTGAGTTTATAATGAGTGAATATGCTGCATAAAAAGATTTGGAAAACATGATTAAGTATTTTTCATATTTAATTTGAATTAAGTGAATTAATAACAATAAAAATTCAAATAATTAATAAAAAATGATGAAATAACTCCCTTGGATGTCAATGGGTCGTGCATAGCCTTTGGGTGATGATTCATGGAAGAAATTGAGGCCCATTAGCAATTTTGAGGCATTTGAAGCAAAGTTGACTTTTCAAAATTCCCAAAAATTTCCCAACTTCCACAAAGCATATCTTGCTCAATTTTTAAGCTTTGATCATGTTCTTGGTCATTTTGGAAAGGTCTTGAAGTCCTCTAACCAATTTATTTGGTCCCATGTCATTTTGATTTACCAATCTCACGTTATGGTCTTTGACTTAAAGTGCCTTTTTGTTGACTTTTGAAAATGACCTATAATGTTGAGATTGATAACTTTTTTGTGAGAGCATTTATTGGACTTGAAGTGTGAAGATTAGTTGTAGGAAATGTTATTCTCTTCAAAAATGAGCTTTGGATGGAATTTTTCTGATAAACCATGTGGAAGTTGTGCCTTGGTCAATTTGCAGTTGACTTTTTCAGCTGTCCAAAAATAGAAACTTTTGCATCTTAAGACTTTTTGAGCCATGCTTTGAGAATCATGATCAAGAATTGATCAAATGATGTTTGTGGCTTCAAAATAAGATGTTGATAAAAAAATTTGACTTTTGAGTGTCAAATGACCATTTTGCCCTTGCAGTTGACTGTGAGGCAATTAGGGTTTTTGACTGTGCAACCTGGTGCTGTGAGCCTTGAAACTTGGCATATGGATGCTTGACAATGTTTGTGGCCACGTGGGACTTGATTAGGCCCTTGGAAACTTCAACTTCTTTGCCAGAACCAAAACCCTAATTTTTGACTGTTAGGAGGCAATTGGACTGTGCAACCCTTGAGAGATTTTGAATCTTGACTTAGCAAATTTTGAAGAATATGGGAGGGCAAATTTTGGGGTACAACAGTTGCCCCTGTTCAATCTTCTTAGACCTGAGGATGTAGACTGGCTGGCGTGCCTTTCGTAATCCGAGGATGGAAGATTATTGAACACTAGAGTGCCCAGAAATTTGCGCTCACATGTTGGAGTGTCAGCAGTATGATGTGGGGAATGGGCTTACAGATGCCATTTGGAGATTGATGGATAGGAAGATGGGCTTATAGATGCCATGTTGAGAGGTGATGGATAGGTGGATGGGCTTATAGATGCCATCTGGGTGTCGATCGCGTAAGAGTTTCCTTAGCGAGAACCTGCGTACCTGAAAAAGAAAGTAAATACCTGGCCTGTTACAGGAGTTGATTCTTCAAACTTTTTGTGTAGATGAGCCCTGGCTGGTTACAGGAATCGAATCTTCAAACTCTTCAGACGTGCCCTGGCGAGATACAAGAATCGAGTTTGGAGAATATAGTCGTCAACAGATACACCCTGGCGAGATACAGGAATCGGATCCTCAAACTCTTCAGACGCACCCTGGAAAGATACAGGAATCGGGTCTGGTAATGCTAGTCGTCAACAGATACACCCTGGCAAGATACAGGAATCAGATCATCAAAATCTTCAGACGCACCCTGGCAAGATACAGGAATCGGGTCTGGTAATGCTAGTCGTCAACAGATACACCCTGGCAAGATACAGGAATCGGATCCTCAAACTCTTCAAACACACCCTGGAAAGATACAGGAATCGGGTCTGGTAATGCTAGTCGTCAACAGATACACCATGGCGAGATACAGGAATCGGATCTTCGAACTCTTCAGACGCACCCTGGCAAGATACAGGAATCGGGTCTGGTAATGTTAGTCGTCAACAGATACACCCTGGCAAGATACAGGAATCGGATCTTCGAACTCTTCAGACGCACCCTGGCAAGATACAGGAATCGGGTCTGGTAATGCTAGTCGTCAACAGATACACCCTGGCAAGATACAGGAATTGGATCCTCAAACTCTTCAGATGCACCCTGGCAAGATACAGGAATCGGGTCTGGTAATGCTAGTCGTCAACAGATACACCCTGGCGAGATACAGGAATCGGATCTTCGAACTCTTCAGACGCACCCTGGCAAGATACAGGAATCGGGTCTGGTACTGTTAGTCGTCAACAGATACACCCTGGCAAGATACAGGCATCGGATCCTCGAACTCTTCAAACGCACCCTGGCAAGATACAGGAATCGGATCTGGTAATGTTAGTCGTCAACAGATACACCCTGGCAAGATACAGGCATCAAATCCTCGAACTCTTCAGACGCACCCTGGCAAGATACAGGAATCGGGTCTGGTAATGCTAGTCGTCAACAGATACACCCTGGCGAGATACAGGAATCGAATCTTTAGTTGCGACCATTGATAGTAATTATCTTTGTATTAACCTTTGTCCTGAAAAGACAAAATGTTAGTTGTATGCGATGTCATGATGTATGACAAGCGAGATGAGATTGTATGTTCATGATGCGTATGTGCATGCTATAATGTATGAAGATATGATGTTTATGAATGTATGTTTTCGTCTTAGGAAAGTAAATCCTTGACGGGTGCCGGGAAGTTGAATCTTGGGCTGATGTAGAGCTTTTGTTTCCAATGGGGAGTGATGGTTGCAAGAATACCGGTAGGAGAAGATAACTCTGTTGGGGAATAAACTTGGCGAATGAATTACTCTGCGGGGAGAAAATTACTCTAGCGATCTTGCTGGGGAACAATACTCTGTGGGAAGAGAGGTACTTTGTTGAGATGTTGATGATAACTTCGCTGGGGATACCGTTGTTATGTTGGAAGTTTCAATAGACTCCGCTGGGGGGTGAGAAGACTTCGCCGAGGACGATCTTTCCGTGGCTTTTGGCTGAGGATAACCCAGTTATATCCTGGTAGGGAAATAACCTTTGAATAAAGTCGGGGGACGCGTTTGTGCTCTGCAGGGGATAATCTTCCAGAATCTACTGGGGATAAGCTTATTGCTGGGGAGATGGATTCCACTTTCCTGGGGGAAACTTCAGACTGGACTCTCCTGGGGAAAATTTTTGAGATATATTGGGGAAGTGGCTCCGCTGAATGTATGGATACCGCCGGGGAACAATCTTAGATCAAGACTGTCGGGGATGCTTGTTAGGAATGTTCGTATATTGTGCTGAGGGATGTTGAGATCTGCTGGAGGATACCCAACTTCCTTAAAGCTGACAGGATAACTTTGCTTGGGGAGAGTGTATTGACTTGCTGGCTCACTCTCTGGGGAATTAAGATATCTTGGTTATGTTCTTCAGCTGAACCTACCTTGGTACTTTGGTGGACATAGCAATTAGATCGCTTAGACCACTCATTATTGCCCCTGTTTCTAATGTTACCTGTAATTAATCCTTTGTTTTGTATGCAAATATTTACGAGTTAGCAATTAGTGTCAAATGCGTATATCACAAATTGATTCTTGGACGTTCTTCGCAAAACAAAACAGAAAAGGAAAAACAATTGGCAATTAGTCTGAAAAGTGAATTTATATTGATTTTTGAATTTGCCTATAAATAGGCGTTTTATGTACAAGAGGCTGACGTCCTAGTAGGAGAACGCCGCTGAACAAAAGAATTTATACAAATTTGTGCAAAGGGAAAACAAAACAGCTATGTGAAAAGAATAATCCCACTGGGTTCCAACTCTGCTATCGCCTTTATATCTTCGAGCGTCTCATCACTTGACGACCTTGCTGAAGATGAAGCTGATTGATCGATGCCGTCTGAACTTGATGTTGATGCCGGATTCTAGATGCAAGGTGATCCAATGAGACATAGTATTACGCTTTATCCCTAACTTTTGCCTGGACCGCCCTTTCGGGTTTTCAGTCCACCGGGATACCCATTTTTACCCAAGCCGCCTTTTCAGGTTTTCGACTTGCCGGGTGTACAGATTTTTTCATTTCATCCCTTCATTTTGCCCGAACCCTTTTGTTTCGCCGGGAAGCCCTAATTTTTGCCTAGGTATATCAACCTAGCGGGTCTTTTATCATGCGTAGTATCTTTTTACTATGTCTGCATTGGCGGGGTGAGGAAGGTCGTCACCGTCCATGGTGGTTAGAATCATGGCTCCTCCTGAGAACACATGTTTAACCACAAATGGACCTTCGTATGTAGGGGTCCATTTGCCCCTTGGATAACTCTGAGGAAGGATGATGCGTTTGATTACCAGATCCCCAACTTGATATTCTTGTGGTCTGACTTTCTTGTTAAATGCCCTGATCATCCGCTTTTGATACGTTTGACCATGACATATAGCAGTAAGTCTCTTTTCGTCAATTAGGTTTAATTGATCAAGTCGTGTCTGGATCCAATCATCTTCGCTCAGATCTACATCTTTCATTATCCGGAGAGAGGGTATCTGCACTTCGATCGATAAGACTGCCTCCATACCGTAGACCAAGGAGAAAGGAGTTGCCCCGGTTGACGTCCTTGCTGAGGTACGGTACCCGTGAAGAGCGAACGGTAACATCTCGTGCCAATCTTTGTAAGTTACTGTCATCTTCTGCACAATCTTTTTGATATTCTTATTAGCTGCTTCTACAGCTCCATTCATCTTCGGTCGGTAAGGAGAAGAGTTATGGTGCTGTATCTTGAATTGCTCGCAGAGCTCAGTGATCATCTTGTTATTGAGATTGGTACCGTTATCCGTAATGATCCTTTCTGGGACGCCGTATCGACAGATCAGGTTGTGCCGAATGAACCGTGCCACAACATTCTTGGTTACAGTGGCATAGGAAGCTGCTTCAACCCACTTTGTAAAGTAATCAATCGCCACCAGGATGAAGCGATGCCCGTTGGATGCCGTAGGTTTAATCTCGCCGATCATATCTATGCCCCACATTGCAAACGGCCAAGGCGCTATCAAGACATTCAGAGGAACTGGAGGAACGTGCACCTTATCTGCATAAATCTGGCACTTATGACATGTCCGAGAATGTTGGTAACAGTCAGCTTCCATTGTGGACCAGAAATATCCTGCCCGAAGGATCTTCTTTGCCATAGTGTGTCCACTGGAATGTGTCCCAAAGGTACCTTCATGTAGCTCTGCCATGATCCTTTCTGCTTCAGTTTTATCCACACAATGCAGTAAGGTTGAATCATGGTTTCGCTTGTATAGGATGTCGTTGATAAGGAAGAACTTTGCTGCGAACCTTCTTAGAAACTTCTTATCGTTGACAGACGCACCTTCAGGGTATTCCTGAGCTTCCAGGTATCTCTTCACCTCATGGTACCAAGGTTTTTCAGTCACTACCTCAGCCTCAAGATCACAACAGTATGCCGGTTCGTCCAGTTTCCAGATGATGACCCGGGGAGCCTCATTGTCCCACTTGACCTTGAACATGGAAGACATCGTAGCTAACGCGTCCGCCAACTGATTCTCCTCTCTTGGGAAATGTTCAAAAGTTATCTCTGTGAAATGGGGAATCAATGTCAACACACATTCTCTGTAAGGAATAAGATTCGGATGTTTCGTATCCCACTCGCCTTTGATCTGATTGATCACGAGAGCGGAATCTCCGAAGACACTCAGAAACTTGATCCTTAAGTCGATCGCAGCTTGAAGACCCATGATGCATGCCTCGTACTCCGCCATGTTGTTGGTGCAATTGAAACATAGCCGGGCAGTAAGTGGAGTATGAGTGCCTTGAGGGGATATGATCACAGCGCCAATACCGTTACCCAAAGCGTTGGAGGCTCCGTCAAAGTGCATAGACTATCGGGATCCTTCCTCAGGTCCTTCATCTGGTCCAGGTACTTCGCAATCAGTCACTATCATGATGCTCTCGTCTGGAAACTCGAAGTTCATTGACTGATAGTCGTCTACTGCCTGGTGTGCCAAGTGATCTGCCAATACACTTCCCTTGATGGCTTTCCGAGTTATGTATTGGATGTCGTATTCTGTCAAGATCATCTGCCATCTTGCTATTCTCCCCGACAGAGCAGGCTTTTCAAATATGTATTTTATTGGATCCATCTTTGAGATCAACAAGGTAGTGTGAGTCAGCATATACTGTCTCAGCCGGCGAGCAGCCCATACCAAAGCGCAACAAGTTTTCTCGAGCAGTGAATATCGGATCTCACAGTCGGTAAACTTTTTGCTAAGGTAATAAATGGCATGCTCTTTTCGGCCGGACTCGTCATGCTGCCCCAGCACACACCCCATTGAGTTGTCAAGTACTGTCATGTATAGTATCAGAGGTCTCCCTTCAACCGGTGGCATAAGGATGTGTGGTTCTTGGAGATACTCTTTGATTCTATCAAAAGCAGCCTGACATTCATCATTCCAACGTACTACCTGATCTTTCTTCAGTAGCTTGAAGATTGGCTCACAGGTAGCAGTTAGATGCGAGATGAACCATGCAATGTAATTCAGGCGTCCTAAAAAGCCTCTGACCTCTTTCTCTGTCTTGGGAACTGGCATCTCTTGAATGGCTTTAACCTTGGCAGGGTCCACTTGAATACCCTTGTCACTTACGACGAAGCCTAGCAACTTTCCAGATCTTACCCCGAAGGTGCACTTGTTCGGGTTCAATCTTAGCTTGTACAACTTCGGACGGTCAAACAGTTTCTACAGATGGTCAAGGTGTTCCTCCTCAGTTTGGGACCTTGCAATCATATCGTCGACATACACTTCAATCTCATGGTGGATCATGTCATGAAATAAAGCAACCCTGGCACGCTGGTAGGTTGCCCCAGCATTTTTCAACCCGAATGGCATGACCTTGTAGCAGAAAGTGCCCCACTGAGTAACAAAGGTAGTCTTCTCCATGTCTTCAGGAGCCATCTTGATCTGATTATACCCTGAAAAACCATCCATGAAAGAGAACACCTTATGCTGAGCAGTATTGTCAACCAGAACGTCGATGTGAGGTAGGGGAAGTCATCCTTGGGGCTGGCCCTGTTCAGATCCCTGTAATCGACACACATTCTGACCTTACCATCTTTCTTAGGTACCGGAACCACGTTAGCAACCCACTGAGGGTAAGAAGTCACTGCAAGAAAACCGGCATCGAATTGCTTCATAACCTCAGCTTTGATCTTCTCAAACATCTCTGGACGCATACGGTGGACCTTTTGATTTACCGGAGGGCAGTCTTCCTTGGTAGGCAAATGATGAACCACAATGTCGGTATCCAACCCAGGCGTGTCTTCGTAGGACCAGGAAAAGATCTCCACATAATCATGTAACATCTGAGTCAACTGTTGTTTTACGCTGAGCTCCAGATTGGCACCAATCTTAACTTCTTTCTTGTCAGTCTCAGTACCCAGATTTATTGTTTCCACTGGCTCTTCATGTGGTTGAATTGCCCTCTCTTCCTGGAGTAACAGTCTTGCAAGCTCGCCAGGCACTTCGCAATCATCTTCACCTTCGTCTTGGGCTAAGTTGATCGGATTTTCGAAGTCATAACTGGCAGTAGCAGAATCGTTACCAGTGAGATCCAGAGTGGATTGAAACCTGTATAAGTGAGTGTGTGTAAATACAGCTATTTGCAATATATAAAGAAAGAAAGGAAGAAAGGGAGCACAAGATTTGAAATGCGAAACAACGTCCAAGGTCTTTATTCATGATATATGGAAATGACAGTTATAAGCCCTCACAAATGAAGCCAACGGTGCCCCGGGTAAGACACCGGGCCATAAAGTTTCAATTCATTGTTTATTACAAATAACAAAAACAAAGGAATTCATTACTGCGTAACAAAAGTAACAGGTGTATGATCTTTTGCGGTCCAATTGTTCAATCCACCGTCAGTCGTCGGGTAGATCCAGCTATCGAACTCTGATTCTTCCACTTCATCTTCATCCCCAATAGCATTCACTCCTGGATTAGTGATGAGCACAGGAGGTCTTCCGATCCTAGCTTTGCGCACAGCCTTCTGAGCCTCTGAAGTAAAACCCAGTCCAAACTTGTCAGTTTTAGGAGTGAAATCAGGGAGCCTGCCCCAGTTAGCACATTCACCTTTCTTGATTACAGCCCGGGCATCCTTCAAGGAAGCCATCTTCAAAGGAAAGTCCTCTTCACCCACTGTTTCTGCTACCGCTAATGTTGGAGGTACCTCTTCAAAATGCTGAAAGGGGGTTTCAATAAACTCCCCGTCCATCTCAATATACCGGAAGGAATTCAAGTGACTAACCATGTATTCCTCCTCCCCCTGCACAGTGACAATCTTCCCTCTGACAGGGTACTTGAGCTTTTGGTGTAGGGTAGAGGTCACTGCCCCAGCTTTGTGAATCCAAGGTCGACCCAGTAAACAGGAATAAGATGGACGAATATCCATCACATAGAAAGTTGAGTCGAATACTTGAGAACCCACACGAATAGGAATGTATACCTCACCATGCACCATCCTCTTTGATCCGTCAAAGGCTCGAACAATGATGTTGCTAGGTTTCAATTCCAGGCCCTCACAATCCAACCTATCTAAGGCCTTCTTGGGCAACACATTCAGGGAAGAACCGGTATCCACCAACACGTGAGCGAGAGTAGTGCCCCTGCATTCTATGGAGACATGCAGGGCATCATTGTGGTTCTTTCCCTTGGCGGTAAGGTCAGCATCCGAGAAACCCAAACCGTTGTCGGCTGTCAAATTGGCTACACAGTCAGTGAATTGATCTGCAGAGGTCTCTTATGGCACGTGGGCCGTCTTCAGAAATGAAATCAGGGCCTTAGCATGGGCCTCTGAGCACAGCAGCAATGAGAGCATAGAGATCTTGGAGGGTGTATGCCCCAACTGTTCAACGACATTGAAGTCGCTCTTCTTGATTATCTTGAGAATTTCCTCCATCTCTTGTTGGGAGGCTTCAATATTCACAGACTTTGGTGCCTCCATTCGGGCAGGCTCATCATCAATCCCTTTGCCCCGAGCATTAGATGATTCAGCAGCAGGGGAAGCAACTTGATCAGAAGTGGAAACAGGCGCACTTGCAGGTGTAATTATGAGAGGTCTTCGAATAACTGGTGGCGCAATGTCAGGCGAGAAGAGCCTGCCACTGCGGGTTACTTTGGCTGGACCGGTAATATTGCTGATGCTGGTACCGGTGTTGAACTCTTGCTTTATTCCAGGTACATATACATCTGCCCCATAGTGCCATGGGACAGCCTTATCAGATTCATAGGGGAGAGGCCCCGGAACAGTAATAACAATGGGTGCAACGGTCATGATTTTAACTGGCTTCCTCAGGGGAGCCTTGATTGGATTGTTGAAAATTGTAACGACGGATACTTCTTCCACATGAACAAAAGGAACGGCGGTCTTCTTGAATAGAATCTCTTTGCTGTCCATCAGGCTTTGGATGCCTAACTCCAGCAACGGACAACCAGTGAGGGAAATAGCACACAAAAGGCAATCCTCGCTACAACCCGGAAATAAACCGGCCAGCAGCAAGTTCCTCTTAACAGTCGACAGCGGAGTAGCTACATCATTCACAGAAACGGCATACAAGTCTTCATCAACGGCAGTTACTCCATGCTGGGGCATAGGAGCAGTCACAACATTTGGCCTCTCAGGCGCCTCAAATTATATCTCCTTCGCATCAATAAGGTCCTGCACCTTATTCCTTAAGGCCCAGCAATCATCAGTAGAATGCCCCGGGCTATCGGAGTGATATGCACAACGGGCATTTGGATTATACTTAGGAGAGGCGGTATTCACAACCTTCGGAGCCTCCCTGACAGTCACCAAGTTGGTTGATAGCAGTTGCGGCAAGATTTGTGACAAGGTCATACTTCGCTGGGTAAATTCTCTTTTGGGTCTTTCACCCCTTGGTTGATTAGTTTGCCGAGGAGTGGCAGCAGGCTTTGCAATCACCACCGCGTTGACAGATTGGCGGCGCTCTGGTTTGTCTTGCCTCCTAGGCCCATACACAGCACTGGCCTCCTTCTTAAAAGGTTTCTTCTCAGCACTTGAAGACGCACCTTTTTGAATCTTTCCTGACTTCATACCAGCCTCTATCCTTTCCCCAGTCAGAATAAGGTCTGTGAATCCTGCAGATGAATTGCCAATAAGGTGATTAAAGAATGGCCCGGATAGGGTCCCCAAGAACATATCTACCAATTCACGGTCAGTTAATGGTGGTTGCACCCTGCCAGCCAGATCCCTCCACTTCTGCGCATACTCTTTAAAACCTTCGCCTAATCCTAGCGACATACCCTGGAGTTGGGTACGTGTAGGAGCAAGGTCGGCATTATATTGATACTGCTTGTAAAAATCAGTAGCCAACTCCTCCCAGTTACGAACCTTGGTTCCATCCAGCTGATAGAACCATTCGAGATGAGTCCCTGAAAGACTCTCCTGGAAGAAGTGGATCCACAAGTTCTTGTCCACCGTATACGGCTGAATCTTCCGCACATAAGATCTGAGGTGTAGCTTAGGGCAAGACGCCCCATCATACTTGGTGAAAGATGGTGCTTTAAACTTGTGAGGGATGATCACACCAGAAGATAAACCCAAGTCTCCGAAATCCAAACCAGGCACTTGTTGAATTTCCATGGCGTTCAGACGGTCTTCCAACTGCTTGTATCTGTCTTCAGCTGGAGGATACTGTTCCTCATTAAAATCAGTCTCATTGTCAGAGACCACCGGACTTGGAGCCCTTCCCCCATGGGGACTGTCTTTGCCTACAGAAGAACCAGCTTCCTCATTCTGCAGTGTGTTACCAAACCTCCGGCCCGTGTTGAAAAGAACAGTTCTCTTCTTCTTCTTCTCCTTCTTCAGGAGCAAAGCCTTCAGCTCTTCTTGACCTTGAGCCAAACCCATGATCAGCTTCTGAAATTGTGCGTTCTGCGCCTGAAGGGCCTTGATAGACAGCTCGGTAGATGATTCAGGGTTCATGATGCTGAAATAAACAGCGAAGAACAGTAAGCAACCTGAAAAGAAGAGTACCTGATATGCACATGATGAATGATATGTGTTTATGCAATGCATTCAAGGGTTCGAAAATTCAAATTTGTTGTAGACAAAAAGGAACACACGTTATCATTAAGAAAATAATTATTCAGTACATCAAAGCCTCACGGGCAAATATTACAAAACAAATCAATCCCAAAAGACACTACGCATCCTCTTTGGAGCAATGTAGGTGTTGAGATTCCTTTCCTCGTGCAGTAGGCGGGTGAGTTCCAAGACCTTCTTTTCACTAGCATGTAGACTGGCCTCAAGAGAATTATGTTCTTTCTTAAGCTGGATCCAGCTCTTCTGCATTTCTTCCCAGGACGTGGGCATGTCAGGATGTTGAATGGTGTAGGACACCTCTCCTTCCAATACTGGCTCTTTAATCACAGGGAGGACATGAGGATATGGCATCACTAACTTCTGGGAGCGGGCTCGCACCCACTTGAGATAAGGTTCCAACGGGATGGAGTTCATGTGCCCCAGTGTCTTGCTGTCTATCCTACTGGGCATCCTCCAAGCTCTGATAAATCTCTGGCGAAGTCCTTGTGCATCGTTGTCGAAGTCAAAAACTATGTCAGGAATTAACATGTCATGAGGGCCATCCCTCCGAGCATAACCAAACTGTCTCCAAGCCAGGCACGGGTTGTAAGTAATACCTCCTCTGATTCCAAGTAAAGGAACATTAGGGTACTCCCCGCAACGATCAATGATAATGACGTCCTCTCTGGACCGAGGGCACCAATGTATATCTGCATGTGTAAGAGTCATCAATCGTTGTGACCATCTCAAACCCCGCTCATTCTTCAGGACTGATTGTGGAAAGTGCGAAATAAACCACCTTCCCAGGAGAGGAGTACAGCACATAAGAACACCTCTTTTTCTCATGGTTCGAGTGTAACATGAGTGAAGGATGTCCCCAAGCAACGTAGGTATAGGATTCCTGGACATGAAGATCTGGACAACACTGATATCTACAAGCTGGTATGGATTAGGGAACAACACCAAACCATAGACAAGGAGGGCCACAACTTCTTCAAAGGCTTGTAGGTCAAGGGAATTTCAACATTCTTGGGCCTTCTCAAACAGAAACCTGGCTAAGAACCCTTTGATACCACTTCTAACTTCCCAATATCCCTTGAAGTTAGATGGTTGTAGGTGTAAGGCTTTAGCAATCTCTTCAAGCTTGGGTTCCTTTTCCGTACCGTTGTAGGGTAGTTGATCAAGGATAGGGATCTTCAGAAGCCGGGAGAACTCTTCCAATGTAGGTACCAGTTGGTAATCCAGGAAAGTAAAGCAATGGTGCAGAGGGTCAAAGAACTGGAACAGGACCTTTATCATATCTTCCTCAATGTTGGTGTTGACCAAGCTGATGAGTCTTCCATGTCTTTCACTGAATGAAGAGCTCTCGGGAATCCTGGATATAAGCTCCTTAAGCTGAGGAGGGATCCTTACAAGGCTGATCTGAATTGTCTTTCTGCGAACAGTTTCCATGTCCTACAAAACAAGAACAAAGATGAAGATTCGAACCCCTTGAAATGGTTAGTCAATGTATATGATGTTGTATGATGTCATGATGCTATGATTAAACACACCACAAATATTCACAAAGGCAAACATGGTAAGGCACACAAGTCACACAAGACAAGCCCTTAGAGTTTAGGCCAGCATGGGGTCTGGGTATTACCCTCTTGAAGTTGGTGGGCTCAACCTGTCCTATCAGAAGTTACCGGGTTCTAAGGGTCCCAATATAACTGGATTGCTTTCATTGTTCATCGTTTCGATTTAGCCACTGAATTGGCGACCGAAATATTCCAAGAAAACAACCCTCAATTGGGTGTAGTATCGAGTATCAACCAACCTCGGACTACACCAAAGTCAGTTATCTCACTACCCTAAAGAGGCCAAGATGGTTCAATTAAGATTCCTAAGGTCAGTTGATGCTTCACGACACCACGCGGAGGCCCCGTACTCTCCTTGACTGAACTCAAGGGTTACCGGTACACACCAAAGTGCCACATCAATGTAGCAACTGTTTCAACCATGTCGGTATACCCCGCACAGTTCCCTCACAACCTTGTTGCTACTTTCTAAGAAGGTATCCCCAGATCCGGGTTTGGATCTATAGAACTCCCAAGACAGTCCCACAATTTAAAGCAAACAAGTCAAAGCAATTGAAAACACAAGTGATCCTAGTCCTAAGGTACACCTCACTTTTGATGTGTCCCCAGCAGAGTCGCCAGTTCTGTGATCGGTGGATCTGGAACTGACTGTTTAACGCTGGTTCGCGAAATATCGCGGAAGCAAGAGTCGCCACTGTCTTTTATTTTCTCCAACAAGGAAAGGACAAAAGCACATAAAAATTCCTTTTCGAGATGTTTCTCGGGTTCGGGAGGTAGATTTATAGAAAGGGAAGGTGTTAGCACCCTTTCTATCCATGGTTATCCATGGGCTCTTAGATACTTGCTCATTTGTGTTTTCAAAATGTCTGCTTTTCAATTGTGAGTGAGTTTGAAAAAAGTTTCGTTTAAAGTTTCAGATCGACTCTTGTATCAGTCCTCAAGAGTGTTTGAAAAATTGTTTTGAAAACTTTTTGAAAGTGTTGGTGTGAAAAGAAGTTTTGATTTGTTTTGAATTAGAGCAAGTATCTACGAGTCATCTACCTACCCTAAGGAATTAAGCTGTGTAAATGTCCTTAAGGTAGTGCCATCCCACCATTGAGAGGTAGGTAGCACCACCGTTGGAGGTATTCGGGTCAATTCGTTTTTAGGGACAGTGTGGTCACCAGAGCAACAGTAGGACACCTTAGAAGCTACCCCCATGCCATGTTCATGGACATGAGGACTTACTAAAACGTCCTATACTCGACGACCACGTTTCGAGGGGCAAGGAAACAGTGAGGCGTACCCTAAGAGTGGTGTGTGAATTGTGTGTCCTTTTCAGTTATGTTTTATCTTGATCATGCATTGGGTGAGCTACGCTTTGATTTTATTTAGGCCATTCATTCTTTCATGTGATTAACAGTTTAAAGGTGCGGAAATTATAATGCGGAAAATAAAGGTCCTACGCTATTACAAGGCGCGGGTCCATACATCGCCAAATTAACAAAAGACCCGTTTTGAAATAAAATGCAAAAAGTAAATGCGAAAAGTTAAACCTAATTACTATTACAAGGCTTTGAGCAATTACATTATATTTAAAACAAAGAATAAGAACAAACGCACGAAAAGGAGTTAGAATCGAAGATGCGAGGGCGTTGGACCCTTTAAAGAAATTAAATTGAAATTAAAAGTTGATTAATGATTAAATAAGGAAAAGAAGTTATTTTTTGATGTTTTTTGTATTTATGAAATAAAGGAAATTAATTAAATTAGAAGTTAAATTAAAACCTAGTTCTAAATTATTGTTAATTGTTAAAGGAAAATATTTAAGTTTTGACCTAATTTATACTAATTGTTTAATTACATGAGTATTTACAAAATAATTACTAATTAATAATAATAATAAGAATAGAAATTTATTTATTAAGAAAAGAGGATAAAAATGTTAAAAACCTAATTTCTATCTATTTTAATTTATTTAAGAAAAAACATTAAAGTTGAAAACCTAAAATTAAACTAGTTTGATTATTAAGATTTATTTACAAAAATATTAATGAATTTAAATATTAAATAAACATTTTTTATTTTCTTGATTTCTGATCTTTTTGTATTATGAAAATTATATTTTGTGAATTTAAAGAAACAATTAATTTAAAAAGAGTAATTAAAAGACTAAAAGGAAAAATAACTAAAAATTAAAAATCAAACCATGGGGGGTATTCTGACCCCTTTGGAGGTTTTGTTTGAGCAATTTGGCCCACTACAATCAGACCTTTTTTGACTTCTTCTGGTTACGTGTGCATGTGTTGACTAGCGTCCATGGTGAGCTTGCATGTTCTGACCCTTGGATTGATCCCCTGGGCCATTTGGCAAGCAAGCAGGCGAAGATGTTTGGTGGACCACTGGATGGAAAGTATACCTGAACACGTTACAAGAAAAAATATTGAGAAATATGGGGGACCTGGGAATCGAACCCAGGTCCCAGTGCCTGCATGACAAGTCATCTTCCACCAAGCCAAATGCGTTTATTTGTTAGTATAATAGGATATAAACAATACATATGAAAAAAATCCATCATGCTGGATGTAAAAAAATCGCGCCAATTATTCAAATGGACCAACCATGTGGCAACAACTCAGCATCTTCTTCATGGTTTCTTCGTTTTTCCTAAAAATACAGAATAGATAGCGGGGGTTTTAAACCCCCACTAAGTCAAACCTGCAAAAATAGCGAACAGGGCATAAGCAAATATAAAAATGGCGCGAGGGGTGGAATTGATTCGTCTGGATGTCCTGAATCCAATGGTCCTGGTTTGAGTGGCCAATTTTTCCTTAGGTGTGAAACCCCAAATCAAAGCTTCAGAAACCCTAATACCCGTTCATGGCAATTTTGAATACAGGCATTGTTAGTTCAATTAGAGGGCACCAATAGCTTCAGCATATTCATATTAATATAAACCAATCATTAAAACACAGTAATCATGCATGAAAAGTGGAACACGAATATGAAAATTTTGATGAAAAGTCAAACTTTATTCTACCAATTCCTTGAGTATGGAGGCGTGATTCTGATTGGAATAGTTTCCTGGTAGTGTCAGCAAGCTTTTGGAATAACTTTGAAGCCTTGAAACACCTTGTATCTATGAAAACAGTTTTCAATTTTTTTGTCAAAAATGCAAGTTTGTTTCTTTTTCTGAGTGCAGCTTCTTGTGTCCAGGGCATTAGGTTTTGATTGTGTATATATGTGTGAATAGAATTAGGTTAAAAGTCAGCCCAAAATCCATTGTTTTAATGCCTTTGAATATTTGATTTTCCATGATCTTTTCCAATCTTTTTCATGCCTTTTTTCCATGGAAACTTGCTTATTTTGGAAGATTTGGTCTCTTTGAGAAGGCACACGAAATATTGAGTTTATAATGAGTGAATATGCTGCATAAAAAGATTTGGAAAACATGATTTAGTATTTTTCATATTTAATTTTAATTAAGTGAATTAATAACAATAAAATTTCAAATAATTAATAAAAAATGATGAAATAACTCCCTTGGATTTCAATGGGTCGTGCATAGCCTTTGGGTGATGATTCATGGAAGAAATTGAGGCCCATTAGCAATTTTGAGGCATTTGAAGCAAAGTTGACTTTTCAAAATTCCCAAAAATTTCCCAACTTCCACAAGGCATATCTTGCTCAATTTTTAAGCTTTGATCATGTTCTTGGTCATTTTGGAAAGTTCTTGAAGTCCTCTAACCAATGTATTTGGTCCCATGTCATTTTGATTTACCAATCTCAAGTTATGGTCTTTGACTTAAAGTGCCTTTTTGTTGACTTTTGAAATGACCTATAATGTTGAGATTGATAACTTTTTGTGAGAGCATTTCTGGGACTTGAAGTGTGAAGATGAGTTGTAGGAAATGTTATTCTCTTCAAAAATGATCTTTGGATGGAATTTTTCTGATAAAGTATGTGGAAGTTGTGCCTTGGTCAATTTGCAGTTGACTTTTTCATCTGTCCAAAAATAGAAACTTTTGCATCTTGAGACTTTTTGAGCCATGCTTTGAGAATCATGATCAAGAATTGATCAAATGATGTTTGTGGCTTCAAAATAAGATGTTGACCAAAAATTTTGACTTTTGACTGTCAAATGACCATTTTGCCCTTGCAGTTGACTGTGAGGCAATTAGGGTTTTTGACTGTGCAACCTGGTGCTGTGAGCCTTGAAACTTGGCATATGGATGCTTGACAATGTTTGTGGGCACGTGGGACTTGATTGGGCCCTTGGAAACTTCAACTTCTTTTCCAGAACCAAAACCCTAATTTTTTACTGTTAGGAGGCAATTGGACTGTGCAACCCTTGAGAGATTTTGAATCTTGACTTAGCAAATCTTGAAGAATATGGGAGGGAAAATTTTGGGGTACAACAAAGTTAATACAAAGATATCCCTTTGAAAGTGCAAAACTATCTATTTTTTCTTTTTGTGTTTTGTTTACAAAAACGTCCAATGATTTATTTTTGAACATATGCATTTGAACGTAACTACTGTTTACAAATGAACAAAAAAAGGAACAAAAAATAGAAAGACAATCACTAATGGCTTTAAGAAATAGGATAATATCTTTAGATTATTCCATAAAATCCCCCACATTGTGCAGCTTAATGATATCAAACTCTCTCACATCCCCGGTGGAACATAACTTCCAGTTATCACTCCCCCAGTAAAAGTCACCCAATTTCTCAGGATTTCCCAATAGGATTTCACAAGCAATACGCGGCGTTTCCTTTACACAACAGAGTTTATTTCTCTAACGAATGAAAGCTCATCAACTCATCAGTACTTCAAAACATGAAGACTTACACCCTTTGTACCCAACGGTACTCGATGATTTATCTTCCCCGACAACACTGCGGCATAGCAATTAACATGTCCATACATCGCTCTCATACGTCATAACATTGACAACACAAATACATACAACACAATCTCATTTATATTGAGAACATCATTACACCATGCATTTCATACATCATGACATTGCATACAACTAACCTTTCATCTTTTTCGGGAAAGATCAATCAACAGAAAATTGTCATCAAATTTTCAACAAGTCAATTATAGATCAATTCCCAAGAAAGGATCGGTCAACCATCTATACCACATATGTTTCTTTCAGACTCCTGCTAGTTTAATTTAAATATCTCAACAATTTATTCTGATTCTTTTCCCACATCTGTCTTTTCTGGTTCAGATAAATCTCCCAACAATTTATACTGATTCTTCTCCAGATCCCTGCCGGTTCAGATAAATCTCTCAACGATTTATTCTGATTCTTTCTTGTAGATGCTTTCTCTGGTTCAAATAAATCGCACAAAGATTTACTCTGATTCTTTCCAGTTAAATAATATTTAAGATATCTTTGGTTCAGTTTAAACCCTTCAACGATTTATCCTAATACTTTCCAAAAGAAACACCACGGATTCAGATAAATTTCTCAACGGTTTATTCTGATTCTTTCCCGAAAACGCTTTCTCTGGTTCAGATAAATCACACAAAGATTTACTCTGATTCTTTCCAGTTTAAGAATATTCAAGATCTCTTTTGGTTCTGTTTAAATCCCTCAATGGTTTATCCTGATACTTTCCAAAGGAACCTTTCGGGTTCAGATAAGTCTCTCAACAATTTATTCTGATTCTTTCCCGCAGGCACTTTCTCTGGTTCAGATAAATCACTCAAAGATTTACTCTAATTCTTTCCAGTTAAAGAATGTTCAAGATCTCTTTTGGTTAAGTTTAAACCCCTCAACGGTTCATCCTGATACTTCCCAAAAAGAATACTTTGGGTTCAGATAAATCTCTCAATGATTTATTCTGATTCTTCCCAGTCAAACAACATACAAGACTTCTTCTGGTTCAGATAAGTCGCTCCAAAGATTTATTCTGATTCTTTTCCAGTTGAAATCAAGTTCAGACTTAGTACAATCTCTGTCAACAGTCACCTTTGGATGGCATCTACAAGCCCATCTCCGACAAATCTCTATCATTCCTACAAATTGCATCTATAAGCCCATTCATAATCCATCTTTGAGTGCAAATTTCTTGGCACTCTAGTGTCCAGACATCTTCCACCTTCAAGTCACGAATGGAGGATCCGCCAATCTAACTCTTCAGGTTTAAGAAGATTGAACAGGGGCAGGTGTTGTACCCCAAAATTTACCCTCTCATTTATCAAATATTTTTCTCACAAGATCTCCTTTGGTTCAAGACTGCATAAGGATTGATCAGCTTAAGACACTTCCTTAAGCACTGATGACTGAAATTAGGGTTTGAGATTGCACAAGGATAATTGAACTTTCAATGCCTCATATGACTTTAATGGATCATTATGGACCCCCAAAATTACTCATGTCAAGTTTTAAGTCTTGGATCACATTTTTGCTCAGTCAATTGAGCAGTTGACCTAAAAATCAGTTGTATTGGGGAAAAAGTCAAATGTGGCCAATTTATAGTCAAACTTCATAATTTTTTGATCCACATCAACATTATAAACTCATATGTATCATTTGATCAAGTTTGGACCATAATTCCTCAAGAAATTTGATCAAATCATCAAAAGGGCAAAATGGTCAAAATTAGGGTTTTGCCTGAGAAAGGGCAACTTTTGATTTTTGACCTAGCCAATGGTTAATTTGTTTGAGGCATGATCTCAAGAGTTAAATTGCATCATTTTGACCTAATGGCTTGACTCAAAATATTGCTCAAGATCATTTGATTGATAGTTGATTTTCAGTCAACTGATCAAAAGTCAATTGTACACTGAAAAGTCAAACTTTGACTTTTTGATCTAAATCAAGTGTCAAAAATCACAATTCATCAAAACGTGTCAAAATGTGAAACTTGTTCATCAAGAAATCAAAAAGTCAAGATTTCATTTTGAAAAGTCAAAGTTTTCAAACTTAGAAATTTTTCTAAGTGTTGAAAACTTCATGTTTTTTCACAACTTTGAGCCAATTTTTCACCATGATGCAAGATAATTCAAAATAAACTTTCAACATGAAAGTTGTAGACCTCCATGTGATCTACAACATTTCTTTACACAACTTCTACTAGAAATGCATGTATTTCAAGTTATGATTTTGTGAATACATGTTCATGGCAATTTTTCACATAGTTCCAAGGGGAATTTTCAAAAGTGATTCAAAGAGAGGTTGTAGAGCACATTACAAGATTTCCAAGATGTCCAAGAACTACTTGAGATCATTCTTGAGCAAGGAGAATCGAAGAGAGGAAGTTAGGGTTTCAAATTGGAATTATAGGTCATTTTAAGATGAACAAGATTTCAAATCTCAAACCTATGTTGCACAATATTTACTTTGCAGGCCTCAAACTTGTTTGGAACTCCATAATTAAATGCTTGCTCAACTGTTAGAGGCTTCAACTCAAGCATTTAATGCATTGCCCATGCTTTATGTCCATTTCAGGAAGAAAGTGCACAATGCCATTTTGAAAAAGTAGGTTTATGCACAAAACTTGTTCTTGAGTTTTGCAATTTTTTTCTTCTGATCATACACGACCTATAACTCAAAAGAAGTTTTTCTCAAGCCTCACAATCACTCAGCCCGTACTTGTACTTCATCTTGGAACCTTACTTTCACTTTTCTTCAAAATCAAGTAACATAGCAATCAGCCTATATCTTGTACTTCTGACCCTCTCAAGCACTCAATCCTTCTCCTTAATTATGCACATGTTATTTGCATAAAAACATGCGCATACACAAGCCTAAAAACTCTCAAGAACTCAGAGTTGTAACACATACTTCCATTCTTGCATAACCTGACCAAAAGCTTGAAACTCACATCTCCCTCGTGCGTTTTTAAGCCTTTTGGTTCCTAAAGCTTCTAAACATCATTTAGAACTAATCTCACACCTTGTTACAAGACTGTAACACCATTAACACCATCTTCCATTTTCAAAAGTAGAGCTTTGCACTTGGACTTCTCCAGCACGATTCAGCCATCTCCAGTACAAACTAAACATGGCATTAGCATCCTGGAGGGTCACTGAAGCTATTCTGATCATCATAACACCTTAAGGAGTGCTCAAATTCAGAATACAATTTCTAGTTTTGAGGTAAGTTTCCTTAACTTTGAAATCTCTCTACAAGCATCATTATTGATTCATTTGTGAAGATAAAATGTAGATATCATTATCCTGAAACTAACCATGTCTTTAGATTTCATTTATATTGCTTGAGTAGTTAGAATTTTGAATCTGAACATCCTGGAAAAGTTAGGTCAGAATTTGGTACCATTCAAAATTCATGCTCATATTTGATTTATAGTTTTAGTAATTTATATTTCTGGAATCATTGTAAAATTTGGAACAAGTTTAATGTTTACATTTTTATAAATGGATGAGAAATGAGCAAGTTGCAGATATTCTGGCTGGAGGTTGAAGATGAAGTGTATTCAGGACTCATTTTGCCTTATATATTTATCATTTCAGTTATATTAACGTATGTATAGCCACCTCAGTGGTAAGGCAGTGCGCTGGTAATCAAGAGGTCATGGGTTCGAACCTCAGCGCGCTGCCTTTTACATTTTTTCACATTTTCTCACTTTTTTTTACATTTTTTCACATTTTCTCACTTTTTTTTACTCTTGCAGCGCCTGGGCCTCCATTTGTTTGGACCTTATTTTTTTATGTTCTGACCCCCCCTACCTTGTTTACACTCCTGACCCATTTATTTTTCTTTCGTTATTTTATTTTATTTTTTTTTTATTTTATTTTCATTTTACATTTTCTTTATTATTATTATTATTATTGTTATTATTATTATTATTTTCATTAATATAAAAAATCCAAAAATATTTATATTTTTATCATTTATATTTATTTAGCTTATTTTCTTCATAAAAACTAAAAGAACAAAAAAAAAACATTTTTAATTTAATAAATTAATTTCTTTTCAATAAATATTTAGATTAGGGTTTGACTATACTATTAATTAATTTAGGGCTTAGGTTTATTTTAATTAATTAATTCTCATTTGTATTTTCATTAAGATAAAAACTTTCATAAGAAAAACCCTAAAAATATGTTTAACTTAATCTTAATTTTCTTTTTAGTTAACTATTTTTATTTTAGTTAATTAAGTCAAAAACCCTTTTTTCATAAAAAACCAAACAAAAAATTACACTTCTTTTTACATTTACATTCTTGCATTTTTACTTATTTAGTTTTGTACATTTATTCAAATTCAATATGGTTGTAATAATTATTTTGATTTAATTTCTTGCAATTCCCCATTTGTAATTTGTATACCCCCTCCCCTAAATCATGTAATAGCTTAGTATTTTTATTTTCTGCAATTTAATGCTTTATATACAAATGGTAGTAATTAGGGTTTTGTATGAAAAGATTAAAATCAATGCTTATCAAACCCTAATCAAAGACAAATCAAGCATGTAAATCAATACACTTGCACACAAACACCCCTAGGGTAAATCCACTTGGTTTCCTTACAAAAATGGTCATATTATGCATGTGAGGTATCTTAGCAAAAACAAGCAAAAAATACAAGATTGTACTCCCTCGATGACGTTGCCCATGTTGCCTTTCAAAATGATCTTAGTCCCTAAGAAAATGCTAATATATATTACAAAATTGCTAATCATGGTTATACGATGACCCACGCCCGTCCCTTTTACATCCAAAGATAAGGTTACTTACCAAATCAATAGTAAGATAACAATGTCAAAGGAAAGAGGAAATGAATATGAAAGACTTTTGAGTAGGTGGAATGTTCCTAGTTACTTGCTCAATTTCAAAACAAAACAAAATCCTTGCTATTTTCAAAACAAACACCAACACTTTCAAAAACATCTTTCAAACTTTAAAATATTTTTAAAAGATCAAACACTGTATACATTCTTACGAACGAGAATCATTACAAAGTTTGCCTAAACGATGGCATCTTTACAAAATACTTTCAAAAACCACACAAAGCACATTTTAAAACAAAATCAAGTGATCTAGCAAGTAACTAAGAGCCCATGGAAAACCATGGATGAAAAGGATGCTAATACCTTCCCTTTTCATAATCTACCCCCCGAACTCAAAAAAACATCTCAAAGGTCTTTCCTGTTCTTTTCAGCCTTTCCTTTTGGATAAAATAAAAGTCAGTGGTGACCCTTGCTAACCGCAACATTTGCGATCAAACGCAAAACAACCAAGTCAGTTCTCTCACCGTATCACACCTTCCAACTCTACTATTGCCCCAATGTCTTTGAATGCCCCTTGTCGTTGACAGAGGTTGATTGGATTGATCTTGGATCATTTGAATTTGTACCTTGGTGATAAAATTGATTGTGGTGATTCCACGGGACATAGTAATACGCTTTCAATCCTTAACTTTTTCCTGGACCGCTCTTTCGGGTTTTCAGCCCACCAGGATACCTATTTTTACCCAAGTCGCCCTTTTAGGTTTTCAACTTGTCGGGTGTACAATTCTTTTGCATATATCCCTAACTTTTTCCCAAACCTTTTGGTTTACCGGGATGCCCTTATTTTTCCTAGGTGTATCAACCTAGCGGGTCTCTTATGCGTAGTATATTTCAACTATGTCCGCGTTTATAGGATTGGGAAGTCTTCACCATCCATGGTAGTCAGCATCATGGCACCGCCAGAGAACACTCTCTTGACAACAAATGGCCCTTCGTATGTGGGAGTCCATTTGCCTCAGGGGTCACCTTGTGGTAGAATGATGTGTTTTATCACCAAGTCACCAGCTTGATATACTTGAGGCTTGATCTTTTTGTTGAAAGCCTTGATCATCCATTTTTGGTACGTCTGACCATGACAAACAGCAGCCAATATTTTTTCGTCGATAAAGTTTAGCTGATCCAATCTCGTTTGAATTCACTCGTCTTCACCTAGACCTGCCTCATTCATAATCCTCGGTGAGGGAATCTGAACTTCCACCAGCAGAACAGCTTCCATGCCATAGACTAGAGAAAAGGGAGTTTCCCCAGTCGATGTGTCTAGCTGAAGTGCGATAGACGTGGAGAGCAAATGACAACATCTCATGCCAATCCTTATAGGTTACTACCATTTTCTGCACAATCTTCTTGATATTTTTGTTGGTCGCTTCGACTGCGCCATTCATTTTCGGTCTATATGGAGAAGAATTGTGATGCTTGATCTTGAACTGAGTGTAAAGCTAAATAATCATAACATTGTTGAGGTTAGTCCAATTGTCGGTGATAATCCTTTCGGGGATACCATAGCGGCAAATAAGGTTGTGTTTGATGAATCTAGCTACCACATTCTTGGTGACTGAGGCAAACGAGGCGGCTTTGACCCATTTGGTGAAATAGTCGATAGCGACAAGAATGAAGCGATGTTCGTTGGAAGTGGTGGGCTTGATTTCTCCAATCATATTAATGCCCCACATTGCAAATGGCTACGGAGCGGTCATGACGTTCAGAGGGATAGGAGGTACATGGACCTTGTCAGCATAGATTTTGCATTTGTGACAAGTCCTAGAGTGTTGATGGCAATCAGTCTCCATCGTTGACCAATAGTAGCCAGATGTTAAGATTTTCTTAGCCATCATATGTCCACTTGAGTGAGTACCAAAGAGACCATCGTGCATGTCTTCCATGATTTCCTCTGCCTCCTTATTGTCCACACATCGGAGCAGAGGAGAGTCATGGTTGCACTTGTACAATATTTCGTTGCTTAGGAAGAATTTGGCTGCAAATCTTCGTAAGAATTTTCTGTCATTGATGGATTCTCCCTCTGGATACTCTTGTGCTTTAAGATATCTCATTACCTCATGGTACCATGGAATTTCCGCGTCAGTGTCAAGCTCACAATAATGTGCAGGTTCGTCGAATATTTCAATCATAATCATAGGGGCCTCGTTATCCCATCTGACCTTGAAAATTAAAGACATGGTTGCCAAAGCGTCAGCCAACTGATTTTCTTCCCTAGGGAAGTGCTCAAATGTGATCTCTTCGAAGTAGGGAATCAGGGATAGTACAAGTTCCTTGTAAGGGATGAGATTAGGGTGTTTAGTGTCCTAATATCCTTTTACTTGGCTGATCAGTAGGGCGGAAACCCCAAACACTTTTAAATGCTTGATCCTCAAATCAATGGCAGCTTTCAGACCCAAGATGCACGCTTCATACTCAGTCGTATTATTCGTACAATCAAAGCATAGTTTAGCAGTGAAAGGAGTGTGGAAACCTTCAAGAGAGATTATCATGGCACCAATTTTGTTACCTAAGGCGTTGGAAGCCCCATCGAAGACCATAGTCCATCGAGATCCTTGTTCAGGTCCGTCATACGGTCTAGGTTTCACACAATCAATCACCAGTATGATATTCTCATCAGGGAAGTCGAAGTTCATTGACTGATAATCATCCACAGCTTGATGGTCCAATTGATCAGCTAGTACGCTTCCTTTGATGGCCTTTTGTGTAGTGTATTGAATGTCGTACTGAGTCAAGATCATTTTCCATCTGGCTATCCTTCCAGAAAGGGCAGGTTTCTCGAAAATGTACTTGATTGAGTCCATTTTAGAAATCAACAGAGTGGTATGAGTCAAGATATACTGTCTTAGCCGGCGATCAACCCATGCCAGAGCGCAACAAGTTTTCTTGAGCAGTGAATATTTGGTTTCACAGTCGGTAAACTTTTTGCTCAGGTAATAAATAACATGCTCTTTTCGGCCAGACTCGTCATGTTGGCCCAAAACACACCCCATAGAGTTATCTAGTACTGTCAAGTACATGATCAAGGGTCTTCCTTCAACTAGAGGCATGAGAATATGAGGTTATTGTAGGTATTCTTTGATTTTGTCGAAGGCAGCTTGACACTCATCATTCAGTCTGACTACCTGATCTTTCTTCAGGAGTTTGAAGATTGGCTCACAAGTAGCAGTTAAGTGTGGTATGAAGCGGGCGATGTAATTGAGACGACCCAAGAATCCTCTAACTTCCTTTTCAGAACGAGGGACTGGCATTTCTTAGATGGCCTTTATCTTGGCAGGATCAACTTCAATGCCTTTATCGCTGACAATAAAACCTAGAAGCTTTCCAGATCGTACTCCAAACGTGCACTTGTTAGGGTTTAATCTTAGTTTGTAATTTTTTAGCCTTTCGAATAGTTTGTACAGGTGATTGAGATGTTCCTCTTCAGTTTGTGATCTGGAAATCATATCGCCCATATAGACCTCTATTTCATGATGAATCATATCATGAAAAAGAGCTACCATAGCTCTCTCATATGTTGCCCCCGCATTCTCCAATCTGAACGGCATGACCTTGTAGAAAAAGGTGTCCCATTGCATAACCAAAGTATTATCGACCAAAACATCAATGTATGGTATAAGGAAGTCATCCTTGGGGCTTTCCCTATTCAGATCCCTATAGTCTACGCACATGCGAACTTTCCCGTCCTTTTTTGGCATTGGCAACCCATTAGGGAAAGGATGTCACAGCTAGGAACCCTGCATCAAACTGTTTCATTACTTCAGCCTTGATCTTCTCAAACATATTAGGCCTCATGCAACGAACCTTTTGTTTAACAGGAGGGCAGTCTTCTTTTATCGGCAGACGATGAACTACGATGTCGGTATCCAACCCAGGCATATCTTAATAAGACCAAGCAAATACTTGCAGCATCTGAACCAACCTGCTCTTGATGCTGCTTTCCAAATTAGCGTCGATCTTGATTTCCTTCTTATCTGCCTTAGTACCCAGATTGATGACTTCAACTGACTCTTCGTGCGGCTGTATAGCTTTTTCCTCTTGTAATAGAAGTCTGGCTAGTTCTTCCGGTATTTCACAGTCTTCCTTGCCTTCGTCTTCGGCTTGGTTGATTGGACATTCGAAGTCATAGTCGTAATAGTAGAGTCATTGGCAATAGGATCCAGAGTGGATGAGGACCTACAAGAATGTGTGTGTGTGTGTGTGTGTGTGTGTGTGTGTGTGCATGTAAGATACATGGCTATTTTTTTGAAAAATGTATTTGAAAGAAAAGAAAGACAATAAACACAAATATTTGAATGCAAAAGAGTCCAATGTACTGAATAATCATATGATTAGATGAACATAAATAAAACCCTTGACAAATGGACCAAAGTGCCCCGGGCCAGGCACATGGCTTAAAAGTCATTATTGAATATTATAGACAAAATTTTCTTGAATTGAAAGAAAGGCAATAATAAGTAGATTACTCCTCAATGAAGGAGATGGGCACAAAGTCCTTTGCATGCCAATTCTTCAGCTCTATTGTAGTTGGGTACACCCAATCTTCAAATGCAGCTTCTTCACCAGAATCACCCACGGTGTTGACTTCATTGACATCCTTGCCATTCTTCGGCATAGGCGAGGTGATTACATTTGGAGTTGGAGGAGGATCAAAATCAATAGTTTTGTTATCGATCAAATCCTGAATTTTGTACTTCAAGGCCTAACACTGGTCAGTCTCATGCCTGGGGCTGCTTGAGTGGTAAGCACATTTAGCATTCGAATTATACTTTGGTGACGAGGTATCAGGGTTGGCATGAGGATCGCGCAATGTCACTAAATTAAACTTTAGAAAATGTTGAAGGGCTTGAGACAGTGACATGCCTAACCTCGTAAATTGTCTTCTGGGAGTTTTAAAATGTTGATAATTTGCAGATGGTCTTGGAGTAAGAGTTGGATTGGATATTCGGATGTCATTTACAGACGGATGATGATTCTTCTTGGTATGGGCCCTTGCCCCGTACACAGCATTGACTTCCTAATTTGTATCAAAAGGTTTCTTGATAGGATTGGAAGTGGAGGTAGATTCCATAAAGATCTTCCCACTTTTAATGCCACTTTTAACTCTTTCATCGGTTAAGATTAATTCGGTGAAACCAGAAGAAGAGAAACCAACCAACAAATTAAAGAAGGGACCAGATAAAGTGCCCATAAACGTGTCAATGTCCTCCCTATCAATCAAGGGTGGTTGAACCTTGTTGTACCCCAAAATTTGCCCTCCCATATTCTTCAAAGTTTTGACAAGCATCATCTCAATTTGCTCAAGTCTACTCAAGGGTTGCACAGTCAACCATCCTCCTAAGCTAGTCAAAATTAGGGTTTTGGTTCTTGCAAAGAAGTTGACGTTTTCAAGGGATCAATCAAGTCCCATATGCCTATACACATTGTCAAGCATCTACATGCCAAGTTTCAAGGCTCACAAGGTCAAGTTGCACAGTCAAAAACCCTAATTGCTTCACAATCAACTGTAGGGGCAAAATGGTCATTTGGCAGTCAAAAGTCAAAAATTTTGGTCAACATCTTATTTTGAAGCCACAATCATCATTTGGTCAAATCTTGACCATGATTTCACAAGAATGGCTCAAAAATCATCAAGATGCAAAAGTTACTATTTTTGGACAGCTGAAAAGTCAACTGTATATTGACCAAGGCATAACTTTTTCATGGTTCATCAGAAAAATCCCATCCAATGCTCATTTTGAAGGGGATGACATTTCATATAACTCATCTTCACATTCCAAGTCGAAGAAATGCTCTCACAAAAAGTTATCAATTTCAAGATTATAGGTTATTTTCAAAAGTCAACAAAAAGGCATTTTAAGTCAAAGACCATAACTTGAGATTGGTTAATCAAAATGACATGGGACCAAAGGCATTGGTTAGAGGACTTCAAGACCTTTCCAAAATGTCGAAGAACATGTTCATATGATCAAAATTGAGCAAGATATGCATTGGAGAAGTTGGGAAATTTTGGTGAAATGGCAAAAGTCAACTATCCTTGAAACTTCAAATTTTGACAAAAGGGCCCACTTTTTTCCACTTGATTCAGCCTTATCATGCCACCCACGTGTCCCATGATCAATTTCAAGACCAAATAATTATTTTTCTATTTTTATTTAATTTTTATGGATTTAATTCATTTTAATCCATAATAATTCAAGTAAAATCAAAAAAATTGATTAAATGGTATCTTGTGGTTTGATTAGCCTTCATGAAGCATATTCTAGTTGCCAAATTCGTGTAAAGCTCATTTATGCATGAAAATTCAAAATTTGGACAAAGCTTTGAAAGGCCTTTAATGGCGGTTAAGAAGAAATCCAAAACTTCAATGCACAAGTTTAAGGTTCCTAATGCTGATTTAAATCCCTTGATACATACATATGCAAGCAAGCCATATAGGGGACACGACCGAGAGCTCATTGAAACGACCAACACTCAATCTGCTTTTTTTTTTCATAAAACCAACGTCACTTTTCATAAAACCAAGATCATCGTCCTCAAATCATAAACCATAACTTACATGTTCATATCCTATCCTTCAACATTTTCACAAAAAAATTGAACCTGCAACCAAACAACGATTCAACATAACTTGAATTTACGAATACACAAAAGAAGCTTAGATTCGGACTGGTGAGATTCAAACACCGACGCCGACGCCGACACCGACGCCAATGCAAACGTAACGAATGGCACCATTAAGAGCTATCTCCTTCGATCAGAGCGCCGCCGTCGGAAGCCGCACGGGCTCCGCCTCCCTCTGACCGCACCACATACAGCGGCCGCGAGACCGCACCCTCCGCCTCCCTCTGACCGCACCACCTACAGCGGCCGCGAAACCGCACCCTCCGCCTTGCGATCCCGACGATAATCATGTTCATCGCATCCCGTACTACGGTATCACTATGGGTATTACATTTTCTTTTCGATTCTCCATTGATGCATCAACATTGATTTTTGTTTGATTTGTTTAATATGACTTGAACTTGTTGCTTTATTTTGATGAAAAGATATGGTTGGTTTAGAAGGAAGAGAGAACGTGATTGAGAGGAAGAGATACCAGATCTCTGTTTGTTTCTTTTTTTTAAAAAAAATGTTATTTTATTTTATATAATTTGGTGCACCAGATTCCAAAAGGATCACCATATGCCCTCAGGATATAACCCTTGGATCTCCAGATGGCCAGATCTAAAGGCCATCATCTGAAGGACCACCAACAACCACAGTCAACGCATGGCAGGAGATTCAGGAAGTCAACAATGGATCATTTTTTTTTCTTGGGCCAGATTGCTATCAAAACCCCCTTTTGGGCCCAATACACTTGGGTTTATTCTATTTCCTTTTCATTATTGTTTATTTTACTTTGTTTGTTTTATTTTTATTATTCTTAATTAATTGCTAACAAAATAATTAACATTTTCATAATAAAAATCAAAAAATACAAAAACATCATTTTTATTAAATTCATCACTTTTATTATTTTTTGTAAATAAATATTAACATAATTTGTTTAGTTTTAATTAAGCATCATATTAATATTTTTGCAATAAATAAAAATTGGTGTAGAATTAGGTTTTAACAAGTTTAATCATTTTATTTTTATTTCCTTAAATGTTCCAAAAAAATCCAAAAAATATCTTTTTTATTTTAGTTAATTAATTAATTTAGGTCTAATTCCATTAATTGCAAAAAAAGACAAAATTTCTATTCTTTCTCAAAAATGGTCAAAACCCTAGGACGTTCCCGATTAAACTTCTACTCGCGCGTATTTATTCATTTTGATTATTTATGTAACTGTCTCCAGATATGTAATAGTTAATTAGGTTTTTTTTACCGCTTTATTTACTTTTCTCGCACTTTATTTTCAAAATGGGTTATTGTTTTTGGCGATGTATAGACCCGCGCCTTGTAATAGTTAGATTTATCTTTCCGCAATTTACTTTCCGCACTCCTAACTGTTAAAAAATGCCTGCAAGAATGTATGTTAATAAAATCAATCCGTAGCTCACAAATAACATGCAAAGACAAACATTAACTGAAAAACAACACACTTGCACATACCACCCCTTGGGTACGCCTCACTGGTTGCCTCGAACGTGGTCATCAAGTATATGGTGTCTTAGAGGTTGCCCTTCTGTCCAAAAGATCCAGTTGCCTCGAAACGGTTGCCTCGGATAAAAGGATCTAGGACATTAGAGTTACTTCTAAGGTGTCCTACCGTTGCTTCGATGACCACACGTGTCCCTTAATCGAATTGACCCGAACACCTCCAACGACGGTGTTACCTACCTCTCAATGGTGGGATGGCACTATCTAAAGGACTCTTACACAACCTAATTCCTTAGAGTAGGTAGATCTCATAGGTACTTGCTCTTTTCAAAACAAACAAAACAATTTTTCGCACCCACACTTTCAAAAAGTTTTCAAACAAAACACTTCATACACTCTTGAGGACTGATACAAGAGTTACTTAGAAGTTTTCCAAACGAACTTTTTCAAAACCCACACACACTTGAAAAGCAAACAATCTTTTGAAAACATAAGAGCAAGTACCTAAGAGCCCGTGGATAACCACGGATAGAAAGGGTGTTAATACCTTCCCTTTCTATAAATCTACCTCCCGAACCGAGAGACATCTAAAATAAGGAATTTTGCTGTGCTTTTGTCCTTTCCATGTTGGAGAACATAAAAGACGGTGGCGACTCTTGCTTACCGCGACATTTCGCGAACCAGCTTAAAAAACAGTCAGTTCTATTTCCACAGATCACAGAACTGGCGACTCTGCTGGGGATAATTATAAGTGAGGTGTACCTTAGGAATAGTTCATCATCATGTTTTCAATTGCTTTTTTTGTTTGCTTTAAATTGTGGGCCTGCTTTGGGAGATTCATAGATCCTAACCCGGATCTGGGGATACCTCTTAGAAAGTAGCAACAAACTGTGAGGGAACTGTGCGGGGTATACCGACACGGTTGAAGTAGTTTGCTACGTTGATGTGGCACTTTGGTGGGTACCGATAACCCTTGAGTTAAGTCAAGGAGAGTACGGGGCTGCCGCGTGGTGTCGTGAAGCATCAACTGACCTTAGGAACCTTACTTGACCATCCTGGCCTCTTTAGGGGTAGTGAGATGACCGACTTTGGTACAGTCCGAAGTTGGTAGATACCCGATACTACACTCATTGAGGGTTGTTTTCTTGGAATATTTTGATCGCCAGTTCAGTGGCTAAATCAAAACAATGAACATAGAAAACAACCCAATGATATTGAGCTCCTTAGAACCCGGTTACTTTTGATAGGACAGGTTTTTGAGCACACCAACTTCAAGAGGGTAGTACCCCAAACTTCATGCTGGCCTAAACTCTAAGGGCTCTTTGTTGACTTGTGTGCCTTCAAACCTGACTACTTGCATGCTTGTTATCTGACACGAGTTCCTTGCAGGTTTTGTTTACAGTCCTTAATTGGGACTCATTACAGGGCCTACTTACATTACATCCATGCATAGCATAACATCATACCATTGCATACATCCTGCATAAGGACTAACCCGTTTCAAGGATCTCGAGGGTCTGTGATGCAGGTCATAATGAACCAACATGTCTAGCAAGGGGCAAAGGGGATTTATTTTCCTCTAGCCAAGGTTGATAATTTGAGTCAGGGGCTATGACCCACTAGATATGGTGAGCCTTGACTCTTGAAGAAGGACTCTCAACAACATGAAGTTCCTTCGATCAAGCTACCTAAATTCAAATTCTATCAAGTTTCTCTGTTTACCCCGCGAGATCCTTAGAAACATCGCATGCATACATACATATCATTGCATTACAGGTACTCTGTTCTACAGGTTTCTTAATCTTCTTCGCTATTTATTTCATCCATCATCATGAATCCTGAATCATCCAATGAGCAAGCTATCAAGGCCCTCCAGGCCCAGAACGCCCAGTTCCAGGAGCTGGTCATGAGCTTAGCCCAGGGACAACAGGAATTGAAGACTTTACTTTTGAAGAAGAAGAAGAAAAGGACTGTTTTGTTCAACCCTAGACGCAGATCTGGGAATGGATCACAAAATGAGGCTGAGCTGACCACCCCATCTGCTGGGAGAGACAGCCCACAAGGGAGAGAGGTTCCTAGTCTCGTGGTCTCCGACAACGAGACAGATTTCAATGATGAACAGTACCCTCCTGCTGAGGACAGGTACAAGCAACTAGAGGACCGTCTAAAGGACATGGAGATTCAACAGGTGCCCGGGTTGGACTTTGGAGACCTAGGCTTATCTTCTGGGGTGGTGATCCCTCACAAGTTCAAGGCACCTGCCTTTGTAAAATACGACGGGGCTTCCTGCCCTAATTTGCACCTCCGTTCACACGCAAGGAAGATCTAGCCCTACACGGCAGACAAGAATCTATGGACCCATTTCTTTCAGGAAAGTCTTTCAGGGACTCAGCTCGAATGGTTCTATCAGCTGGATGGAACCAGTATTCGTAACTGGGAGGACTTGGCAACTGCTTTTTATAAGCAGTATCAGTATAATGCCGACCTCGCTCCTACGCGTACCCAACTCCAGGGTATGTCACTGGGGACGGGTGAAGGTTTTAAGGAGTATGCGCAAAGGTGGAGAGACCTGGCTGGAAGGGTGCAGCCGCCTTTGACTGACCGTGAACTCGTCGACATGTTCTTGGGGACCCTGTCTGGTCCTTTCTTCAACCATATGATTGGGAATTCTTCTGCTGGGTTCACAGATCTGATCTTAACTGGTGAGAGGATAGAAGCTGGTATCAAGTCCGAGAAGATACAAAAGTGTGACTCCTCGAACGCTGGGAAGAAATCATTCAAGAAAGAGTCCAATGTTGCGTACAGTCAGAAGGATCGTCGTGACCAACACGTAGGGGCAGTCATGATCTCAGGTTCTGTGTCACGCTGACAACCGCCAAAGGGAAATCAGCGAAGGTCGGACGAGCCTAAAAGAAAATTCACTAACATCAATATGCCGTTGTCACAAGCATTGCAGCACATGTTGAAGATGAACCTGATTGCGGTGATCAACCCTCCTGCAAATCCAAGACCTCTTCTCCAAACTACAACCCAGATGCGAGGTGTGATTATCATTCCGGTAGCCCGGGGCACGATACTGAGGATTGTTGGGCGCTGAAATACAAGATCCAGAACATGATTGACGCCAAAGAGATCGAATTCGAGCCTGTCGAGACTCCCAACGTGATCGCTGCTCCCTTGCCAAAACATGGCTAGGATTGAGAGACTTTTGTTTCATTTAAATTCTGATATTGTATTTGTATGCTTATTCAAACAATTATCATGTCAAACTCTATTATTTCATTAATGCATTACGCGTGTCTGTCTTGAAGTAATTGTGTTCACTATATTCAAAATTGCTGTAATTTTTTTCTTGATGTTTAACGCTCGATTAATAATTCTAAGCCTCTTGAGGGAGGATGACGAAAACGATACCACAATCTACAGTATGCTTTTGAACAAACCCCGCTGATGAGGTACAGGCATTGTTTCAATTCCTAAACACCGGAGTTATAAGGAAGATAATCCCTTGTCAACCCCTCTAAGCCAAAGAAGTAGGAGTTTTTCTTTTCAAAAATTAAAACCCTTAATCATAACCTGGGGCAGGGTAGTTCTCTCAGTTGATCCAAGTGCACAACGAATGGCACCAAAGGAATCCTTACAAAACAAAAGACAGTGATGGCTCCGAATAATCATAAAGACAGGCAGTCATTATCTCCCAAAAATAAAAGCTCATTAAGTCCAAACCTATGAAAGAGACTTACAAAACTGGGGCATCCCGCTGACTGTAATCACAAAAGAAACAGTTCAGGCAAAAATAGGGATAATGAAATCAAAAAAAGAAAGAGGTCCTACAAACCCTCAACACAAAAGGAAATGACTGCCTATTCAAAATAAATTGTCAGTATCCAAACCATCACTGGTATATCAAAGCAAAGACTCAAACAAGGTCTAACGCACGATCAACTGAGTTTAGGTTTGAAGAACATCACGAAGAGCGGGTGGGTACAGATAAATTTGAGCCTTTATCCTTTGTTTCTTAAACCGTGAACCAGGCCGCGTTATAACCCTCAAAAGTCCTAGCTGAAGCATGAGTTAATTCGAAAGCATACTGTTACAAAGGTATCCTGACTCCTTAAGGCTCGTTGTAAAATCTTGAGTTGACATCACATGTTACATAATTTGCTTGTTTTACTGAAAAAATGCATTTTCAAAAACTTCAAGACAGACATAAGCTTTGCATTTTTAATATAACATTGCTTGCATATGACTATTTGTTTGAACAGCATAGAAGTTCGCACGACGAATGTCTAATGAACAAAAGCACCTCCAAGCAAGGGGCATGGCATGATCATTGTCCATTATTTGGGGCAGTTAAGTCAAGATTCGGAGAATCTCTCAAATGGCCAACCAGCTTGGGGCAAATCTCCATCTGGATCACTTGGGGCATTGGACGATCAAACGAAGATCTTCCGGTGGCATGGTAACACTGCACTACTCACAGTGACAACTCCCTGCATCCTGAGAGCACGGACATAGTCGAAAAAATACTGCGCATAATCAAAGACCCGCTAGGTTGACACACCTAGGCAAAAATAAGGGCTTCCTGGCGAACCAAAAGGGTTCGGGCAAAATAAGGGATGAAATAGAAAAATCTGTACACCCGGCAAGTCGAAAACCTGAAAAGGCAGCTTGGGCAAAAATGGGTATCCCGGTGGACTGAAAACCCGAAAGGGCGGTCCAGGCAAAATTTAGGGATCAAAGTGTACGGCTATGTCCTGTCATCTCGTCACTCGCCTACCAGAAGAAGATTTGTCAACCGGCAGTCATCAAGCGCCTCCACAGGCATCTTCTCCCACAGAAACAGGGGCAATATGAGTTGTCCGAGCGATCCAGTTGCTCTGTCCGCCAAGGTACCAAGGTAGGTTCAGCTGAAGAACGTGACCAAGATACCTTCACTCCCCGCAGAGTAAGATAAGATTCAGCAATACTCTCTCCCGAGCAGAGTTGGTCTCCCATCAGCCCTGGAAAGGCACAGTATCCCTAGCAAGTCAGCAACACTCTCCCCAAGCAGAGTTAGTCTACTACCAGCCTTAAGGAAGTTGGGTATCCCCAAAAAATCTCAATATTCCCCAACGGAGTATACAGATGTTCCTAAGCAAACATCCCCGACAGTCTTAAGATGAGATTATTCCCCGGCGGAATACCAGACACCCCAGTGGAGCCACTTCCCCAGTACAGTCCAAAGTTTCCCCAGGAAAGTTGAATCAATCTCCCCAGTAGAGTTTTGGAAGCTTATCCCCAACAGATTTTGGAAGCTCATCCCCTACAGAGTACGAACGCATCTCCCCGGCTTTATTCAAAGATTATTCCCCACCAGGGTATAACTGGGTTATCCTCAGCTAATCACCACGGAAAGATCGTCCTCGGCGGAGTTCTTCCTATCCCCCAGCGGAGTTCATCAATTCCCTCAACAAAGCTTATCAACGGTATCCCCAGCGGAGTTATCATAAAACCTCAGCGAAGTATCTCTTCCCACAGAGTAATTCCCCGCAGAGTAATCTTCCAACAAGTTTATTCCTCAACGAAGTCATCTTCTCCTACCGGTTTATTCTTGCAACCATCATCCCCAACGGAAATGAAGAACTCTACTCTTCAATATCAGCCCAGGATTCAACAAGCTCCCGACATTCGTCAAGGATTTATTTTCCTAGACGAATATACATTCATAAACATCACATTATCATACACCGTGACACATGCATATACGCATCATAACACACAAATCTCATTTATTCTTGAGAACATCTTAATATCATGCAGGTCACGCATCATGACACTGCATACAACTAACGTTTTGCCTTTTCATGAAAAGGTCAATCAAAAGATGATTACCATCTACCTTTGCAGTTCCAGATCAACACTGGTAACAAGCCAGGAAAATTCTGTGGACGACTGATCATGGGTTAATATCTGAAACCAGACAGGATAATTATCTACTTGATCATCATGAAGCAACCCTACACCGGTTCCTTCTCAACTTCGGGTGTAGTTTTACACGAACTAATCATCAGGCAACCCCACACCGGTTCCTTCTCAATTTTCAGACGTAGTCTTACACAGACTTATCATCAAAGTAACCCCACACCGGTTCCTTTTCTTTCAGAAGAAGTCTTACATGGACTTATCATCAAAGTAACCCTACACCGGTTCCTTTTCTTTCAGAAGAAGTCTTACACGGACTTATCTCAAAGTAACCTCACCCCGGTTCATCCAGAAGTTTTACACGAACTTATCTCAAAGTAACCTTACCCCGGTTCCTCCAGAAGTCTTACACGGACTTATCTCAATATAACCTTACCCCGGTTCATCAAGAAGTCTTACACGGACTTATCTCAAGATGACCTTACCCCGGTTCATTAAGAAGTTTTACACGAACTTATCCTGCAGTAACCTTACCCCGGTTCCTCCAGAAGTCTTACACGGACTTATGACCTTACCCCGGTTCATCCAGAAGTTTTACACGAACTTATCCTGCAGTAACCTTACCCCGGTTCCTCCAGAAGTCTTACACGGACTTATCCCGAAGTAACCTTACCCCGGTTCCTCCAGAAGTTTTACACGAACTTATCCCGAAGAAACCCTACACAAGTTCTCTCTCTCCAGACGTAGTTTTACACGGGCTCATCGTCAAAGAAACCCTACACAGGTTCTCTCTTCCCAAAGATGCAGTTTTACACGGACTCGTCATTAGAAACCCTACCCAGGTTTTTACTTCTTCCAGGATGCAGTTTTACACGGGCTCATCATCAAAGTAACCCCACACAGGTTCCCTTCTCAAACCCCAGACGTAGTTTTACACGGACTCGTCATCAGTAAACCCTACACAGGTTTCCTTCTCAGCTCTAGATGCGGTTTTACACGGACTCGTCATCAAAGTAACCCTACACAGGTTCCTTCTCCATTTCAGATGCAGTCTTATACGGACTCATTATCAGTAAACCCTACACAGGTTTCCTTCCTCCAAAGATGCAGTTTTACACGAGCTCATCAACCCTACACAGGTGTCTTTCTTTCCAAGATGCAGCTTTACACGAGCTCAACATCAGGCAACCCTACACAGGTTCCCTCTCTCAATTTACAAAAATTACAGTTCAACAGACCACCTCCAGATGGCATCTATAAGCCCATCCACCTATCAACAGTCTCCAAATGGCATCTATAATCCCATTCCCGACAAGGTTCTGTCACATCTCCAGATGGCATCTATAAGCCCATCCTCCCATACCATCTTTCCAAATGGCATCTATAAGCCCATTCCCGACAAGGTTTTGTCACATATCCAGATGGAATCTATAAGCCCATCCTCCTATCAACCACCTCTCCAAATGGCATCTGTAAGCCCATTCTCGCACATCACACTGGTGATACTCTACTATGCGAGTGCAAATTTCTGGGCACTCTAGTGTTCAATCATCTTCCACCTTCGGATCACGAAAGGCTCGCAAGCCAATCTACATCCTCAGGTCTAAGAAGATTGAACAGGGGCAACTGTTGTACCCCAAAATTTGCCCTCCCATATTCTTCAAAGTTTTGACAAGCATCATCTCAATTTGCTCAAGTCTACTCAAGGGTTGCACAATCAACCATCCTCCTAAGCCAGTCAAAATTAGGGTTTTGGTTCTTGCAAAGAAGTTGAGGTTTTCAAGGGCTCAATCAAGTCCCATATGCCTATACACATTGTCAAGCATCTACATGCCAAGTTTCAAGGCTCACAAGGTCAAGTTGCACAGTCAAAAACCCTAATTGCTTCACAATAAACTGTAGAGGCAAAATGGTCATTTGGCAGTCAAAAGTCAAAAATTTTGGTCAACATCTTATTTTGAAGCCACAATCATCATTTGGTCAAATCTTGACCATGATTTCACAAGAATGGCTCAAAAATCATCAAGATGCAAAAGTTACTATTTTTGGACAGTTGAAAAGTCAACTGTATATTGACCAAGGCATAACTTTTTCATGGTTCATCATAAAAATCCCATCCAATGCTAATTTTGAAGGGGATGACATTTCATATAACTTATCTTCACATTCCAAGTCCAAGAAATGCTCTCACAAAAAGTTATCAATTTCAAGATTATAGGTCATTTTCAAAAGTCAACAAAAAGGCATTTTAAGTCAAAGACCATAACTTGAGATTGGTAAATCAAAATGACATGGGACCAAAGGCATTGGTTAGAGGACTTCAAGACCTTTCCAAAATGTCAAAGAACATGTTCATATGATCAAAATTGAGCAAGATATGCATTGGAGAAGTTGGGAAATTTTGGTGAAATGGCAAAAGTCAACTATCCTTGAAACTTCAAATTTTGACAAAAGGGCCCACTTTTTTCCACTTGATTCAGCCTTATCATGCCACCCACGTGTCCCATGATCAATTTCAAGACCAAATAATTATTTTTCTATTTCTATTTAATTTTTATGGATTTAATTCATTTTAATCCATAATAATTCAAGTAAAATCAAAAAAATTGATTAAATGGTATCTTGTGGTTTGATTAGCCTTCATGAAGCATATTCTAGTTGCCAAATTCGTGTAAAGCTCATTTATGCATGAAAATTCAAAATTTGGACAAAGCTTTGAAAGGCCTTTAATGGTGGTTAAGAAGAAATCCAAAACTTCAATGCACAAGTTTAAAGCTCCTAATGCTGACTTAAATCCCTTGATACATACATATGCAAGCAAGCCATATAGGGGACACGACCGAGAGCTCATTGAAACGACCAACACTCAATCTGCATTTTTTTCTTCATAAAACCAACGTCAATTTTCATAAAACCAAGATCACCGTCCTCAAATCATAAACCATAACTTACATGTTCATATCCTATCCTTCAACATTTTCACAAAAAAATCGAACCTGCAACCAAACAACGATTCAACATAACTTGAATTCACGAATACACAAAAGAAGCTTAGATTCGGACTGGTGAGATTCAAACACCGACGCCGACGCCAATGCAAACGTAACGAATGGCACCATTAAGAGCTATCTCCTTCGACCAGAGCGCTACCGTCGGAAGCCGCACGGGCTCCGCCTCCCTCTGACCGCACCATATACAGCGGCCGCGAGACCACACCCTCCGCCTCCCTCTGACCGCACCACCTACAGCGGCCGCGAAACCGCACCCTCCGCCTTGCGATCCCGATGATAATCATGTTCATCGCATCCCGTACTACGGTATCACTATGGGTATTACGTTTTCTTTTCGATTCTCCATTGATGCATCAACATTGATTTTTGTTTGATTTGTTTAATATGACTTGAACTTGTTGCTTTATTTTGATGAAAAGATATGGTTGGTTTAGAAGGCAGAGAGAACGTGATTGAGAGGAAGAGATACCAGATCTCTGTTTGTTTCTTTTTTAAAATAAAAAAATGTTATTTTATTTTATATAATTTGGTGCACCAGATTCCAAAAGGATCGCCATATGCCCTCAGGATATAACCCTTGGATCTCCAGATGGCCAGATCTAAAGGCCATCATCTGAAGGACCACCAACAACCACAGTCAACGCATGGCAGGAGATTCAGGAAGTCAACAATGGATCATTTTTTTTCTTGGGCCAGATTGCTATCAAAACCCCCTTTTGGGCCCAATACACCTGGGTTTATTCTATTTCCTTTTCATTATTGTTTATTTTACTTTGTTTGTTTTATTTTTATTATTCTTAATTAATTGCTAACAAAATAATTAACATTTTCATAATAAAAATCAAAAAATACAAAAACATCATTTTTATTAAATTCATCACTTTTATTATTTTTTGTAAATAAATATTAACATAATTTGATTAGTTTTAATTAAGCATCATATTAATATTTTTGCAATAAATAAAAATTGGTGTAGAATTAGGTTTTAACAAGTTTAATCATTTTATTTTTATTTCCTTAAATATTCCAAAAAATATCTTTTTTATTTTAGTTAATTAATTAATTTAGGTCTAATTCCATTAATTGCAAAAAAAGACAAAATTTCTATTCTTTCTCAAAAAGGGTCAAAACCTTAGGACGTTCCCGATTAAATTTCTACTCGCGCGTATTTATTCATTTTGATTATTTATGTAACTGTCTCCAGATATGTAATAGTTAATTAGGTTTTTTTTACCGCTTTATTTACTTTTCTCGCACTTTATTTTCAAAACGGGTTATTATTTTTGGCGATGTATAGACCCGCGCCTTGTAATAGTTAGATTTATCTTTCCGCAATTTACTTTCCACACTCCTAACTGTTAAAAAATGCCTGCAAGAATGTATGTAAATAAAATCAATCTGTAGCTCACAAATAACATGCAAAGACAAACATTAACTGAAAAACAACACACATGCACATACCACCCCTAGGGTACGCCTCACTGGTTGTCTCGAACGTGGTCATCAAGTATAGGGTGTCTTAGAGGTCGCCCTTCTGTCCAAAAGATCCAGTTGCCTCGAAACGGTTGCCTCGGATAAAAGGATCTAGGACATTAGGGTTACTTCTAAGGTGTCCTACCGTTGCTTCGGTGACCACACATGTCCCTTAATAGAATTGACCCGAACACCTCCAACGACGGTGTTACCTACCTCTCAAAGGTGGGATGGCACTATCTAAAGGACTCTTACACAGCCTAATTCCTTAGAGTAGGTAGATCTCATAGGTACTTGCTCTTTTCAAAACAAACAAAACAATTTTTCGCACCCACACTTTCAAAAAGTTTTCAAACAAAACACTTCATACACTCTTGAGGACTGATACAAGAGTTACTTAGAAGTTTTCCAAACGAACTTTTTCAAAACCCACACACACTTGAAAAGCAAACAATCTTTTGAAAACATAAGAGCAAGCACCTAAGATCCCGTGGATAACCACGGATAGAAGGGTGCTAATACCTTCCCTTTCTATAAATCTACCTCCCGAACCGAGAGACATCTCAAATAAGGAATTTTGATGTGCTTTTGTCCTTTCCATGTTAGAGAACATAAAAGACGGTGACGACTCTTGCTTACCGTGACATTTCGCGAACCAGCTTAAAAAACAGTCAGTTCTATTTCCACCGATCACAAACCCTACTGGAGAGGTCTCTCCACTTTTGTGCATATTCCTTAAATCCTTCATTCTTTCCCATGGTCATATCTTGTAATTGAACCCTCGTTGGCGCCAAGTCGGCGTTGTACTGATACTGATGGTAGAAGGTGGTAGCTAAATCCTCCCAAGTATTGATATGAGAACCATCTAACTGATAAAACCATTCAAGTTGCGTTCCAGCCAAGCTCTCTTGTAAAAAGTGAACCCATAGCTTCTTATCAGCAGTGTGCGGCTGTATCTTGCGCACATAAGATTTCAAATGGAGTTTTGGATAAGAAACTCCATCATACTTTGCAAAGATTTGTATTTTGAATTTGTGAGGAATGACTACCCCAGAGATCAAACCCAAATCATCGAAATCTAAACCGGGGACGACTTGGATTTCAACAGCCTTCAATCTGTCTTCTAACTACTTGTATTTGATATCGGCAGGTGGATACTGCTCGTCAAAATAATCATCATCAGATACTTGATCATTAACACAGTCAGCCTGAGTACTCTTGACCTCACCAATCTGGTTCTCGTCTTCTTTAGATGAATCTCCTCCTACTGGGATCTGACGGACTGTCTCCTTGAACCTTCTACCCATGTTGAGTAGAGCTTTCTTCTTAGGCTTCTTCTTAACTGCCAGCAAAGCCATCATATCTTGCTGCCCCTTGGCTAGGGCTAGTATAGCTTCTTGGAATTGAGAGTTTTGTGCCTGGAGATCCTTCACAGTTTTCTCTAGATCCATCTTGCTGAAATAAACAGCAAAAAGATAAGGAAACCTGTTATGCAAAAACCTGGCATGTTATGATGCATGGAATAGGTATATGCAAATGATTTCAAGGATTAATGAGATTTAAATTTGTATAAACAAAATAATGAACAAACATCAATTTTCATTAAACAAAACAAGAAAGATTACATCATGCCTATTGGGCTTACAAAATAACTTTCTAATATAAAAATACTGAACGCATCCTCTTCGGTGCAAGGTAGGCATTCACCCTTTTCTCTTCTTGTAGCTGCTTCGTAAGCTCTAAGACCCTCTTCTCACTAGCATAGAATTGAGCTTCAAAAGTATCTCGTTCTTCCTTAAGCTGAATCCAACCCTTTTTCAAGTCTTCAAGAGAGGTAGGCATGTCAGGATGGAGGATGTTGTACGGGACATCTCCTTCAGCCACAGGTTCTATGATGACTGGTAAGATGGAAGGATAAGGCATCACAAGTTTCTAAGCTCGAGTTTGCACCCACTTAAGGTAAGGCTCAAGAGGAATGGAATTCTTATGTCCCAGGGTCTTGCTATCCACCTTGTTCACCATCCTCCAAGCTCGGATAAACCCCTGACGGTAACCTTGATTGTCATTCTCGTAGTCGAATACCACTCCTTGGATAAGAATCTCATGTGGACCATCCCTTCGGGCGTAACCAAATTGTCGTAAGGCTAAGCAGGGGTTGTAAGTGATACCTCCTCTAATGCTAAGCAAGGGGACATTAGGGAATTCTCCACAACATTCGGAGATAGTAACATTATCCAAGGATCAAGAACACCAATGAATATCTGAATGTATGAGCGTTATCAACCTATGGGACCACCTTGAACCTTGCTCATTTTTCAACACAGATTAGGGAAGATGCAAAATAAACCATCTTGCCAAGAGAGGAGTGCAACACATGAGGTAACCTCTCTTCCTCATAGTGCGAGAGTGAAAAGAATGTGGGATGTCTCCTAATAAAGTAGGCACCAGGTTACAAGACATGAAGATTTTGACGGCATTTACATCTATGAGTTGGTCAGGATTTGGAAACAAAACCAATCCATAGATGATAAGGGACACAATTTCCTCAAAAGCTTGTAAGTCCAAGGAGTTACAAAAATCTTGAGCTTTCTCAAACAAGAACTTGGCTAAGAGGCCTTTGACACCACTCTTTGTTTCCCAATTAGTCGTGATATCAGATTGTTGCAAGTGTAGGGCTTGAGCAATCTCTTCAGGTTTTGGATCTCTTTCCGTACCGTTGAAGGGTAGTTGATTGAGAATGGGAATCCTCAAGAGTTGGGAGAATTCTTCCAAAGTTGGCATAAGTTGATAATCGGGGAAAGTGAAGCAATGGTGAAGAGGATCAAAGAATTGGAAAAGAACCTTCATCATATCCTCATCAGTGTTGGAGGTAACCAAGTTTAGGAGGTGGCCATGTCTTTCGGTGAATGAAGAATTCTCATGAACCCTTTATGCTAACTCTTTGAGTTTAGGAGGGATCCTTACGAGATTGACTTGAATGGTTTTCCTGCGAATATAATCCATGTCCTATAAAACAGAACAAAGATAAATCCCAAAAATCCTTGAAATGGTTAGTGAGTATGAGTATGATTTTATGATGTTTATGATGTTATGTACAAGTAAACATATACAAACAAGACAAACAAGTCCATAGGTTTAGGCTTGCATGGAGTCTTATAGGTAAGTACCCTCTTGAAGTTTAGTTAGCTCAAACCTGTCTTAGAAATAGTAATCAGGTTCTAAAGGAGCTCAATATCACTGGTCTGTCTTCTCGGATATAGTTTCAACGCAAGCCTCTTTAATGGCGACCGAAATATCCCCAAAAACCAAACCTCAATGAGTGTAGTATCGAGTATCTACTAACTTCGGACTGCACCAAATCCGGTCATCTCACTATGTCCTAATGGCCAAGTTGGTCAAGTAAAGGTTCTAAAGTCAGTTAGTGCTTCATGACATCACTCAACGGCCCCTTATTCTCCTTGACTACTCAAGGGCTACCGGTACCCACAAATACGTCACACTAACGTAGCTATTGCTTAGACCATGTCGGTATACCCCACACAGTTTCCACAATGTATTGCTACTTACCTATAAGGTATCCCAAATCCGGGTAGAGGATCTAAGCCCAAACAAAGAACTAAAATTTAAAGCAAAAAATCAAACAATGAAAGCAAGTAAATATGATCTAGCCCTAAGGTAACCCCACTTTTAAGATTTTCCCCAGCAGAGTCGCCAGTTCTGTGATACGGTGGGAGAACTGACTTGGTTGTTTTGTGTTTTATCGCAAATGTTGCGGTTAGCAAGTGTTGTACCCCAAAATTTGCCCTCTCACTTATCAATAATTTTGCTCACAAGATCTCCTTTGGCTCAAGACTGCAATAGGGTTGATCAGCTCAAGACACCTCCTTAAACACTGATGACCAAAATTAGGGTTTAAGATTGCACAAGGATTTTTGAACTTCCAATTCCCCATATGACTTTCGTGGATCATTATGGACCCCCAAGATTACTCATGTCAATTTTTAAGCCTTGGATCACACTTTTGCTCAGTCAATTGAGTTGTTGACCTAAAAATCAGTTGTATTGGGAAAAAGTCAACTATGACCAATTTACAGTCAAACTTCATAATTTTTTATCCAAATCAACATTATAAACTCATATGTGTCATTTGATCAATTTGTACCATAATTCCTCAAGAAATTTGGTCAAATCATCAAAAGGGCAAAATGGTCAAAATTAGGGTTTTGATTGAGAATGGGCAATTTCTGATTTTTGATCTAGCAAATGATCAATTGGTTTAAGGCATGATCTCAAGAGTCCAATTGCATCATTTTTACCTAATGACATGGCTCAAAACATTGCAAGTCTAATGGATTGACAGATGAATTTTGCAGTCAACTGTATACTGAAAAGTCAAACTTTGACTTTTTGGTCAAAATCAAATGCCAAAGATCACAATTCATCAAAGCATGTCAAAATATGAAACTTATTCATCAAGAAATCAAAATTTTAATATTTCATTTTGAAAAGTTAAAATTTCTAAACTTAGAAATTTTTCTAAGTGTTGGAAATTTCTTATTTTTTCATAACTTTGAGCAAATGTTCACCATGATAAGCTGATTCAAAGGAAACTTCCAACATGAAAGTTATAGATCTCCATGAAATCTATAACTTTGCTTCACACAACTCCTTCCAAAAGTGTTTGGATCTAAAGTTATAATTTTAAGAATACATGGTCATAAAACAAAACACTTAGTGAAATTTTGCCCTAATTTGGTCAGGATTTTGACCCAACTTCATGGCACTTTTTCATATAGTTCCAATGGGAATCTTCAAAAGAAATTCAAAGATGGCTTGTAGAGCACATTTAAAGCTTTCCAAAATGTCTAAGAACTCAATGAGATCATATTTGAGCTAAGAGAATCGAAGCCATGAAGTTAGGGTTTCATTCTTATATTACAAGTCAATTTTGTGATGAACACTTGATCCAATCATCAAGCATGTTGTACAAATCCTACTTTGAAAGCTTCTAACTTGCATTTAAATCCATAATTAAATGTCTACACATCTATTAGAAGCTTTAATCCAAGCATTCAATGCATTGCCCATGCTTAATACCATTTTAGGAAGAAAGGCAACATTGCCATTTTGGAAAAGTGGCTTTTTTGCACAAAGTCAATTATTGAGCCTCTCACATGTTCCCTCTGATCACACTTCATCTACAAAGTCATAAGCAATGTGATAAAAGTGATTCAACCACTCTACATTGTTGGTACAAACTTTGAAACTTGATTTTCTCACTTTTCTTCAAAATCAAGTAACCTAGCAATTAGCTTGAGACTTGTACTCTGATTGTCCAAAGCTCTCAAACTCTATTGTTTATATATACACAAACCATTTTCCACAAAGACACGAATGCTGAAGCCCTCAAACACTTTAAAATCAGAACCTGCACCAAAAACCTCCATTACTTGTCATTTCTGACCTTGAACTTCAAATACACAATCTACTCGTGCGTTTTCACTTTTAATCAATCACAAAGCTCTTATAACTCATATATAGGCTATCCAAACCCTTACTACACAACTGTAACACCATTTACCATAACCTCCATAACCAAAAAACAGAGTCTGCATCTTGACTTCTCCAAGCCATTTCGGCCACTCTCCAACCAATCTAATCATTGCATTAGCTTCATGGGACCTTAGTGGAGCTATTCTGATCATCACAACATCTTGAGAAGTGCTCATTTGCAGAACACGATTTCCAATTTTGAGGTAAGTTATCTCAACTTGGAAATCTTTATACAAGCATTATTAATGTTTAATTTGGGAATGAAAAATGTAGACATCATTGTTCTGAAGCTAACCATGTCTTTAGATTTCATTTATATTGCTTGAGTAGTTAGAATTTTGAATCTGAACATCCTGAAAAAATTAGGTCAGAATTTGGTACCATTTAAAATTCATGTTCATTCTTGAGAATTAGTTTAAGTTGTTTATATTTCTGAAATCGTGGTAAAATTTTACACAAGTTTCATGTTTACTTTGTTGCAAATGGTTGAGAAATGAACAAGTTACAGTTGGTCTGGCTGGAGGTTGAAGATGAAGTGTAAATCAGGGTGTGTTTTGTATCATATATTTATTGTTTTGCTTATGTTAACGGATGTATAGCCACCCCAGTGGTAGAAGCGCGCGCCTGTAACCTTTGGGACCTGGGTTCGAGCCCCAGTGGTACCCTTTTGGTTTTTTTTTTTACATTTTTTGCAATTCTGATCTTTTTGGCAGGCGCTGAGCCTCCCTTTGGGCCTTATGTTTTTTTTCTTGTTGCTAACCCCCCCTGTTTCATTTACACACCCCTGGCCCAGTTTTATTTTCTTTTTCTTATTTTTTTATTTATTTGTTTTCTTAATTATTTTTCTAATACTAAAAAATAATAAAAAATTACAAAAATAATAGATTTACATTTTGACATAGTTTATTTATTTTTCTCACACAAAAAATTATTTTATTTTATCATACTTTATTTATTTTACTAATTATCTTTGTAAATTTAATTAAAACTAGGTTTTTTAGTTATTTTCTTTTACACCATTAAAATATATTATTTTTAAACAAAAAAAAATACCAAAAATATTTTATAATACTATAATTTATTTTCAAGACAAAATACCAAAAAAAAAATACTTTTATTATAAACTTAATTTCTTTTTAATCAATTAATAGATTTAGGGTTTTATTTAAAATCTTTTCTTAGTAAATTTAGGTTTTGTTTTTAATTAATTATTTTTCTTCTAGCTAATTAGGTTAAAATCAAAACCCCTTTTCTCATGAAAAATCAAACAAATATATATTTTCTTTGCATTTACATTCTTGCATATTTATCTATTTTTGTACATTTATTTATTCAATTCTTGTACCAATTCAATATGGTTGTAATAGATTAATTAGGTTTATTTTCTTGCAATCCCCATTTACAATTTGTACACCCCCTCCCACAAGTATTGTAATAGCGTAGTAACTTTAAATTCCGCAATTTATCGCTTTTTATATAACATGCTAGTAATTAGGGTTTGTATGGAAAGACTAAAACCAATACTTAGAAAACCCTAATTCAAGACAAAATCAAGCATGAAAACAATACACTTACACACAAGCACCCCTAAGGTAAATCCACTTGGTTGCCTTTACAAAATGGCCATATTACGCATGCGAGGTATCTTAGCAAAAACAAGAAAAGTATAAGATCATAGTCCCTTGATGACGCTATCTAAGTCGTCTTTCAAATGATCTTAGTCCCTAAAAAAGAATGCTAAGATACCTTGCAACATTGCTAATCATGGTTATACGATGACCCACGCCCGTCCCATTTACATCCAAAGATAGGGTTACTTACCAAATCAATAGTAAGATAACAATGTTAAAGGAAAGAGGAAATGAACATGAAAGACTTTTGAGTAGGTAGAATACTCCTAATTACTTGCTCAATTTCAAACAAAACATCCTTGTTATTTTCAAAATAAACACCTACACTTTCAAAACATCTTACAAACTTGTAAACATTTTCAAAATATCAAACACTTAGTATACATTCTTACGAACGAGAATCATTACAAAATTTGCCTAAACAATGGCCTCTTTTCAAAATACTTTCAAAAAACCACACAGAGCACATTTTCAAACAAAAGTAAGTGATCTAGCAAGTAACTAAGAGCCGATGGAAAACCATGGATGAAAAGGGTGCTAATACCTTCCCTTTTCATAATCTACCCCCCGAACTCAAGAAATAATCTCAAAGGTCTTTCCTGTGCTTTTTCACCTTTCCTTTTGGATAAAACAAAAGTCGGTGGCGACTCTTGCTAACCGCAACATTTGCGATCAAGCGCAAAACCTTCAAGTCAGTTCTCCCACTGTATTACAGAACTGGAGACTCTGCTGTGGAATTCTAAAAATGGGGTTACCTTAGGGTTAGATCACATTTACTTGCTTTCATTGTTTGACTTGTATGCTTTACATTATGGTTCTTTGTTTGGGTTTGAATCCTCTACCCGGATTTGGGATACCTTATAGGTAAGTAGCAATACATTGTGCAAATTGTGCGGGGTATACCAACATGGTCTAAGCAATAGCTACCTTAGTGTGACATATTTGTAGGTACCGGTAGACCTTGAGTTAATCAAGGAGAATACGGGGCCACTGAGTGATGTCATGAAGCACTAATGAACTTTTAGAACCTTTACTTGACCAACTTGGCCTTTAGGACGTAGTGAGATGACCGGCTTTGGTGCAGTCAGAAGTTGGTAGATACTCGATACTACACTCATTGAGGTTTGGTTTTTTGAGATATTTTGGTCGCCATTAAAGAGGCTTGTGCTGAGACAATGCTCAAGGAAACAAACCAGTGATATTGAGCTTCTTAGAACCCGGTTACTATTGCTAGGACAGGTTGAGCCAACTAAACTTCAAGAGGATACTTACCTATGAGACTCCATGCAATCCTAAACCTAAGGACTTGTTTGCTTTGTTTGTGTATATTTACTTGTACATAACATCATGAACATTATAACATCATACTCATTCACTAACCATTTCAAGGATTTTGGGATTTATCTTTGTTCTATTTTGTAGGACATGGATTCTATTCGCAGGAAAACTATTCAAGTTAATCTCGTAAGGATCCCTCCACAACTTAAGGAGCTAGCTTCAAGGATTCCTGAAAATTCTCCAATTACCGAGAGACATGGTCTCCTACTCAACTTTGTCACTTCCAACACTGATGAAGACACGGTGAAGGTGCTCCTTCAGTTCTTTGATCCCTTACACCATTGCTTCACATTCCCCGATTATCAACTTGTGCCAACTTTGGAAGAATTCTCCCAACTCTTGAGGATTCCCATTCTCAATCAAATACCTTTCAGCGGTACGAAAAGATACCCAAAGCCAGAAGAGATTGCTCAAGCTTTACACTTGCAGTCATCTGATGTCACAACTAATTGGGAAATAAGGAGTGGTGTTAAGGGTTTCCTAGCAAAGTTCTTGTTTGAGAAAGCCCGAAATTGTTGGAACTCTTTGGATTTGCAAGCTTTTGAATAAATTGTGGCTCTCCTCATCTATGGGATGGTTTTGTTTCCAAACCCTGACCAACTCATAGATGTGAACATCGTCAAAATATTCATATCCCGTAACCCGGTGCCTACTTTGCTAGGGGACATCCTACATTCTTTTCACACTCGCACTATGAGGAAAAGAGGTGTCCTTATGTGTCACACTCCTCTCTTGGCAAGATGGTTTATTTCGCATCTTCCCCAATCTGTATTGAAGAACGATCAAGGTTCAAGGTGGTTACAAAGGTTGATGACGCTCAAACATTCAGACATCCATTGGTGTTCCAGATCTATAGAGAATGTTACTATTGTCGACCGTTGTGGAGAATTCCCTAATGTCCCTTTACTTGGAATTAGGGGAGGTATCACCTACAACCCCTGCTTAGCCTTAAGACAGTTTGGTTACGCCAGAAGGGATGGCCCATATGAGATGCTCATTCAAGGTTTGGTATTTGACTACGAGAAAGATGATCAAGGTCTTCTCCAGAGGTTTATCCGAGCTTGGAGGATGTTGAACAAGGTAGATAGAAAGACATTGGGGCATAAGAATTCCATTCCTATTGAGCCTTACCTCAAATGGGTACGAACTCGTGCTCAGAGTCTTATGACACCTTATCCCACCATTATCCCGGTAATCATTGAGCCTGTTATGGAAGGAGATGTTCCATACACTATCCTACATCCTGACATGCCCACCTCTCTTGAAGACTTACAAAGAGATTAGATACAACTCAAGTGGGAGAGAGACACTTTCGAAGCCCAATTCTACGCTAGCGAGAAGAAGGTTTTAGAGCTCACTAAGCAACTTCATGAGGAGCGGACTCTGAATGCCTACATCGCACCAAAGAGGATGTGCACAACCTTTTTAACTTGAAGTTTTTATTTCTGTGTAATCCTAAAGAGGCATTGATGTATTCAAGCTTTAATTTATTAATATAACGTGTGTTTCCTTTTTGTCTAAAATAATTTTGAATCTTTAAAATCCTTGAAATCATTTCATATGCATTTACCATTCATCATAACATAAGCAGGTTTCTTGCAACAAGTATCCTCATATTTCTACTTTTTATTTCAGTAAGATTAATCTCGAGCAAACGGTGAAGGACCTCCAAGCTCAAAATTCCCAGTTTCAATAGATGTTCTTAACTCTAGCCAAAGTACAAGAAGAGTTAAAGACCTTGTTGGTTGAAGAGAAAAAGAAGAAAAAGAAAATAACCGAAGTTCTAAACATGGGAAGAAGATTCCAAGGACAAGAAAGAAGGACTTTAGACTTTGCTACATCATCTGGTGAGAAAGACAATCAAGATGGGAAAGTCAAGGAAGCAGTTGTTCAGCCAGATTCAGAAGAGGAAGAGGAAGAAGAAGATTATTCTGAAGAACAATATCCTTCAGCCGATGACAAGTATAAGCATCTAGAATAATGGTTAAGTGCAATGGAAATCTAAAAAGTGTCTGGATTGGACTTTGAGGAATTGGGGTTAGTATCTGGGATTGTCATCCCTCCAAAATTCAAAGCACTGGTGTTCGCCAAATATGACGGAGTTTCATGTCCCAAAATGCATCTCCGGTCCTATGTGAGGAAAATCCAACCTCATACCGCTGACAAGGATTTATGGGTACACTTCTTCCAAGACAGTCTGTCTGGAACTCAACTTGATTGGTTTTATCAGTTAGAAAGAGCCAATGTTCATAACTGGGAAGATATGGTTATTGCCTTTTACAAACAATACCAATACAAAGCTGATCTCGTGCCCACCCGTACTCAACTTAGAGTATGGGCATGGTTTCAAGTGAAGGCTTTAAGGACTAAGCGCAAAAATGGAGGGACTTAGCAGGAAGAGTCCAGCCTCCCCTATCTGAAAGAGAATTAGTAGACATGTTCTTGGGCACCTTGTCCAGTCCTTTCTTCAATGGGAGTTCATCGGCAGGTTTTATCGAATTGATATTGATCGGAGAAATGGTGGAAGCCGGGATAAAGAATGGGAAGATTCAAAAATATGCATCCTCTGCTGCTGTAAGAAAACCATTTATTGGAAAGAAAGAAGTCGTTGCTGCATATCCTTAGAGAAATCAAGATAGGGCTGAACGTCGTCCAATGGTGGGGGCTGTCATGATTCCTAAACCCGCACCTGCTCAGGAAAGAAATAACCAATCAAGAACAGAAAGACCAGTCAGACAGTTCACCCAAATTAATATGACATTATCCCAAGTATTGTCGCATTTGTTAAGATGCAATCTAGTGACTTTGAAAGAAGCTCCAAAGAACCCTAACACAACCTCTCCTCACTATCATCCTAATTCCCGCTGTGCATACCATTCTGAGAGTCTCGACCATGACACTAATAACTGTTGGGCTCTGAAAAACAAAGTACAAGACCTTCTTGAAGCCAAAGATATTGAATTAGACGCGCCAGAATTCCCAATGTAATCACTTCCCATATGCCCAAGCACGATCGTAATGTCAACGCCATTGAGGAAGATATGTTTTTTGCTTTGGTTGATGAGCTTGTGACCCCACTCTTGACTATCAAAAAGAACTTGTTGAATGTCGGTGTATTCCCAGGTTATGATGAAAGCTGTCATTTCTATTTATCCTTACCAACCAGTTGTCCTTTGTTAAAAGCAAGCGTTCAATGCCTAATAGATAACAAGGAGATTTTATTCGAGAAGACTTCAATTCCAACTGTTTCTTATAATGATGTTTCCATCGTGACCATTTCCGATAATTCTTCCAGGGTCTCCACCAAAAGACCCGTTAGAATTACATTAGTTCCTAAAGTAGCTCCATTGATAATTACAATGCCTGGACCAATCCCGTACTCGTCAGACAAAACCGTCCCATGGAATTATAGAGGTGATGTCTACTACCACAGTATCAAGCAAGATTAGCCAGCTGCTGAAGATTTAAGTTCTGAGAAAGTTGACTCTGATGTCAGTAATATCGCAGGGACTAGCAAGATTACCCGAAGTGGAAGGGTATTCTCTCCAGAAATTACTCCTCCAAAATCTATTTTTAGACCCGTAATCATTCATGTTGTTGTTGCTCCTCCAAAGGCTATTCCAAGTCCTACAATCATCTTTGCTAATACTCCTGTTGACAAAATTGTTACAATCCCTGTTATCACCCCTACTGACATCCCTGCTGCCGAGTCAACTGAGACTCGAGGTAAAGGTATTCTGGTTGAGCCTGTCTGGACGAAGGCACAATCAGTAGCTATCCCTGATACCTCCCGAAAAGAGATGGAGGAAATTCTAAAGATCATAAAAAGAAGTGACTACAATGTAGTTAAGCAATTGGGGCAAACTCCATCAAAAATTTCCATGCTGGCTTTATTACTGTGTTTCGAGGCTCATGCAAAGGCCTTGGTAAAATTCCTTAAAACTGCCCATGTACCCCAAGAAACATCTGTCGATCAGTTCCAAGACTGCGTAGCCAGCTTGACGGCAGATAATGGTTTAGGATTTTCGGATGTTGATTTAACGCCAAGGGGGAGGAAGCATAACAAGGCATTGCATGTCTCAGTCGAATGTAGGGGCACGACCTTGACTCATGTTTTGGTGGACATTGGTTCGTCTCTGAATGTGTTGCCTAAAAAGGCTCTTGATAGGCTTGACTATGAAGGATTGACATTGAAACCGAGCAACATAGTAGTGAGGGCCTTCGATGGCTCAAAAAGGATGGTGCATGGGGAAGTGGACATCCCTATAAAAGTTGGAACCCAAACTTTCTATTCAACTTTTTATGCAATGGATATTCTCCCTTCATATTCTTACTTATTAAGCCGACCATGGATTCACAATGTCGGTGTCGTTACTTCTATGTTGCATCAAATGCTGAAATATCCAATTCAAGGGAAAATCATCATTGTTCATGGAGAAGAAGAGTATATGGTCAGCCATCTAAATTCCTTCAGATATATGGAACTAGATGGTGAATTTATTGAAACTCCATTCCAGCACATTGAAGAAGTCCCGCGAGATGTGGCAGTAACCAAGGTTGTGTCTCAAGTTCCCAAGATTACAAGGCCTCCGCTCAAGATGTCATCTTTGAAGGATGCCAAGGCAGTGATAGAAGAAGATGGGTGCATTATTTGGGGCCAACTCCCTGATATCCCATACAAATCTGACAAATTTGGTCAGGGTTTCACTTCAGGTGCCTAGAAGGTTGTACACCACGCTCATGCCGGAGGACCACCCTTGAAGATCAACAATCGCCAAATCAATGCAGTGGAGGATGATGAAGACAGCTATAACCTGGAAGATTGGATTTTCCCAACTGTCAGTGCAGCGCTCAGCAACTGGGAGGCTAAAGACTTTATCCCGGTCACTTTTATCCCACAGTAACTTGTCTTTGAATTTTGTCGGATCTGTAATATTAAACAATTTAGACTCTTAAAACCTTGTGTCTTACCCGAGGCATAATAGTCCATTTGTAAGGGTTATCATCTCATTTCCATATGACATCAATGAATCATGGACGTTTTTGCATACAAACTTTGTGCTCATTGTTTTTCTTTTTACATTTTCATTTCTTTCAAAGATAGTTATACTCTTACACACACTCACACTCACAATGCAGGTCTACATCCATTCGGGATCCCATGGGTAACGGTTCTGCTACGGCTTTATGTGACTCTGAAAATCTAATCTACCAAGCCGAAGATGAAGGTGAGGAAGATTGTGAAGTACCAGGGGATCTCGCCAGGTTACTACAACAAGAAGAGAGGACCATTCAGCCCCACGAGGAACCAGTGGACACAATCAACCTAGGCACCGAAGAAGACAAAAGAGAAGTCAAGGTGGGTGCCAATCTGGAACCCAGTGTGAAAGAGCGTCTGATTCGGTTGCTACACGATTATGTTGAGGTCTTTGCTTGGTCGTATGAAGATATGTCGGGACTTGATGCAGATATTATGGTACATCGTCTACCAACAAAAGAAGATTGTCCACTGGTGAAGCAAAAGGTTTGTCGCATGCGACCAGACATGTCGGAGAAGATTAAGGAAGAAGTCATGAAACAATTCAATGCTAGATTCTTGGTCGTCACCTCCTATCCGCAGTGGGTTGCCAATGTTGTTCTCGTGCCTAAAAAGGACGGCAAGGTACGAATGTGCGTGGACTACAGAGATTTGAATCAGGCGAGCCCTAAGGATGATTTCCCACTTCCCCACATTGATATTCTAGTTGACAATACGACACAGTACAAAGTGTTTTCCTTCATGGACGGTTTCTCAGGCTACAACCAAATCAAAATGGCACCTGAGGACATGGAGAAAACAACCTTTGTCACACAGTGGGGCACATTCTGCTACAAGGTTATGCCATTCGGACTGAAGAATGATGGGGTAACCTATAAACGTGCCATGGTATCTCTATTTCACGACATGATACATCACGAAATAGAGGTCTATGTGGACGACATGATAGCTAGATCTCAAACAGAAGAAGAACATCTTGACCATTTATAGAAACTCTTTGAGAGACTAAAGAATTACAAGCTGAGGTTGAACCCAAATAAATACACGTTTGGGGTAAGGTCTGGTAAACTCCTAGGCTTTCTCGTCAGCAATAAGGGTATTGAAGTAGATCCTGCCAAGGTGAAAGTGATACAAGAGATGCCTGCTCATCATACCGAGAAGGATGTCAGAGGATTTTTGGGACGCTTAAACTACATTGCCAAATTCCTTTCTCACCTGACAACTACTTGTGAACCAATCTTCAAATTACTGAAGAAAGATCAAGTAGTCAAGTGGAATGACGAGTGCCAAACTGCCTTCGACAAGATCAAAGAGTACCTGTAAGAGCCTCCTGTTTTGATGCCACCAGTCGAGGGAAGACCATTGATCATGTATCTAACTGTTTTGGAAAATTAAATGGGGTGTGTGCTGAGGCAGCATGACGAGTCTGGTCGAAAAGAGCATGATATTTATTACCTGAGCAAAAAATTTACCGACTATGAAACAAGATATTCACTGCTCGAGAAAACTTGTTGCGCTCTGGCATGGGATGCTTGCCGGCTAAGACAGTATTTGCTGACCCATACTACCTTATTGATATCTAAAATGGATCCAATAAAATACATCTCCCAGAAGCCTGCCCTCTCTGGGAGAATAGCAAGATGGCAGATGATCCTGACAGAATATGACATACAGTATACTACCCAGAAAGCAATAAAGGGCAGTGTACTAGCTGGTCACCTTGCTCACCAAGCTGTGGAAGACTACCAGTCCATGAAGTTCGAATTCCCAGATAAAGACATCATGATGGTAAACAACTGTAAGAATTCAGACCATATGACGGACCTGAACAAGGATCCCGATGGACCTTGGTTTTTAATGGGGGCATCCAACTCACTCAGAAATGGTATAGGTGTTGTACTCATATCCCCTGAAGGATGTCATACTCCCTTTAAGGAAAGACTCTGCTTCAATTGTACAAATAACATGGCAGAATACGAAGCATGCATTTTTGGTCTCAAAGCTGCCATAGATTTGGGGATCAAATCCTTAAATGTATTCATAGATTCAGCTTTGGTCATCAGCTAGATCAAAGGGGAATGGGACACTAAACACCCTAACCTTATCCCCTATAAAGAACATGTGTTGACATTGATCCCACATTTTGATAAGATTACCTTCGAGCATTTCCCGCGAGAAGAAAATCAGCTAGCAGATGCACTAGCCACAATGTCATCCATGTTTAAACTTAAATGGAATAATGAAGCTCCCCAGATCACCATTGAATGAATGGATGAACCATCTCACTGTCACGAGATTAATACTGAAGAAGTAGTGGACCAACCTTGGTTTCACGAAGTCAAGAGGTATCTTGAGGCTCAAGAATATTCGGAAGGAGCTTCAGTCAATGATAAGAAGTTCTTAAGGAGATTCTCTGCTAAATTCTTCCTTAGTAATGGCATTCTCCACAAACGCAACCATGACTCGGTGTTACTTCGGTGCGTAGATAAGGTTGAAGCAGAAAAGATCATGGTTGATCTACATGAGGGCATTTTTGGTGCCCATTCTAGTGGGCATACGATGGCAAAGAAGATCCTACGGGCATGCTATTACTGGTCTACCATGGAAGCAGATTGCTATCAACACTCTTGAACCTGCCATAAGTGTCAAATCTATGCTGACAAGGTGCACGTACCTCCGGTTCCTATGAATGTCTTGACGGCTCCTTGTCCCTTTGCTATGTGGGGCATCAATATGATTGGGGAGATCAAACCAACGGCCTCTAATAGACACCGCTTCATCTTAGTGACCATTTACTATTTTACAAAGTGGGTTGAGGCAGCCTCTTTCGCTTCCGTTACTAAGAACATTATAGCCCGGTTCATCAAGCAGGATCTCATCTGTTGGTACAGTATCCCGGAGAGGATCATCACAGACAATGGTATGAATCTAAAAATGCTATGATCACCGCCTTGTGCAAGCAATTCAAGATCCAGCATCATAATTCTTCCCCTTATCGGCCAAAAATGAATGGTGATGTCGAAGCTGCAAATAAGAACATTAAAAAGATCATACAGAAAATGACAGTCACATACAAAGACTGGCATGAGATGCTATCATTAGCTCTCCACGGTGTTGTACCCCAAAATTTGCCCTCCCATATTTCTCAAAACATTTCAAGAAAAATTCACAAGTCCAACCCGGCGCATCATATTCAGGTGTTCTTTCGCCAAGATATCTCTGATAACATATTCTCAAATTCAGGTTCGGCTCAAGAGTCAATTCTTTAAAGAATGTATCCGAATGTGTGAGTTTGCTCGAAGAAATATGGTGAAAAAGTGTGCTGAAAGTGCAGTTTTTACGCGCTAAAAAATTCATAACTTGAAGATAGTGGCTCGTTTTGAACCCGTTCCGGTGGCCTAAATTCCGTCTTGACATTATCTACGTTTTCATCTCTCACAGCTGGAAGCCAATTTCGATCAGAAGGTCTTCAAAAATGTGGATTTATCAAGTATTTTCGTACAGAAAATTTGTGACAGAAGTTTATTTGCGTCATGTTCAGAAAATCATAACTTGGTCGATTTTCATCATATCGAGCTGGTTCCGGCGTCAAAATTTCAAAAATTGAGTTGGCTACATTTTCACAGAAGGTATTGAGTTCAAACGGTATTCAAAAGGCCTTCGTTTTTTGCTCAGAGTGCGTGACACGCTGAAAATCCTGAATGCTGAATATTATTTCATCTGGGCCGAAACTTCGAAAATTCATAACTCGATCAATTTTTATCGGATTGGGCTCATATTTTTACACAAGGCCCCTGACTCATAGATCTACAACTTTGCTTCAAAAGTCAAGACCGTATTATGCTCCGATCAATACCAGTTTTTTATTGAAGAACGTGTCAGAGTCGACACTGGAGCCCAAAATAAGTTTGTCTGAGCTGAAACCTCAAAAATTCATAACTAATTCACCGTTTATCCGATTGAGCCTATTTTCAGACAGGAGTTAGTTATCGATGTCGGCTACATTTTGTTTTCACATTTCAACTTCAAAAATTGCACTTAAGTCCCTGCGATTTAGCCTGGAAAGTGACGAACTCAAGTGAACATTGGAGGCCCAATTGCACATTCAAAGCCCATTTTCTTTACCCTAATTTCCATTATATAATCACCTTCTTTTCACACAAACCAGGGAGGAGAAAAAAGAAGGAAAAGAGAGAAAAAACCTTGCCACAACACTGTTAGAATATCAAATTCTTTCAAGAACCCTAAAACCTTGAAATCCTTATTACAAATCCCTCTCTCACTACAAACAAGTCATCACAGTTACAAACCAACACCTCACTACTTCTTCAGTAAGGATAAGGCTGGCTTGATCTCCATGATCCAAAGGGCATAAAAGCATTCAGGTCACTAATTTTCCAGTAAGGGTAAGATTGATTTGATCTCCATGATCAAAAGGGTATAATCATTCATACATGCCATATTGTGCCTAAACATTAAATTTCTTCATATATTGGCTTTATTTGCATTTTATGATTTTATTTAATGTGTTCGTGAGATTCAACACTGCAGATTTAGACAGGATCCCATGCAGGTTCATTAAGGAACGTTGGGACCAAAACACAAATGGCCAAAAGCTAAAAGCCAAAAGCCAAATAGCCAAAAGAACAACTTATGCATGACACCAATACATGGCGAGACAGACATCCTGAGAAGGTTAAGGAACGTTGAGGCCAGAACACAAATGGCCAAAAGCCAAAACACAAATGGGCAAAACAAAACAGTTTACACATGACGCCAATAGCTGTTTCACCCCTCCAATCAGGCTCGTATACTCTTAAACTCTCTCTCTATTTTGATTATTTTCCTTTAATTAATTAATCGTTATTCTTTTTATTAATCACTAACCAATTAACATTTTTTTCATAATAAAATTCAGAAAACTAACATTTTTAATATTATTATTATTTAGTAATTTCACTATTAATTAGTTTTTATAAATAAATTCTAACAAATTAATTTAGTTTAATTAGGTTTAATTTTGGCTTTTTCATAATAAATAAAATAAATTTGAATTAGGTTTTACTAACTTTTGACTTTATCTTATTTTATTTTTATTTTTAATTAAAGACATTAAAAAACCAAAAATACTTTTTTCTTTTATTTAATAATTAGTTCTAGGTTTAATATTAATTAAATACAAAAAACACAAAAAAAACACCTTTCTTTAATTAAATAATAATTAACTTTTAATTTAATTTAATTTCAAAAGGGCCCAACGCCCTCGAACGTTCTATCTTTAAATTCTTTCGCGCATTTATTCTTATTTTTCCTTCGTGAATATTATGTAATTGCTCAAGCCTTGTAATAGTAATTAGGAATTTATTTATTTTCCGCATTTTTTACCAAACGGGTCTTTGTTAATTTGGCGATGTATAGACCCGCGCCTTGTAATAGCGTAGGATTTTACTTTCCGCATTTAAATTTCCGCACTCTTAAAACTGCTAAACTTTGCATGAAAGAATGTATGGCCTAAATTAAAAAACAAGCGTAGATCACCATGATACATGTACAAGATAAATGCTAAACTGAAAACAACACACAAATTCACACACCACTCTTAAGGTACGCCTCACTGTTGCCTTGCCTTTGAAACGTGGTCGTCGAGTATAGGACGTTTTAGTAAGTCCTTATGTCAATGACATGATCCAGTTGCCTCGAAACGGTTGCCTCGGAATAAAAAAGGATCAATGGCATAAGGGTAGCTTCTAAGGTGTCCTACTGTTGCTCTGGTGACCACACTGTCCCTACAAACGAATTGACCCGAACACCTCCAGCGGTGGTGCTACCTACCTCTCAATGGTGGGATGGCACTACCTTAAGGACATTTACACAGCCTAATTCCTTAGGGTAGGTAGATGACTCGTAGATACTTGCTCTATTTCAAAAAAACAAATCAAAAACTCTTTTCACACCGACACTTTCAAAAAAGCTTTCAAAACAATTTTTCAAACACTCTTGAGGACTGATACAAGAGTCGATCTGAAATCTTTAAACGAAACTTTTTCAAACTCACTCACAATTGAAAAGCAAACACTTTTGAAAACACAAATGAGCAAGTATCTAAGAGCCCATGGATAACCATGGATAGAAAGGGTGCTAACACCTTCCCTTTCTATAAATCTACCTCCCGAACCGAGAAACCTTCTCAATAAGGAATTTTGCTGTGCTTTTGTCCTGTCCATGTTGGAGAAAATAAAAGATGGTGGCGACTCTTGCTTCCGCGACATTTCGCGAACCAGCGTTAAACAGTCAGTTCCAGATCCACCGATCATAGAACTGGCGACTCTGCTGGGGATTCTTATAAAGTGAGGTGTACCTTAGGACTAAGATCACTTGTGTTTTCAATTGTCTGAATTGTTTGCTTTATCATTGTGGGTACTGTCTTGGGAGTTCTATAGATCCTAACCCGGATCTGGGGGATACCTTCTTAGAAAGTAGCAACAAGGCTGTGAGGGAACTGTGCGGGGTATACCGACATGGTTAAAGCAGTCTGCTACGTTGATGTGACACTTTAGTGAGTACCGGTAACCCTTGAGTTCAGTCAAGGAGAGTACGGGGCCGCCGCGTGGTGTCGTGAAACATCAACTGACCTTAGGAACCTTAATTGAACCATCTTGGCCTCTTTAGGGTAGTGAGATAACTGACTTTGGTGCAGTCCGAGGTTGGTTGATACTCGATACTACACTCAATTGAGGGTTGTTTTCTTGGAATATTTCGGTCGCCAGTTCAGTGGCTAAATCAAAACGATGAACAATGAAAGCAATCCAATGATATTGGGACCCTTAGAACCCGGTTACTTCTGATAGGACAGGTTGAGCCCACTAACTTCAAGAGGGTAATACCTAGACCCCATGCTGGCCTAAACTCTAAGGGCTATGGTGTGACTTGTGTGCTTTCATACTTGACTACTTGCATGCTTGTTATCTGACACTTGAGTTTCTTGCAGGTTTTGTTTATAGTCCTTAATTGGGACTCATAACAGGGTTTACCTACATTACCCCATGCATAGCATAACATCATACCATTGCATGCATCCCGCATAAAGACTAACCCATTTCAAGGATCTCAAGGGCTTGTGATACAGGTCATGATGAACCAACATGTCTGGCAAGGGGCAAAGGGGATTTATTTTCCTCTAGCCAAGGTTGTCAGGGGCTATGACCCACTCGATATGGTGAGCCTTGACTATTGAAGAAGGAATCTCAACAACATGAAGTTCCTTCAATCAAGTTACCAATTTCCAACTCTAACAATTTTCTTGTTTACCCCGCGAGGTCCTTGAAAACATTACATGCATATCATACATATCATTGCATTACAGGTACCCTTGTTACAGGTCACTTACCTTCTCTGCTGTTTATTTCAGCAATGGCTTGCCAACAAGATAACCAGAATCTTCATGCTCAAGAGACTCAGTTCAGGGAGATCTTCTTAAGCCTATCCAAGGGGCAAGAAGAGTTGAGGACACTCCTCACGGGGAATTTGGCCATGAAAAGTCCCGAAGATGACAAAGACGAACGGTTGAAATGTCTGCAAGCTGAGGTAGATACAATGAAAACCCAGATGCTGGGGCAAAGGGCTCTCATCCAAGGTTTAGCTCGGGAGCAAGAAGAGTTGAGGACCATGATCAGTCAGCTCCACCAAGACAGATCAGACATGAAGCAATCAGTCCAAGTCAGGGACCGGGTCTTTGATCAGCTTCCAAGAGGAAAAGAATCTGGTATGGTGAAGAATAGAACTCTCCAAATTGCTACCACTTTACAAGCCCAGCATCAACCTCGCCCAGAGCAACAGGTTGATCAGAATAAGCCAAGCAGGTCCAAGAGGCAGTTCACCCAGCTTAACATGCCGTTGTTTCAAGCTTTACAACACCTGTTGAGACTGAATCTGATTACACTAAGAGCTCCTCCCCGGAATCCCAACATCTCTGCTCCTAACTATCATCCCAACAAAAGATGTGCATACCACTCTGATAGTCCTGGACATGACACTGCCGACTGCTGGGCTCTGAAGAACAAAGTCCAGGACCTGATCAATGAAGGGGCAGTGGATTTCTCCCAAGTGGCCAGGCTGAGTTCTTCTACTATCCCTGCAAGATTCACCATTTGAAGTGACAAGTCCTGAGATGAGAAAACTTTTGTTCATTCGAATGTTCAAGTTGTATTTTCTTTGATTGTTCAAACAATTATTGTCATAGCAAACTTTATTACATTATCAATGCATCGCATATGTCTGTTTTGAATCAATATATTCGCATTCGCTATATTCAAACTACTTCCATTTTTTTTATGTCAACTCTCAATTAATAATTCTTAGCCTCTTGAGGGAGGATGACGAAAACGATACCACGATCTTTACAGTATGCTTTTGAACAGACCCCGCTGATGAGGTACAGGCATTATTTCAATTCCTAAACACTGGAGTTATAAGGAAGATAATCCCTCGTCAACCCCTTTGAGCCAAAGAAGTTGGAGTTTTTCTTTTCGAAAATTAAAACCCTTAATCATAACCTGGGGCATGGTAGTTCTCTCAGTTGATCCAAGTGCATAACGAATGGCACCAAAGAGGTCCTTACAAAATGAAAGACAGTGATGGTTCCGAACAATCATAAAGACAGACAGTCATTATCTCAAAGAAATAAAAGCCCGTCAAGTCAAAATCTATGAAGGAGACTTACAAAACTGGGGCATCCCACTGACTGTAATTCCAAAAAAGAAACAGTTCAGGCAAAAAACAGGGATAACAAAATCGAAAAGAAAGAGGTCCTACAAACCCTCAACCAAAAAAGAAATGACTGCCTATTCAAAATAAATTGTCAAACATCCGAACCATCACTGGAGTATCAGAGCAAAGACTCAAACAAAGTCTAACGTACGATTAGCTGAGTTTAGGTTTGAAGAACATCACGAAGAGCGGGTGGGTACAAATAAAATTTGAGCCTTTATCCTTTGTTTCTTAAACCGTGAACCAGGCCACGCTACAACCTTTAAAAGTCCTAACTGAAGCATGAGTTAGTTCGAAAGCATACTGTTACGAAAGGTATCCTGACTCCTTAAGGCTTGCGGTAAAATAACGAGTTGACATCACAGCTTACAAAATTCACCTGTTTTTACTAAAAAAGGATGCATTTTCAAAAAAACTTCAAGACAGACATAAGCTTTGCATTCTTAAGATAACATTGTTTGCATATGATTATTTGTTTGAACAGCAGAGAACTTTGCGCAACGAATATCCGATGAACGAAGGTCTTCTCAACAAAAGAGTCACCTCCAGTGAAAGAAACACTTCCAATCAAGGGGCATGGCATGATCAGTGTCCATCATCTGGGGCAGTCCAGCCAAGATTCGGAGAATCTCTCAAAAGGCCAAACAGCCAGGGGCAAACCTCCATCTGGATCACTTGGGGCATTGGACTATCAAACGAAGATCTTCTGGTATGGCGACACAACGCTACAACATGGGCACCTCCCTACATCCTGAGAGCATGGACATAGTCGGAAAAAAATACTGCGCATAATCAAAGACCCGCTAGGTTGACACACCTAGGCAAAAATAAGGGCTTCCCGGCGAACCAAAAGGGTTCTGGCAAAATAAGGGATGAAATGAAAAAAATCTGTGCACCCGGCAAGTCGAAAACCTGAAAAGGCGGCTTGGGCAAAAAAGGGTATCCCGGTGGACTGAAAACCCGAAAGGGCGGTCCAGGCAAAAATTAGGGATCAAAGCGTACGACTATGTCCTGGCATCTCGTCACCTGTCTACCAGAAGATTTGTCAATTACCCCCACAGGTGCCTTCTCCCACTGAAACTGGGGCAATAATGAGTTGTCTAAGCGATCTAGTTGCTCTGCCATTAAGGTACCAAGACAAGTTCAGCTGAAGAATGACCAAGATACCCTAATTCCCCACAGGATGAGACAAGGTTCAGCCATACTCCCCCCGAGCAGAGAAGGCACAATACCCCCAGCAAGTTAGCAACACTCTCCCCAAGCAGAGTTAGCTTACTATCAGCCTTAAGGAAGTTGGATTATCCCCCGAAGATCTCAATATTCCCCGGCGGAGTAACAAGCGTCCCCGGCAATCTCGGTCTAAGATTGTTCCCCGGCGGAATACCAGACATCCAGTGAAGCCACTTTCCCAGTCCAATCTGAAAAAGTTTCCCCAGGAACGTTGAATCCATATCCCCAGCAGGAAGCTTATCCCCAGTAGATTCTGGAAGCTTACCCCTGCAAAGCACGAACGCGTCTCCCCGGTTTTATTCAAAGGTTATTTCTCCACCAGAGCTTATAACTGGGTTATCCTCAGCTAAAAGCCACGGAAAGATCGTCCTCGACAAAGTTCTTCTTATTCCCCAGCGGAGTTCATCAAAAATTCCAACAGAGCACAACAACGGTATCCCCAGCGGAGTTATCCTCATCAAACCTCAGCGAAGTACCTCTCTTTCCCCACAGAGTTCACTCCCCGCAGAGTAATGTATTCGCCAAGTTTATTCCCCAACGGAGTCACCTTCTCCTATCGGTATTCTTGCAACCACCATCCCCAGCGGAAACAAAGAACGCTACTCTTCAACATTAGCCCAGGATTTGACTTCCCGGCACCTGTCAAGGATTTATTTTCCCAGACGAAAATACATTCATAAACATCACATTACAACATGGCACATGCATCATGTCACATAATCTCATTTATGATGAGAATATCACCGCTTGATCCATACCATGCATTGCATATGACTGGCCTTTATCTTTCAGAAAGGATACAGTTAAATGATCAGCTATGTCGAAGTAGACAAATTCAGTCAGAGAAGACAAATTCAGTCAAAGTAGACAAATCCAGTCAAAATAAGACAAGTCCAGTTTAAAATTACTTTCACTCGTCGTTATAGACACTCGTCGTTATAGACACTCGTCGTTATAGACACTCGTCGACATAGACACTCGTCGTCATAGACACTCGTCGTTATAGACACTCGTCGTTATAGACACTCGTCGTTATAGACACTCGTTGTTATAGACACTCGTCGTCATAGACACTCGTCGTCATAGACACTCGTCGTCATAGACACTCGTCGTCATAGACACTCGTCGTCATAGACACTCGTCGTTATAGACACTCGTCGTCATAGACACTCGTCGTCATAGACACTCGTCGTCATAGACACTCGTCGTCATAGACACTCGTCGTCATAGACACTCGTCGTCATAGACACTCGTCGTCATAGACACTCGTCGTCATAGACACTCGTCGTCATAGACACTCGTCGTTATAGACACTCGTCGTTATATACACTCGTCGTGATAGACACTCGTCGTGATAGACACTCGTCGTTATAGACACTCGTCGTCATAGACACTCGTCGTCATAGACACTCGTCGTCATAGACACTCGTCGTCATAGACACTCGTCGTCATAGACACTCGTCGTCATAGACACTCGTCGTCATAGACACTCGTCGTCATAGACACTCGTCGTCATAGACACTCGACGTCATAGACACTCGTCGTCATAGACACTCGTCGTTATAGACACTCGTCGTTATAGACACTCGTCGTCATAGACACTCGTCGTCATAGACACTCGTCGTCATAGACACTCGTCGTTATAGACACTCGTCGTTATAGACACTCGTCGTCATAGACACTCGTCGTCATAGACACTCGTCGTTATAGACACTCGTCGTTATAGACACTCGTCGTCATAGACACTCGTCGTCATAGACACTCGTCGTCATAGACACTCGTCGTCATAGACACTCGTCGTCATAGACACTCGTCGTCATAGACACTCGTCGTCATAGACACTCGTCGTCATAGACACTCGTCGTCATAGACACTCGTCGTCATAGACACTCGTCGTCATAGACACTCGTCGTCATAGACACTCGTCGTCATAGACACTCGTCGTCATAGACACTCGTCGTCATAGACACTCCTCGTCATAGACACTCCTCGTCATAGACACTCGTCGTCATAGACACTCGTCGTCATAGACACTCGTCGTCATAGACACTCGTCGTTATAGACACTCGTCGTTATAGACACTCGTCGTTATAGACACTCGTCGTTATAGACACTCGTCGTTATAGACACTCGTCGTTATAGACACTCGTCGTTATAGACACTCGTCGTTATAGACACTCGTTGTTATAGACACTCGTCGTTATAGACACTCGTCGTTATAGACACTCGTCGTTATAGACACTCGTCGTTAAAGACCACCCGTCCATGGAAATAACCTGTCAGTAGAGACAACTCACCAACCTTTCTGAATTCCAGACTCGATTCCTGTATCTTTCCAGGGCACGTCTGAAGAGTTCGAAGATCCGATTCTTGTATCTTGCCAGGGTGTATCTGTTGACGACTATGTTCCAGACTCGATTCCTGCATCCTGCCAGGGCACGTCTGAAGAGTTCGAAGATCCGATTCCTGTATCTTGCCAGGGTGTATCTGTTGACGACTATATTCTCTGGACTCGATTCCTGTATCTTTCCAGGGCACGTCTGAAGAGTTTAAAGATTTGATTCCTGTATCCAGCCAGGGCACATCTACACAAAGAGTTTGAAGATCAACCCCAGTAACAGGCCAGGTAATTATCTTTCTTTCTCAGGTACGCAAGTTCTCGCTAAGGAATCTCTTACGCGATCGACCCCTAGATGGCATCTATAAGCCCATCCATATACCAACAGTCTCCAAATGGCATCTATAAGCCCATTCCCGACAAGGCTCTGTCACAACTCCAAATGGCATCTATAAGCCCATCCTCCTATCCGTCATCTCTCCAAATGGCATCTGTAAGCCCATTCCCGCCATCACGTTGCTGATACTCTACTATGCGAGTGCAAATTTCTGGGCACTCTAGTGTTCAATCATCTTCCACCTTCGGATCACGAAAGGCACACAAGCCAATCTACATCCTCAGGTTTAAGAAGATTGAACAGGGGCAACTGTTGTACCCCAAAATTTACCCTCCCAAATTTCTCAAAACATTTCAAGAAAAATTCACAAGTGCAACCCGGCGCATCATATTCAGGTGTTCTTTCGCTAAGATATCTCAGATAACATATTCTCAAATTCAGGTTCGGCTCAAGAGTCAATTCTTTAAAGAAGGTATCCGAATGTGTGAGTTTGCTCGAAGAAATATGGTGAAAAAGTGTGCTGAAAGTGCAGTTTTTACGCGCTAAAAAATTCATAACTTGAAGATAGTGGCTTGTTTTGAATCCGTTCCGGTGGCCTAAATTCCGTCTTGACATTATCTACGTTTTCATCTCTCAAAGCTGGAAGCCAATTTCGATCAGAAGGTCTTCAAAAATGTGGATTTATCAAGTATTTTCGTACAGAAAATTTGTGACAGAAGTTTATTTGCGTCATGTTCAGAAAATCATAACTTGGTCGATTTTCATCGTATCGAGCTGGTTCCGGCGTCAAAATTTCACAAATTGAGTTGGCTACATTTTCACAGAAGGTATTGAGTTCAAACGGTATTCAAAAGGCCTTCGTTTTTTGCTCAGAGTGCATGACACGCTGAAAATCCTGAATGCTGAATATTATTTCATCTGGGCCGAAACTTCAAAAATTCATAACTCGATCAATTTTTATCGGATTGGGCTCATATTTTTACACAAGGTCCCTGACTCATAGATCTACAACTTTGCTTCAAAATTCGATACCGGATTATGCTCCGATCAATACCAGTTTTTTATTGAAGAACGTGTCAGAGTCGACACTGGAGCCCAAAATAAGTTTGTCTGAGCTGAAACTTCAAAAATTCATAACTAATTCACCGTTTATCCGATTGGGCCTATTTTCGGACAGGAGTTAGTTATCGATGTCAGATACATTTTGTTTTCACATTTCAACTTCAAAAATTGCACTTAAGTCCCTGCGATTTAGCCTGGAAAGTGACGAACTCAAGTGAACATTGGAGTCCCAATTGCACATTCAAAGCCCATTTTCTTTACCCTAATTTCCATTATATAATTACCTTCTTTTCACACAAACCAGGGAGGAGAAAAAAGAAGGAAAAGAGAGAAAAAACCTTGCCAAAACACTGTTAGAATATCAAATTCTTTCAAGAACCCTAAAACCTTGAAATCCTTATTACAAATCCCTCTCTCACTACAAACAAGCCATCACAGTTACAAACCAACACCTCACTACTTCTTCAGTAAGGATAAGGCTGGCTTGATCTCCATGATCCAAAGGGCATAAAAGCATTCAGGTCACTAATTTTCCAGTAAGGGTAAGATTGATTTGATCTCCATGATCAAAAGGGTATAATCATTCATACATGCCATATTGTGCCTAAACATTAAATTTCTTCATATATTTGCTTTATTTGCATTTTATGATTTTATTTAATGTGTTCGTGAGATTCAACACTGCAGATTTAGACAGGATCCCATGCAGGTTCATTAAGGAACGTTGAGGCCAAAACATAAATGGCCAAAAGCCAAAAGCCAAAAGCCAAAAGCCAAATGGCCAAAAGAACAACTTATGCATGACACCAATACATGGCGAGACAGACATCCTGAGAAGGTTTAGGAACGTTGAGGCCAGAACACAAATGGCCAAAAGTCAAAACACAAATGGCCAAAACAAAACAGTTTGCACATGACGCCAATAGCTGTTTCACCCCTCCAACCAGGCTCGTATACTCCTAAACTCTCTCTCTATTTTTATTATTTTCCTTTAATTAATTAATCGTTATTCTTTTTATTAATCACTAACCAATTGACATTTTTTTCATAATAAAATTCAGAAAACAAACATTTTTAGTATTATTATTATTATTTAGTAATTTCACTATTAATTATTTTTTGTAAATAAATTCTAACAAATTAATTTAGTTTAATTAGGTTTAATTTTGGCTTTTTCATAATAAATAAAATAAATTTGAATTAGGTTTTACTAACTTTTGACTTTATCTTATTTTATTTTTATTTTTCATTAAAGACATTAAAAAACCAAAAATACTTTTTTCTTTTATTTAAATAATTAGTTCTAGGTTTAATATTAATTAAATACAAAAAACATAAAAAAAACACCTTTCTTTAATTAAATAATAATTAACTTTTAATTTAATTTAATTTCAAAAGGGCCCAACGCCCTCGAACGTTCTATCTTTAAATTCTTTCGCGCATTTATTCTTATTTTTCCTTCGTGAATATTATGTAATTGCTCAAGCCTTGTAATAGTAATTAGGAATTTATTTATTTTCCGCATTTTTTACCAAACGGGTCTTTGTTAATTTGGCGATGTATAGACCCGCGCCTTGTAATAACGTAGGATTTTACTTTCCGCATTTAAATTTCCGCACTCTTAAAACTGCTAAACTTTGCATGAAAGAATGTATGGCCTAAATTAAAAAACAAGCGTAGATCACCATGATACATGTACAAGATAAATGCTAAACTGAAAACAACACACAAATTCACACACCACTCTTAAGGTACGCCTCACTGTTGCCTTGCCTTCGAAACGTGGTCGTCGAGTATGGGACGTTTTAGTAAGTCCTTATGTCCATGACATGATCCAGTTGCCTCGAAACGGTTGCCTCGGAATAAAAAAGGATCAATGGCATAAGGGTAGCTTCTAAGGTGTCCTACTGTTGCTCTGGTGACCACACTGTCCCTACAAACGAATTGACCCGAACACCTCCAACGGTGGTGCTACCTACCTCTCAATGGTGGGATGGCACTACCTTAAGGACATTTACACAGCCTAATTCCTTAGGGTAGGTAGATGACTCGTAGATACTTGCTCTATTTCAAAAAAACAAATCAAAAACTCTTTTCACACCGACACTTTCAAAAAAGCTTTCAAAACAATTTTTCAAACACTCTTGAGGACTGATACAAGATTCGATCTGAAATCTTTAAACGAAACTTTTTCAAACTCACTCACAATTGAAAAGCGAACACTTTTGAAAACAAAAATGAGCAAGTATCTAAGAGCCCATGGATAACCATGGATAGAAAGGGTGCTAACACCTTCCCTTTCTATAAATCTACCTCCCGAACCGAGAAACCTTCTCAATAAGGAATTTTGCTGTGCTTTTGTCCTGTCCATGTTGGAGAAAATAAAAGACGGTGGCGACTCTTGCTTCCGCGACATTTTGCGAACCAGCGTTAAACAGTCAGTTCTAGATCCACCGATCACACACGGGTATCGTACCACGACGTACACATCAATCGGGGCAACACCCTACTCTCTGGTATACGGCATGGAGGTTGTCTTGCCTATTGAGGTCCAGATCCCATCTCTGAGAATTATGAAGGATGCAGGTCTGATTGAAGACGATTGGGTCTAGACTCGACTTGATCAACTAAACTTGATTGATGAGAAAAGGCTTACTGCTGTCTGTCATGGTCAAATGCATCAAAAACAAATGAACAAGGCTTTCAACAAAAAGGTCAGACGCCAAGTATATCAAGTCGGGGATTTGGTGACCAAACTTATCATACTGCCGCAAGGTGATCCCAGGGGCAAATGGACTCCTACATACGAATGACCATTTGTAATCAAAAGCATTTTCTCTAGTGGAGCGATGATCTTGACCACCATGGATGGCGACGACCTGCCGCACCCTATGAACGCGGACATAATCAAAATATATTATGCATAAGAGACTCACTAGGTTGACACACCTAGGCAAAACAAGGGTATCCCGGCGAACCAAAAAGGTTCGGGAAAAAATTAGGGATAAAACAAAAAATCTGTACACCCGGCAAGTTGAAAACCCGAAAGGGAAACTTGGGAAAAAATGGGTATCCCGGTGGACTGAAAACCCGAAAGGGAGGTCCAGACAAAAGTTAGAGAATTAAAGCGTATGACTATGTCCCGTTGGATCACCTTACGGACAAACTGGCAAACTCAGAGGTTCTGATCAATTCAATCAACTTCGGACAAGGCAACAAGTGGACAAGATGCTCATAGACACGAAGGCTATAGCAGAATGGGAACCCCATGGGATTATTTCACATAACTATCTTTTCTTTGTATCAAATTTTCATTTTTTACGACGGCATTCTCTTACTAGAATGTTTGTCTCATTGTGAAAAAATACTTACTCAAAGTCAATACAAAGATATACCTTTGAAGGTGCAAAACTATTTGTTTTTCTTTACTCTTGTGTTTTGTTTACAAAAACGTCCAATGATTTATTGTTGAACATATGCATTTTAACATAATTATTGTTTACAAATAAAAAAATAGAAAGACAATCACTGATGGCTTTAAGATATAGGGAAATCTCTCTAAGCTATTTCCATGAAATCCCCCACAGTGTGCAGTTTAATCCCCAGCGGAATAAAACTTCCAGTTATCACTCCCCGGTAGAAGTCGCCAAATTTCTCAGGATTCCCCAATAGGATGTTACAAGCAGTACACGGAGTTTCCCTTATAACAGAGTTTATTTCTCTAAGCGGAAATTCATCAACACTTAAACTTCAAAACATGAAGACTTATACTCCATAACCTCAATAGTAGTCAGGGATTTATTTCCCCAATCCAATAACAGTGCAACAAATTAGCTTACATATGCATACATCGCATCCATATATCATAAACATCGATAACATGAATGCATGTATCACAATTGTGATCGGTGGAAATAGAACTAACTGTTTTGAAAGCTGGTTCGCGAAATGTCGCGGTAAGCAAGAGTCGCCACCGTCTTTTATGTTCTCCAACAAGGAAAGGACAAAAGCACAGCAAAATTCCTTTTCGAGATGTCTCTCGGTTCGGGAGGTAGATTTATAGAAAGGGAAGGTGTTAGCACCCTTTCTATCCGTGGTTATCCACGGGCTCTTAGGTACTTGCTCACTATGTTTTCAAAAATGTTTGCTTTTCTTTTGTGTTTGTGGGTTTTGAAAAAAGTTTCGTTTTGAAAACTTCTAGGTAACTCTTGTATCAGTCCTCAAGAGTGTATAAAGTGTTTGTTTGAAAACTTTTTGAAAGTGTAGGTGCGAAAAGTATTTTTGTTTTTGAAAGAGCAAGTACCCAGGAGAAATCTACCTACTCTAAGGAATTAAGTTGTGTAAGAGTCCTTTAGACAGTACTATCCCACTATTGAGAAGTAGGTAGCACCGTCGTTGGAGGTATTCGGGTCAATTCGATTATAGGGACAATGTGGTCACCAAAGCAATAGTAGGACGCCTTAGCGGTAACCCTAATGTCCTAGATCCTTTTTATCCGAGGCAACCGTTTCGAGGCAACTGGATCTTTAGACAGGAGGGTGACCTCTAAAACACCTTATACTTGACGACCACGTCGAGGCAACCAAGTGAGGTGTACCCTAGGAGTGGCATGTGCATGTGTGTTGTTTCGATTCATATTATCTTTGAACATGCATCTTTGTGAGCTATGGATTGATTTTATTTGTCATATAAGTCTTGCAGGCATAATTAACAGTTAATGTTTGCGGGAAATAAAGTGCGGAAAGGTAAATCTACGCTATTACAAGGCGCTGGTCTATACATCGCCAAAAACAAAACCCGTTTGGAAAATAGATGCGAGAAAAGTAAAGAAAGCGGTAAAAGACCTAATTAACTATTACATCCTCGGAAACAGTTACATCAATATAATCAAAAGGAATTAAAGCGCGAAAGAAATTAAATCGGGAACGTCTTAGGGTTTTGACCCTTTTTTGAGAGAAGGAAGTAATTTGTCCTTTTTTTTGCAATTAATGAAATATTAAACCTAAACCTAATTAATTAAAAGAAAAAAAATGTTTTTTTTGTGTTTTTTATGTTTTTAATGAAAATAGAAATAAAATAAAATAGAGTCAAAAGTTAGTAAAACCTAATTCTAATTTATTTATTTATTATGAAAAATAGTCAAAATTAAACCTAATTATACTAAATTAATTTGTTAGCATTTTATTTACAAAAATAATGATTAATGCTGAAATTAAATAATAATTACAATATTAGTTTTCAGAATTTATTTAAAAATAATTTGTTAGTTAATAATAATAATAATAATAATTAATTAGAATAAAGAATAATAAAAAAAAGAAAATATAAAGAAAGAAAGAAAAGAACTCAGGGGGTGTGTTGACCCATTAGGAGGTGAGGCCTGGAATTTCTGGCCCAACAACACTCAAGCCCTTCTGACTTTTGGAATTGCCTAGAGCGTGCTTTGACTTGGAACATGGTGGTCAGCACCTTATGGCCTTTGGATTTGTGATAGTGAACACCTGGCGTCTGGAGGTTTGGGATGCATGGTGGACCTGCCTTTGAGAATCTGCACGTGAACATCTAAAGGAAAAGAAAATAAAGATTTTGGATGGACCTGGGAATCGAACCCAGGTCCCAATGGTCAATAGCCAGCGCACCTAACCACTCCACCATCTGCTTTCTTTTCTAATTATAATATGAGACAAACATAATATGTGAAAAATAATAATCATGCTGAAGAAATAAAAAAACGCGCGTAGCTTTGAATCCACCAATGATGCATGAACACATCATCGTCTTCCCCACTGAAACTATAAAACCAATGTTAGATAGCGGGGGTTTTTAACCCCCACAACCTGCAAGCACGATTAATAGCGATTAGGCGTACGTTAAATAGAAATTGTTCGCGAGCATGGATTATAATTCGTCTGGTTGCAACGAATGCAACCATGGGTCTTAGAAGGCTTGATTTTTTCTATGCTGAAAAGCCCTAATCTGGAAGCTTAGAAAACCTAGAATTCGTTCATGGCAACTTCTGATTTAAGACACCTTAATCCAATTGACTTATGCCAAAAGCTTCTTATGATTGCTAACAACACAAAACAAACAAAAAATTACGTTAAATGCTCATGAATTAGATGTTACGATTTTGAATAAAAGTATCAAACCGTGAGACTGTTATAGGCGATTCTTGGAGCTATGAAGCTGGAAACTGATTGCAAATCGTCCAGGAAACTCCCAGCAATGTCTTTGAATCCACAAAAGCCCTTGAATTGGCCTGGAAGTGAGAAAACAGTTTTTGAGTTTTCTTGATTTTTTTCAATGTGCTTATGGTTTCTGCAGCAGTTTTTTCACGTGAATAGCATTAGGGTTGGCTTGCTTGCATATATGGGAATAGAATTAGGTTAAGTCTTAGTCAAAGATCCATGGCATTATGATTTCAATATTTGATTGAAAATCAAATATTTTCCAATCTTTTTGATTGACAAAACTTGCCAAACATGGAGATTTTGATATCCTTGATTGATACATGAATTTTCCAGCTTGCCCTGAGTTTATTTGCTTCACAAAAGATTTGAAAAAACATATCTTTGAATTTCCTACATTTTAAATTAATTAAAGGAATTAAAATCAATTAAAAATCCAATTAATTAATAAAAAATAAGAAAATAATTTCAAATAGGCTTAATGGGTCGTGCATAATCTTTGGACAATGTTTCAAGTAGGAATTTGAGGCCCATTAGCAAAAATGATGTGTTTTGAGCAAAGTTGACTTTTGCAAATTCACAAAAATTTCCCAACTTCTCCAATGCATATCTTGCTCAATTTTGATCATATGAACATGTTCTTGGACATTTTGGAAAGGTCTTGAAGTCCTCTAACCAATTCCTTTGGTCCCATGTCATTTGGATGTACCAATCTCAAGTTATGGTCTTTGACTTAAAGTGCATTTTTGTTGACTTTTGAAATTGACCTATAATGTAGAAATTGATAACTTTCTGTGAGAGCATTTCTTGGACTTGGAATGTGAAGATGAGTTGTAGGAAATGTACTCCCCTTCAAAATTAGAATTGGATGGGATTTTTCTGATGAACCATGAAAAAGTTATGCCCTGGTCAAGTTACAGTTGACTTTTCTACTGTCCAAAAATAGTAACTTTTGCATCTTTGATGATTTTTGAGCCATGCTTGTGGAATCATGATCAAGACTTGATCAAATGATGATTATGAGATCAAAATAAGATGTTGACCAAAAATTTGACTTTTGACTATAAAATGACCATTTTACCCCTGCAGTTGACTGTGAAGCAAATGGGACTTTTGATTGTGCAATTTGATGCTGTGAACCTTGAAGCTTGGCATGTAGATGCTTGACAATGTGTATAGGCCTATGGGACTTGATTGAGCCATTGAAAATCCCAAATTTATTGAAGGAACCAAAACCCTAATTTTGACTGGCTTAGGAGGCATTTGGATTGTGCAATCCCTTGAGGAATCTTGAACCAGTTGAAGATGATTGTTGATGAATCTTGGAGAATATGGGAGGGCAAATTTTGGGGTACAACAGTTGCCCCTGTTCAATCTTCTTAGACCTGAGGATGTAGATTGGCTTGCGTGCCTTTCGTGATCCGAAGGTGGAAGATGATTGATTGAACACTAGAGTGCCCAAAAATTTACACTCACATAGTGTGGTATCAGCAATGTGATGTCGGGAATGGGATTACAGATGCCATTTGGAGAGATGGTGGATAGGAGGATAGGCTTATAGATGCCATCTGGAGATGTGACAGAATCTTGTCGGGAATGGGCTTATAGATGCCATTTGGAGATGTAATGGATAGTTGTGGAGATGGGCTTAAAGATGCCATCCGGAAGTGTCGATCGCGTAAGAGATTCCTTAGCGAGAACTTGCGTACCTGAGAAACAAAGATAATTTCCTGGCTTGTTACAGGGGTTGATCTTCAAACTCTTCATGCAGATATGCCCTGGCTAGATACAGGTATCGAATCTACAATCAATCGCTCATAGATATGTGTTGTACCCCAAAATTTGCCCTCCCATATTCTTCAAGAAATTGCCAAGCCAAGTCACAAAATTCTCCAAAGGCTGCACAGTCCAACTACAGTCAAAACTAGGGTTTGTGTTCTGATCAAGAAATTGAAGGTTTAAAGGGCCCAATCAAGTCTCATATGCCTACAAATGTGGTCAAGCATCCTCATATCAAGTTTCAAGGCATTCAGCTCAAAATTGCACAGTCAACACCCTAAATTGCACTACAGTCAACTGTAGGGGCAAAATGGTCATTTGACAGTCAAAAGTTCAAATTTTTGGTCAACATATCATTTTGAAGCCACAAACATCATTTGATTAATGCTTGATCATGGTTCTCAAAATTTGGCTCAGAAAATCACCAAGATGCAAAAGTTACTATATTTGGACAGCTGAAAAAGTCAACTGAAATTGACCAGGGCATAACTTTCACATGGATCATCAGAAAAATTCCATCCAAAGCTCATTTTGAAGAGAAAGACATTTCCTACAACTCATCTTCATATTTAAAGTCCAAGAAATGCTCTCACAAAAAGTTATCAATTTCAACATTATAGGTCATTTTCAAAAGTCAACAAAAAGGGACTTTAAGTCAAAGGCCATAACTTGAGATTGGTAAATCAAAATGACATGGGACCAAAGACATTGGTTAGAGGACTCAAAGACCTTTCCAAAATGTCCAAGAACATGAGAAAAGCTTAAAAATTGAGCAAGTTATGCCTTGTGGAAGTTGGGAAATTTTTGGATATTTTGAAAAGTCAACATTGATTCAAATGACCTAAAAATGCTAATGGGCCCATTTTTCTTCCATGATTCATCATTCCAAGCATGTGCACGACCACTTGGCCCAAAGGGAAGTATTTTCTCATTTTTTATTTATTTATTTGAATTATTATTTATATTAATTCATTTAAATCATTTAAATATGTAGAAAATATAAAACTTGACCTAAAAAATCTTTTCATGCATGTTTTGCCATCAAGATTTCGTGCATAGGCTAATTAGGAAAGATTTGGTTGATTCGAGCATAATTGATACAAAAACCATATGAAAAAGATATGAAACATAATGAAAGAAAATCAAATCTTCAATTCATTAAATCAAGAGATTTTGAGCACTTTTGTTAACCTAATAGCCTCACTACATATGCAAGATGAGAACCCTAATCAGAATAGACTAAAAGCTGCGCTCTAGAACACATTGTAAACTTGGAATTTTCACTAAAAAACTCAGACTGAAAACAGCTTTCCAGGTTGATTCAAGGCACAAAACCTATTCCAAAAGCTTCCTTGGCAATCCCTGAACGTATTCCAATCAAAAGCATCAAAGATAGTCCCTTGAAACGCTGTACAGAAGTCACTCTTTTGCCATTTTTTTCCATTATCGTGCTTTGCATTCTAGACACTTTCATAGCATTCTAATCATGGATTTGTATTCCTTATGATGTCCTGAAACTAACCAATGCCTTTAATTTGATTATTATGCTGTGTATGCAATTTCGCCATTGTTGCTTTTCTAGGGTTTACGAAGCTCAAAATTAGGGATTCTTAAAAGGAGTAAAATTAGCCCTCAAGACCACCATGGTTGCATTCAGCAAGCTTGGACGAAGAAGACTCAATATTCGCGCTCAATTTATGGAGCCCTGAGACCTAATCGCTATTTTTCCAAAAGCCTTCTAATGAAACGCATGAAAAAACGTTGCCTTTGTGTTTTGTTTTGCAGGGACGATGAAGAGGATGATGCGTTGGCAAAACATGATTAGCCAGTTTGAATTTTCGCGCGTTTCCAAGCACTAACCGTCGTTTTCTCTTTTATTGATTGTTGTTTATTATTATATCAAATACGTTAAAGCGCTTCAGTGGCAGGTGTATCCCTTTGCAATGTCCAAGACCTGGGTTCGAGTCCCAGGTCTTCAATATTCCCATTTATTTTTCTTCAATTCAAACTCCTGTGCAGCGTCAGTATGGAGGATGCATCGTATGCCTCAAAATCCAAAGGTCCACGCGTCCAGCAAATTCAAATCAAGGGCAGGGATTCAAAGAGCATGCTATGCCCAGGTCAACGCGCTGGCACACAAACTGAAAAGGTCAAATGGACCAAAGCTTAATGGGCCAGCATTCTAAGGCCTATACCTCACAATTGGGACTGAAACCCCCTGGTTTGCAATTTCATTACATTTTATTTTTTTTGCAATTTATTGTTTTATTTTTGCTTTATTGTTTTAATCAAATTAATTAATTTTCTTTTTACAAAATATAAAAACATCATAAAAAACAGAAAAGGCAAAAAATATAATAAATACTTTATTTTAATTATTTTTCTAAATAAATGCTTGTAAATAAATTTAGTTTAAAATAGGTTACAATTTTAATTCTTTTTAATAACTAAAAATCCAAAAATATAGAATTAGGTTTAATAACTTTTTATTCCTTGTTAATTTTCCCTTTTTCATAATAATATTATTTATTTATTTATTCTATAATTAAATTTGCATGTAAATTAATTTAGATTTAAATTAGGTTAAAATTCAATCTCTTTCATAATAAATTTAAAAGCCATTAGAATTAGGGTTTGCATTCAATTTTAATTTTAAATTAATTCTTTTTCTATAAAAAGACTAAAAAACATAAAAACACCAAAAGCATTTTCTTTTAAAATTTTAATTCCGTTATTAATTCAATTTTGCAAAAGGGTCCAACGCCCATATTTTTAATTGTTTAATTTCGCATATTTATTTTATGGCGTTTAAATACTTATGTAACTCTCCCAAAGCCGTGTAAACAATTGCTCGCACTTTTATTTCTTTTACTTTATTTATTTTTTTTGCCAAATCGGGTCCGGTTTAATTTTGGCGATGTGGACCCGCGCCATTTGTAATAGCTTAGAATTTACTTTCCCGCAAATATTTCTTAACTGTTAAATAAGCATGCAAGAATGAATGGCCATAATAAAATCAAGCGTAGATCACTTTAACATGACAAGACAAATATCAATGAAAACGACACACGAATCGCACACACCACCCCTAGGGTACGCCTCACTGTTGCCTTGCCTCGAAAGGTGATCGTCGAGTAGAGGATGTCTTAGTAAGTCCTCATGATCCGGGAACCTGGCATGAGGGTAGCTTCTAAGGTGTCTTCCTATTGCTCTGGTGATCACCATGTCCCGAACCTCGAATTGACCCGAACACCTCCAACGGTGGTGCTACCTACCTCTCAATGGTGGGATGGCATTACTTTAAAGGACATTTACACAGACGAATTCCTTAGGGTAGGTAGGTTCTCGCAGATACTTGCTCTCTTCAAAACAAACAAACAATCTTTTCACACAGACACTTTTCAAAAGCTTTCAAAACAATTTTTCAAACACTCTGACGCACGAGTCGATCTGAAATTTTCAAAAGAAACTTTTTAAAACCCCCAATTGAAAAGCAAACAAACCGCTTTTGAAAACACATTGAGCAAGTATCTAAGAGCCCATGGATAACCATGGATAGAAAGGGTGCTAACACCTTCCCTTTCTATAACCTACCTCCCGAACCGAGAGCAATCTCTTTAAGGAATTTTTCTGTGCTTTTGTCCTTTCCATTTGGAGAAAATAAAAGACGGTGGCGACTCTTGCTTCCGCGACATTTCGCGAACCAGCGTTAAACAGTCAGTTCCAGATCCACCGATCACAGAACTGGCGACTCTGCTGGGGAACAATCTTAAAGTGAGGTATACCTTAGGGCTAGCTAATAACTATGTTTTCAATTGTATTGCTTTGTGTGCTTTAAATTGTGGGTTGCTTGGGAGTTCTATAGATCCTAAACCCGGATCTGGGGGATACCTTCTTAGAAAGTAGCAACAAGGCTGTGAGGGAACTGTGCGGGGTATACCGACATGGTTGAAACAGTCTGCTACGTTGATGTGGCACTTTGGTGTGTACCGGTAACCCTTGAGTTCAGTCAAGGAGAGTACGGGGCCTCCGCGTGGTGTCATGAAGCATCAACAAACCTTAGGAACCTTAATTGAACTATCTTGGCCTCTTTAGGGTAGTGAGATAACTGACTTTGGTGCAGTCTGAGGTTGGTTGATACTCGATACTACACCCAATTGAGGGTTGCTTTCCTGGAATATTTCGGTCGCCAGTTCAGTGGCTAAATCGAAACGATGAACAATGAAAGCAATCCCGTGATATTGGGACCCTTAGAACCCGGTTACTTCTAATAGGACAGGTTGAGCCCACCAACTTCAAGAGGGTAATACCCAGACCCCATGCTGGCCTAAACTCTAAGGACTCTTTTGTGTGACTTGTGTGCCTTCGTACTTGACTACTTGCATGTTTTATCTGACACATGAACTACTTGCAGGTTTTGTTTTAGTCCTTAATTGGGACCCATGACAGAGCTTACTAACTTTCTTGCAGGTTTTGTTTATAGTCCTTAATTGGGACTCATAACAAGGTTTTACTTGAGTTTCTTGTAGGGTTTGTTTGTAGTCCTTAATTAGGACTCATAACAAGGTTTACCGAGTTCTGGCAGGGTTTGTTTTAGTCCTTAATTAGGACTCATAACAAGGTTTACCGAGTCCTTGCAGGGTTTGTTTATAGTCCTTAACTGGGACTCATGACAGGTTTTACTTGAGCTTCTTGCAGGTTTTGGTTTGCAGTCCTTAATAAGGGCTCATAACAGGGTTTATCTATACTACCCCATGCATCATGACATCATACCATTGCATATATCCTAACCCATTTTAAGGATCTCAAGGGCTTGTGATGCAGGTCATGACGAATCAAACGTCTAGCAAGGGGAAAAGAGGATTTATTTTCCTCTAGCCAAGGTTGTCAGGGGCTATGACCCACTGGATATGGTGAGCCTTTGACCCTTGAAAAAGGACTCTCAACAAATATGAAGTTCCTTCAATCAAGCTACCGGATCCCAGCTCTAACAAATTTCTTGTTTACCCCGCGAGATCCTTGAAAACATTGCATATATATCATACATATCATTGCATTACAGGTACCCTTGTTGCAGGTCACTTACCCCTGTTCGCTGTTTATTTCAGCAATGGCTTCCCAACAAGATAACCAGGGTCTTCATGCTCAGGAGACTCAGCTCAGGGAGATCTTTCTAAGCCTATCCAAAGGGCAAGAAGAGTTAAGGACACTCCTCATGGGGAATCTGGCCAAGGAAAGTCCCAAGGATGACAAGGACGAACGGCTGAAACGCCTACAAGCTGAGGTAGACACATTGAAAACCCAGATGCTGGGGCAAAGGGCCCTCATTCAAGGCTTAGCTCAGGAGCAAGGAGAGCTGAGAGCCATGATCAGCCAACTTCCTCAAGGCATGAAGCAACCAGCCCAAATCAGGGACCAGGTCATAGAACAGCTTCCAAGAAGGCAAAGGTCGGGTCCAATGAATAGACCTCTCTGAGTTGCTACTACTTCACAGGTCCAACAACGACCTCGCCCAGAACAACGGGTTGATCAGAGCAAACCAGACAAGCCTAAAAGGCAGTTCACCAAGATCAATATGTCGCTGGATCAAGCACTACAACAAATGTCGGAGGCAGGGCTGATCACCTTAAGGGATCCTCTCCGGAATCCAAACACTTCTGCTCCTAACTATCATCCCAACGATAGGTGCGCATACCATTCTGATAGCCCAGGGCATACTACAGATGATTGTTGGAGCTTGAAAAATAAGATCCAAGACATGATCGACGCTGGAGAGATTCAGTTTAAAGTACCTGAGACTCCGAACATAATCACTGCTCCCTTGCCAAATCATGGCTAGGATTGAGAAATTTTTGTTCATTCGAATGTTCAAGTTGCAATTTTCTTTTGTTCAAACATTTACTCATGGCAAACATTGTTATTTCTTTAATGCATCGCATATGTCTGTTTGAAACAATATATTCGTATTCACTAAATACAAATTATTTTCATATTTTTTCCTGATGATCAACTCTTAATTAATAATTCTAAGCCTCTTGAGGGAGGATGACGAAAACGATACCATAATCTACAGTATGCTTTTGAACAGACCCCGCTGATGAGGTACAGGCATTGTTTCAATCCCTAAACACTGGAGTTATAAGGATGATAATCCCTCGTCAACCCCTCTGAGCCAAAGAAGTAGGAGTTTTTTATTTTCGAAATTTAAAACCCTTAATCATAACCTGGGGCAGGGTAGTCTCTCAGTTGATCCAAGTGCATAATGAATGACACCAAAGAGGTCCTTACAAAACAAAAGGCAGTGATGGTTCCGAACAATCGTAAAGACAGGCAGTCATTATCAAAAAAATTCATAAATGAAAAGCCCAAAAAGTCAAAACCTAAAAGGAGACTTACGAAACTGGGGCATCCCGCTGACTGTAATTCCAAAAAAGGAAACAGCTCAGGCAAAAAACAGGGATAACAAAATCAAAAAGAAAGAGGTCTTATAAACCCTCAACAAAAAAGGAATGACTGCCTATTCAAAATAAGTTATCAACATCCGAATCATCACCGAAAAATCAGAGCAAAGACTCAAACAAGGTCTAACGTATGATCAACTGAGTTTAGGTTTGGAGAACATCACGAAGAGCGGGTGGGTACAAATAATTTGAGCCTTTATCCTTTGTTTCTTAAACCATGAACCAGGCCATGTTATAACCCTTAAAAGTCCTAGCTGAAGCATGGGTTAGTTCGAAAGCATACTGTTACAAAAGGTATCCTGACTCCTTAAGGCTTACTATAAAGAAAGAGTTGACATCATGTTCTATAAACATTCACATGTTTTATGAAAAAATGCATTTTCAAAATCTTCAAGACAGACATAAGCTTTGCATTTTTAACATAACCTTGTTTGCATATGACTTCTTGTTTGAACAGCATAGAAAGTCGCACGACGAATGCCTAATGAACAGAAGTACCTCCAATCAAGGGGCAGACATGACCATGGTCCATTATCTGGGGCAGTCCAATCAAGATTCGGAGAATCTCTCAAAGGCCAAACAGCCCGGGGAAAATCTCCGCCTGAGTCACTTGGGGAATTCCAACAACGAATCCTGCCTGACCAAACACTTGCTGGGGGCATGACAATACACTTCTAATAGGGGCAACTCCCTACATTCTGAAAGCACGGACATAGTCGAAAAAATACTACGCAAAATCAAAGACCCGCTAGGTTGACACACCTAGGCAAAATAAGGGCTTCCCGGCGAACCAAAAGGGTTCGGGCAAAAATAAGGGATGAAATGAAAAAGCTGTACACCCGGCAAGTCGAAAACCTGAAAAGGCGGCTTGGGCAAAAATGGGTATCCCGGTGGACTGAAAACCCGAAAGGGCGGTCCAGGCAAAAGTTAGGGATCAAAGCGTACGATTATGTCTTGTCATCTTGTCACCTGCCTATCAGAAGAAGCTTGGTCTATCAACAACAATCAGTACCCCACAGGTGCCTTCTCCCATAGAAACAGGGGCAATAAAGAGTTGTCTAGGCAATCTAATTGTTCCATCCACCAAGGTACCAAGGTAGGCTGAAGAACATAACCGGCATATCTTAATTCCCCAGAGAATGAGTCAACAGTCAATGCATTCTTCTCCAAGCAAAGTTATCAAGTCTCAAGGAAATTGGGTATCCTCCAGCAGATCCTAACATTCCCCAGCAGCATATGTATTCTTAACAAGCATCCCCGGCAGTCTTGGTCTAAAGATTGTTCCCCGGCGGCAGACCAACATTCAAAGGAATCGCTTCCCCGACGCATATCAAAACTTCCCCAAGAGGGTCCAATCCAGTTCCCCAGGAAGGCCGGAATCTATCTCCCCAAGCAATAAGCATATCCCCAGTAGATTCTGGAAGCTTATCCACTCGCAGAGCACGAACGCGTCGTCCGGCTTTATTTAAAGAGTTATTTCCTTAACAGGATATAACTGGGTTATCCTCAGCCAAAAGCCATGGAAAAAGCGTCATCGACAAAGTCTTCCTATCCCCAGCAAACTATTATCAACACTCAGCAAGGCATCCCTCTTCCCACAGAGTATTGCTTCCCAGCATGGTCGCTAGAGTACCTTTTCTCCCCGCAGAATCCTCCATTTGCCAAGTTTATTCCGCAACGGAGTCATCTTCTCCTACCGGTATTCTTGCAGTTATCATCCCCAGCGGAAGCAAAATCTATTCTTCAACATCAGCCCAGGAGTGACTTCCCGGCACCCGTCAAGGATTTACTTTCCTAGATGAAAAACACATTCATAAAACATCACATACATCATTATAGCATGCATAGACGCATCATATCACCCCAATCTCATTTATTTTTGAGAACATCTTAAAATCAGGCAATTCATGCATTATGACATTGCATACAACTAATTCGTTACTTTTTCAGGAAAGAACGATCAACAGATAAAAGTCTTTACCCGTTGAGGTAGTAATCGTCCCAGATTCCTTCATCATTCTGCTGAGGTAGTAATCGTCCCAGATTCCTTCATCATTCTGCTGAGGTAGTAATCGTCCCAGATTCCTTCATCATCCTGCCGAGGTAGTAATCGTCCCAGATTCCTTCATCATCCTGCCGAGGTAGTAATCGTCCCAGATTCCTTCATCATTCTGCTGAGGTAGTAATCGTCCCAGATTCCTTCATCATCCTGCTGAGGTAGTAATCGTCCCAGATTCCTTCATCATTCTGCTGAGGTAGTAATCGTCCCAGATTCCTTCATCATCCTGCTGAGGTAGTAATCGTCCCAGATTCCTTCATCATCCTGCTGAGGTAGTAATCGTCCCAGATTCCTTCATCATCCTGCTGAGGTAGTAATCGTCCCAGATTCCTTCATCATTCTGCTGAGGTAGTAATCGTCCCAGATTCCTTCATCCTTCTGCTGAGGTAGTAATCGTCCCAGATTCCTTCATCATAGATTTGGAGTAGCAATCGTCTCAGATTCCTTCATCACATCCTTATCAAAAAAAAAAAAAGAAAGAAAACTCCTCTGGTTCAGTCAGATCGACCCTAAGATCTCCCTGATTCTTGTCCAGTTGAAGATTTCAAGACCCAGACCGGTTCAGTCAGATCGACCCTAAGATCTCCCTGATTCTTGTCCAGTTGAAGATTTCAAGACCCAGACCGGTTCAGTCAGATCGACCCTAAGATCTCCCTGATTCTTGTCCAGTTGAAGATTTCAAGACCCAGACCGGTTCAGTTAAATCGACCCTAAGATTTTCCTGATGCTTATCCAGTCAAAGGCTTTCTCTGGTTCAGTCAGATCGACCCTAAGATCTCCTTGATGCTTATCCCAGTAGAAGTCACCCAAGATTTTTCTCAGCGAGCGTTGTTGAAGTTAAAGTCACCCAAGATTTTTCTCAATGAGCGTTGTTGAATTTAAAGTCACCCGAGATTTTTCTCAACGAGCGTTGTTGAAGTTAAAGTCACCCAAGATTTTTCTCAACGAGCGTTGTTGAATTTAAAGTCACCCAAGATTTTTCTCAACGAGCGTTGTTGAATTTAAAGTCACCCAAGATTTTTCTCAACGAGCGTTGTTGAAGTTATAGTCGCCCAAGGTTCTCTTACCATTCATGCTAAGACAGTAACCATCCCTGGTTCATTCATCATCATGTGAAGACTCCAGACTCAGCTCCTGTAACTAGTCAGGACACATCTATACCAAGCATCTGGAAATCAACTCCTGCAACGTGTCAGGTACTCATTTTCTGTTTTGCAGGTATGCAGGTTCTCGCCAAGGAATCTCCTACGCGGTCAACATCCAGATGGCATCTATAAGCCCATCATCCTATCCAACAATCTCTAAATGGCATCTATAAGCCCATTCCACCATCACTGCTACTATGTGAGCGCAAATTTCTGGGCACTCTAGTGTTCAATCATCTTCTACCCTCGGATTACGAAAGGCACGTCAGCCAATCTGCATCCTCAGGTCTAAGAAGATTGAACAAGGGCAACTGTTGTACCCCAAAATTTGCCCTCCCATATTCTTCAAGAAATTGCCAAGCCAAGTCACAAAATTCTCCAAAGGCTGCACAGTCCAACTACAGTCAAAACTAGGGTTTGTGTTCTGATCAAGAAATTGAAGGTTTCAAGGGCCAAATCAAGTCTCATATGCCTACAAATGTGGTCAAGCATCCTCATATCAAGTTTCAAGGCATTCAGCTCAAAATTGCACAGTCAAAACCCTAAATTGCACTACAGTCAACTGTAGGGGCAAAATGGTCATTTGACAGTCAAAAGTTCAAATTTTTGGTCAACATATCATTTTGAAGCCACAAACATCATTTGATTAATGCTTGATCATGGTTCTCAAAATTTGGCTCAGAAAATCACCAAGATGCAAAAGTTACTATATTTGGACAGTTGAAAAAGTCAACTGAAATTGACCAGGGCATAACTTTCACATGGATCATCAGAAAAATTCCATCCAAAGCTCATTTTGAAGAGAAAGACATTTCCTACAACTCATCTTCATATTTCAAGTCCAAGAAATGCTCTCACAAAAAGTTATCAATTTCAACATTATAGGTCATTTTCAAAAGTCAACAAAAAGGGACTTTAAGTCAAAGGCCATAACTTGAGATTGGTAAATCAAAATGACATGGGACCAAATACATTGGTTAGAGGACTCAAAGACCTTTCCAAAATGTCCAAGAACATGAGAAAAGCTTAAAAATTGAGCAAGTTATGCCTTGTGGAAGTTGGGAAATTTTTGGATATTTTGAAAAGTCAACATTGATTCAAATGACCTAAAAATGCTAATGGGCCCATTTTTCTTCCATGATTCATCATTCCAAGCATGTGCACGACCACTTGGCCCAAAGGGAATTATTTTCTCATTTTTTATTTATTTATTTGAATTATTATTTATATTAATTCATTTAAATCATTTAAATATGTAGAAAATATAAAACTTGACCTAAAAAATCTTTTCATGCATGTTTTGCCATCAAGATTTCGTGCATAGGCTAATTAGGAAAGATTTGGTTGATTCGAGCATAATTGATACAAAAACCATATGAAAAAGATATGAAACATAATGAAAGAAAATCAAATCTTTAATTCATTAAATCAAGAGATTTTGAGCACTTTTGTTAACCTAATAGCCTCACTACATATGCAAGATGAGAACCCTAATCAGAATAGACTGAAAGCTGCGCTCTAGAACACATTGTAAACTTGGAATTTTCACTAAAAAACTCAGACTGAAAACAGCTTTCCAGGTTGATTCAAGGCACAAAACCTATTCCAAAAGCTTCCTTGGCAATCCCTGAACGTATTCCAATCAAAAGCATCAAAGATAGTCCCTTGAAACGCTGTACAGAAGTCACTCTTTTGCCATTTTTTTCCATTATCGTGCTTTGCATTCTAGACACTTTCATAGCATTCTAATCATGGATTTGTATTCCTTATGATGTCCTGAAACTAACCAATGCCTTTAATTTGATTATTATGCTGTGTATGCAATTTCGCCATTGTTGCTTTTCTAGGGTTTACGAAGCTCAAAATTAGGGATTCTTAAAAGGAGTAAAATTAGCCCTCAAGACCACCATGGTTGCATTCAGCAAGCTTGGACGAAGAAGACTCAATATTCGCGCTCAATTTATGGAGCCCTGAGACCTAATCGCTATTTTTCCAAAAGCCTTCTAATGAAACGCATGAAAAAACGTTGCCTTTGTGTTTTGTTTTGCAGGGACGATGAAGAGGATGATGCGTTGGCAAAACATGATTAGCCAGTTTGAATTTTCGCGCGTTTCCAAGCACTAACCGTCGTTTTCTCTTTTATTGATTGTTGTTTATTATTATATCAAATACGTTAAAGCGCTTCAGTGGCAGGTGTATCCCTTTGCAATGTCCAAGACCTGGGTTCGAGTCCCAGGTCTTCAATATTCCCATTTATTTTTCTTCAATTCAAACTCCTGTGCAGCGTCAGTATGGAGGATGCATCGTATGCCTCAAAATCCAAAGGTCCACGCGTCCAGCAAATTCAAATCAAGGGCAGGGATTCAAAGAGCATGCTATGCCCAGGTCAACGCGCTGGCACACAAACTGAAAAGGTCAAATGGACCAAAGCTTAATGGGCCAGCATTCTAAGGCCTATACCTCACAATTGGGACTGAAACCCCCTGGTTTGCAATTTCATTACATTTTATTTTTTTTGCAATTTATTGTTTTATTTTTGCTTTATTGTTTTAATCAAATTAATTAATTTTCTTTTTACAAAATATAAAAACATCATAAAAAACAGAAAAGGCAAAAAATATAATAAATACTTTATTTTAATTATTTTTCTAAATAAATGCTTGTAAATAAATTTAGTTTAAAATAGGTTACAATTTTAATTCTTTTTAATAACTAAAAATCCAAAAATATAGAATTAGGTTTAATAACTTTTTATTCCTTGTTAATTTTCCCTTTTTCATAATAATATTATTTATTTATTTATTCTATAATTAAATTTGCATGTAAATTAATTTAGATTTAAATTAGGTTAAAATTCAATCTCTTTCATAATAAATTTAAAAGCCATTAGAATTAGGGTTTGCATTCAATTTTAATTTTAAATTAATTCTTTTTCTATAAAAAGACTAAAAAACATAAAAACACCAAAAGCATTTTCTTTTAAAATTTTAATTCCGTTATTAATTCAATTTTGCAAAAGGGTCCAACGCCCATATTTTTAATTGTTTAATTTCGCATATTTATTTTATGGCGTTTAAATACTTATGTAACTCTCCCAAAGCCGTGTAAACAATCGCTCGCACTTTTATTTCTTTTACTTTATTTATTTATTTTGCCAAATCGGGTCCGGTTTAATTTTGGCGATGTGGACCCGCGCCATTTGTAATAGCTTAGAATTTACTTTCCCGCAAATATTTCTTAACTGTTAAATAAGCATGCAAGAATGAATGGCCATAATAAAATCAAGCGTAGATCACTTTAACATGACAAGACAAATATCAATGAAAACGACACATGAATCGCACACACCACCCCTAGGGTACGCCTCACTGTTGCCTTGCCTCGAAAGGTGATCGTCGAGTAGAGGATGTCTTAGTAAGTCCTCATGATCCGGGAACCTGGCATGAGGGTAGCTTCTAAGGTGTCTTCCTATTGCTCTGGTGATCACCATGTCCCGAACCTCGAATTGACCCGAACACCTCCAACGGTGGTGCTACCTACCTCTCAATGGTGGGATGGCATTACTTTAAAGGACATTTACACAGACGAATTCCTTAGGGTAGGTAGGTTCTCGCAGATACTTGCTCTCTTCAAAACAAACAAACAATCTTTTCACACAGACACTTTTCAAAAGCTTTCAAAACAATTTTTCAAACACTCTGACGCACGAGTCGATCTGAAATTTTCAAAAGAAACTTTTTAAAACCCCCAATTGAAAAGCAAACAAACCGCTTTTGAAAACACATTGAGCAAGTATCTAAGAGCCCATGGATAACCATGGATAGAAAGGGTGCTAACACCTTCCCTTTCTATAACCTACCTCCCGAACCGAGAGCAATCTCTTTAAGGAATTTTTCTGTGCTTTTGTCCTTTCCATTTGGAGAAAATAAAAGACGGTGGCGACTCTTGCTTCCGCGACATTTCGCGAACCAGCGTTAAACAGTCAGTTCCAGATCCACCGATCACAATATGCCCTGGCTAGATACATGTATCAAATCTGGAATTAGTCGTCTACAGATATGCCCTGGCTGGATACAGGTATTGAATCTCTAAACTCTTCATGCAGATATGCCCTGGCTGGATACAGGTATCGAATCTAAACTCTTCATGCAGATATGCCCTGGCTAGATACATGTATCTAATCTACAATCAATTACTCACAGATATGCCCTGGCTAGATACAGGTATCAAATATGGAATTAGTCGTCCACAGATATGCCCTGGCTGGATACAGGTATCGAATCTGGAACTGGTCGTCTACAGATATGCCCTGGCTGGATACAGGTATCGAATCTCTAAACTCTTCATGCAGATATGCCCTGGCTGGATACAGGTATCGAATCTACAATCAATCACTCACAGATATGCCCTGGCTAGATACAGGTATCGAATCTGGAATTAGTCGTCCACAGATATGCCCTGGCTGGATACAGGTATCGAATCTGGAACTGGTCGTCTACAGATATGCCCTGGCTGGATACAGGTATCGAATCTCTAAACTCTTCATGCAGATATGCCCTGGCTGGATACAGGTATCGAATCTACAATCAATCACTCACAGATATGCCCTGGCTAGATACAGGTATCGAATATGGAATTAGTCGTCCACAGATATGCCCTGGCTGGATACAGGTATCGAATCTCTAAACTCTTCATGCAGATATGCCCTGGCTGGATACAGGTATCGAATCTACAATCAATTACTCACAGATATGCCCTGGCTAGATACAGGTATCGAATCTGGAATTGCGATAGTTGATAGTAATCATCTTTGGATTGACCTTTTTCCTGAAAAGGCAAAACATCAGTTGTATGCAATGTCATGATGTCATGATGTTCAAAATAAGATAGTGTCATATGCACTTTATCATGTATGTAAGCAGGATGTATGTAATGTGAAATGTCTATGAATGTATTTGCGTCTAGGAAAATAAATCCTTGACGAATGCCGGGAAGTTAGATCCTGGGCTGATGTTGAAGAGTAGAGTTCTTCGTTTCCGCTGGGGATGACGGTTGTAAGAATAAACCGGTAGGAGAAGATGACTCCGTTGGGGAATAAACTTGTTGGAGAGATACTCTGCGGGGAATTACTCTGTGGGGAAGAGATACTTCGCTGAGACTTTGATGATAACTCCGCTGGGGATACCATTGATAAGTTATGTTGGGGATCTTGTTGAACTCCGATGGGGGATAAGAAGAACTTCACCGAGGACGATCTTTCCGTGGTAATTAGCTGAGGATAACCCAGTTATAAGCTCTGGTGGGGAATAACCTTTGAATAAAGCCGGGGAGAGATGCATGTACTATGCAGGTGATAAGCTTCCAGAATCTACTGGGGATAAGCTTCCAGAATCTACTGGGGAGGATGATTCAACTCTCCTGGGGGAACTTTTGGACTGTACTGGGGAATAGCTCTACTGGGGTGTCTGGTATTCCACCGGGGAATAATCTTATATTAAGACTGCCGGGGATGCTTGCTTAGGAACATCTGTATACTCCGTTGGGGAATGTTGAGATCTTCTGGGAATACCCATCTTCCTTAGGGCTGACAGTAGACTAACTCTGCTTGGGGAGAGTATCGCTGACTTGCTGGAGATACTGTGCCTTTTCGGGACTGATGGGAGACCACTCTGCTCGGGGAGAGTATTGCTGATTTTGGTCTTACTCTGCGGGGAGTGAAGGTATCTTGGTCACATTCTTCAGCCGAACGTACCTTGGTACCTTGGTGGATAGAGCAACTAGACCGCTTAGACAATACTCATTACCCTTGTTTCTTATGTCACATGTAATTAATCCTTTGTTTCGCATGCAAATATTTATGATTAGCAATTAATGTCAAATGCATATATCAAAAATGAACATTGGACGTTCTTTGCAAAACAAAACAGATAAAGGAAAAACAATTGGCAATTTGTCTGAAAAATGAGCTTGTATTGATTTTGAATTTTGCCTGTAAATAGGCGTTTTTTTGTACAAGAGGTTGACGTCCTAGTAAGAGAACGTCGCCGAACAACATAGAGTTTATACAATTTTGTGAAAAGAAAACAAAATAGATATGTGAAAAATCCCACTGGGTTCCAACTCTGTTATCGCCTTTATGTCTTCAAGCGTCTCATCACTTCGCTGCTTAGTTAAAGATGAAGCTGATTGATCGATGCCGTCCGAGCCTAATAGTTGATGCCGAATTATGAATGCAAGGTGATCCAATGAGACATAGTATTATGCTTTAATCCCTAACTTTTGGCTGGACCGCCCTTTCGGGTTTTCAGTCCACCGGGATACCCATTTTTGCCCAAGCCGCCTTTTCAGGTTTTCGACTTGCCGGGTGTACAGATTTTTTTCATTTCATCCCTTATTTTTGCCCGAACCCTTTTGGTTCGCCGGGAAGCCCTTATTTTTGCCTAGGTGTGTCAACCTAGCGGGTCTTTAGTCATGCATAGTATCTTTTTACTATGTCTGCATTGGCGGGGTGAGGAAGGTCGTCACCATCCATGGTAGTTAATATCATTGCTCCTCCTGAGAAGATGTGCTTAACCACAAATGGCCCTTCGTACGTGGGGGTCCATTTGCCCCTGGGATCACCTTGAGGAAGAATGATGCGCTTGATTACCAAGTCTCCGACTTGATACTCTTGTCGTCTGACTTTCTTGTTAAATGCCCTGATCATCCATTTTTGGTACGTTTGACCATGACAAATAGCAGTGAGTCTCTTTTCGTCAATTAGGTTTAATTGATCAAGCCGAGTCTGGATCCAGTCATCTTCATTCAAACCTGCATCCTTCATTATCCGGAGAGAGGGTATCTGGACTTCAATAGGCAAGACTGCCTTCATGCCATAGACCAAGGAGAAGGGTGTTGCCCCTGTCGACGTCCGTGCTGAGGTACGGTACCCATGAAGAGTAAACGGTAACATCTCGTGCCAATCTTTATAGGTCACTGTCATCTTCTGCACAATCTTCTTGATGTTTTAATTAGCTGCCTCTACAGCCCCATTCATCTTCAGCCGGTAAGGAGAAGAGTTGTGGTGCTGTATCTTGAATTGCTCGCAGAGCTCAGTGATCATATTGTTATTAAGATTGGTACCATTATCCGTAATGATCCTTTACGGGACGCCGTATCGACAAATCAGGTTATGCCGAATGAACCGTGCCACGACGTTCTTGGTTACGGTAGCATAGGAAGCTGCTTCGACCCACTTTGTAAAATAATCAATTGCTACCAGGATGAAGCGGTGCCCGTTGGATGCCGTAGGTCTGATCTCGCCGATCATATCAATGCCCCACATTGCAAAAGGCCAAGGTGCTGTCAAGATGTTCCGAGGAACTGGAGGAATGTGCACCTTATCAGCATAGATCTGGCATTTGTGACACGTCCGAGAATGTTGATAACAATCGACTTCCATTGTGGACCAGAAATATCCTGCCCGAAGGATTTTCTTTGCCATGGTATATCCACTGGAATGTGTTCCGAAGGTACCTTCATGCAGCTCTGCCATGATCTTCTCTGCTTCAGTCTTATCCACACAACGCAGTAAGGTCGAATCATGGTTTCGTTTGTACAGAATGCTGTTGCTGAGGAAGAACTTCGCCGCGAACCTTCTCAGAAACTTCTTGTCATTGACGGATGCACCCTCGGGGTATTCTTGAGCTTCCAAGTACCTCTTCACTTCATGATACCAAGGTTTTTCAGTTACCTCCTCAGCCTCAAGATCGCAGCAATGTGCAGGTTCATCCAATTTCCAAATGATGATCCGGGGAGCCTCGTTGTCCCATTTGACTTTGAACATAGAAGACATCGTAACCAGCGCGTCCGCCAACTGATTCTCCTCTCTTGGGAAGTGCTCGAAAGTTATCTCTTCGAAATGGGGGATCAATGTCAACACGTACTCTTTGTAAGGAATAAGATTTTGGTGTTTCGTATCCCACTCGCCTTTGATCTGACTGGTCACGATTGCGGAATCTCCGAAGACACTCAGAAACTTGATCCTTAAGTCAATTGCAGCTTGAAGACCCGTGATGCATGCTTCATACTCCGCCATGTTGTTGGTGCAGTTGAAACGTATCCGGGCGGTAAGTGGAGTATGAGTGCCTTTAGGGGATATGATCACAGCGCCAATGCCATTTCCCAAAGTGTTTGAGGCTCCGTCAAAGTGCATAGACCATCGGGATCCTTCCTCAGGTCCTTCATCCGGTCCAGGTACTTCACAATCAGTCACTACCATGATATTCTCGTCTGGAAATTCAAAGTTCATTGACTGGTAGTCATCCACTGCCTGGTGTGCCAAATGGTCGGCCAATACACTTCCCTTGATTTCTTTTTGAGTCGTGTACTGGATGTCATATTCTGTCAAGATCATTTGCCATCTTGCTATTCTTCCGGACAAGGCAGGCTTTTCGAAGATGTACTTGATTGGAACCATTTTTGAAATCAAGAGAGTAGTGTGAGTCAATATATACTGTCTCAGCTGGCGAGCAGCCCATACCAAAGTGCAGCAAGTTTTCTCGAGCAGTGAGTATCGGGTCTCACAGTCGGTAAACTTTTTGCTAAGGTAATAAATAGCATGCTCTTTTCGGCCAGACTCGTCATGCTGCCTCAGCACACACCCCATTGAGCTGTCAAGTACCGTCAAGTATAAGATTAGAGGTCTCCCTTCAACCGGTGGCATAAGAATGGGTGGCTCTTGGAGATACTCTTTGATTCTTTCGAAAGCGGCCTAGCATTCATCCTTCCAACGTACCACTTGATCTTTCTTCAGTAGCTTGAAGATTAGTTCACAGGTAGCAGTTAGATGTGAGATGAATCGGGCAATGTAGTTCAGTCGTCCTAGAAATCCTCTGACTTCTTTCTCTGTCTTGGGAACTGGCATCTCTTGTATGGCTTTTACTTTGGCCGGGTCCACTTGAATACCTTTGTCGCTTACGACGAAGCCTAGCAATTTTCCAGATCTCACCCCAAAGGTGCACTTGTTTGGGTTCAACCTCAGCTTGTACAACTTCAGACGGTCAAACAGCTTCTATAGATGGTCAAGGTGTTCCTCCTCAGTTTGGGACCTTGCAATCATATCATCGACATATACTTCGATCTCATGATGGATCATGTCATGAAATAAAGTAACCATGGCACGTTGGTAGGTTGCCCAGCATTCTTCAACCCAAAAGGCATGACCTTGTAGCAAAAGGTGCCCCACTGGGTAACAAAAGTGGCCTTCTCCATGTCTTCAGGAGCCATCTTGATTTGATTATAACCGGAGAACCCGTCCATGAAGGAGAATACTTTATGCTGAGCAGTGTTGTCAACCAGAACGTCGATGTGAGACAGAGGGAAATCATCCTTAGGGCTCGCCCTGTTCAAATCCCTGTAATCAACACACATTCGGACCTTACCATCCTTCTTCGGCACTGGAACCACGTTGGCAACCCACTGAGGGTAAGAAGTCACTGCTAGAAAACCGGCGTCAAATTGTTTCATAACCTCAGCTTTGATTTTCTCGGGCATCTCTGGACGCATACGGCGGACCTTCTGTTTTACCGGAGGGCATTCTTCCTTGGTAGGCAAGTGATGAACCACAATGTCCGTATCCAACCCAGGCATGTCTTCGTACGACCAGGCAAAGATTTCCACGTAGTCATGCAGCATCTGAATCAACCGATGTTTCACATTAGCCTCCAGATTGGCACCAATCTTGACTTCCTTTCTGTCTGTCTTAGTACCCAGATTTACTATTTCCATTGGCTCTTCATGTGGCTGAATGGCCCTCACTTCCTGGAGCAGCAGTCTTGCAAGCTCACCAGGCACTACACAATCATCTTCACCTTCATCTTTGGCTAAGTTTATCGGATTTTCGAAGTCATAACTGGCAGTAGCAGAGTCGTTACCAGTGAGATCCAGAGTGGATTGGAACCTGTATGGGTGAGTGTGTGTAAATATAGCTTGTGATACGGTGGGAGAACTGACTTGAGTTTTGCGTTTGTATTCGCACTTGTTCGGTTTAGCAAGAGTCGCCACCGACTTTTTATTTTATCCTAAAGGAAAGGTTAAAAAGCATAGGAAAAACCTTTTTGAGATGTTTCGTGGGTCCGGGGGGTAGATTATGAAAAGGGAAGGTATTAACACCCTTTTCATCCATGGTTATCCATGGGCTCTTAGTTACTTGGTTTTTTAGATCACTTGCCTTGATTTTTGATTCCTTGAAATTGTGGTGTATGTGTGTGTTTTGAAAATGTTTTTTGAAATAGACGCCTTTGTTTCGGCAACCATTGTAATGACTCGTGTTTGAGTATATACAACGGTGTGTATCTTTTCGAAAAGATGTTTCAAAATGTTTTTGGAGAGTTTGTTTTGAAAGTGTTTGTGAGGTGTGGTTTTTGAAAAGGAGGCAAGTGTTTTTTGCAAGTTGATCTCAAGTAACTAAGAGTTTTGTCTACCCCTATTGTACTCAAAGGTTTTCTCTATGTTTTCAACCCCTTTTTAACAATTTTGTTCCACCATTATATTTGGTGGACAATCTTGCGTTTAGGATGTTTAACGGGACAGGCGCGGGTCATCGTATGGACCATGAATGCAATGGTGCCAAGTGTCTTTGGCAATTTGCTTGAAGGGACTATGATCATTCCATTTAGGCAACTTTCGAAAGCGTCATCGAGGGACTTATGATCATTTGAATTTGTTTTGCCAAAGAGACTTGACGTGCAAGCATGGCCCATTTTGGAAGGCAACATGTAGGATTACCCTAGGGGGTGCAAGTGTGATTGTGTATTGATTTCATGTATTTGTTTTGTATTAGGTTATCTAGCGTTTGATTTTATGTACATACAAACCCTAGGTCTAACCATGGTATAATTCGAAAGCGGTAAGTTGTGGGAATTTTAAAGTCTACGCTATTACAAATAGTATCCGGGAGTGGGGGTACAAATTCACAAAGGGGGATGAGACTTAAATAATTACAACCAAATCGAACCGCGATCAAATGTAATCAATGTAATGTATAGCAAAGTGTAAGAAAAGCAATTGTATAATGTGTCAAATGTAAAATGTATTGTGTAAGTGTACGTGTATGATAATTATTTACAAGTGCGAGATGTGAATTTAAATGTATTTTTAAGTGTTGTTAACTTAATAAAAGGAATTAAATATTTTTCTTTATTTAATCTTTGTAATCTTGTATTTTTCTTTAATATGTACAAAAAAGTATTTTAATTATAAGAAAGGAAAATGTTTTATATTCTATTTTTTTAGATATTAAAAATAATGCATTTTAATTAATCATGTACAAATCAAAAGTTCTAATTTTAAGGAGAAAAATATTAACTCTAAAGGAAAAATTATGTAATTATGTACAAATTAATGTATTTTAAGAAAAGAAAATGTTTTTGGTGTATTATAATTAATGTATTATATACAAAAGGGAAAAGAAAAATATTTCAATTTTGAGAAAGAAATAATGTTTTAAATTTGAGGAAAAAAAAATTATGTTCAAGATTAGTATTATGCTATATAAAGTATTATTAATGAAAAATTTGATGTAAAAAATGTTATGTTAATTTATATATATAAAAAGAAAATGATAGTTTAAATTGTGAAAAGAAGGTAAGTAAAAAATTTAGTTTAAGAATTGAATGGGCCTTTGTTATGCTGGCCCAAACTGAATTGTAAAAGAGAGACAAAAAAAGGGGGGGGTGCGTTTAAGGATCATTGGGCTTCAGCATAGAAAGGGCAAGGCCCAATTGTTTCATAACTTTTTTTGTTTAGGGTTAATTGTTTGTTTCATTTTGGGGACTTCTAGGGTTTGTAACACAGAGGCGCGGCGCCCTTCTTCTTCTTCTTCACTTCGTATTCCTCGCGCCTTCACCTCTGAGCTTCTTTCTCCCAATGGCCACCGGTGCCACCATCCTTCCTCTTCCCTCCATGGAGCATCCAGGCAACAGTTAACAGGTAGATTTCGTGTTTCAATCTTGTTTAGGGTTTTCGTTTTGCATGTTATGATTTCGTATTCTAATGTTATGCTTATTATCGTGTTTCTGCTGAGGTATGAAAAGGAAAGGAAGAAAATTGTACTACCTCTTGGAGACGGAGGAGGAAAGGGTTGGGAGATGCTGTGGCGGCCAAGACGGTGAGGGGACGCGTGATGCCTTTAGCTTGCTTGGATCCGGTACTCTGTACTTCTTAGCCCTCTTTAGGTTTAATGATGATAAACTGAAGACCTGGTATAACTTTCTTTCTTTTTCTTGCTTGTTTGTTGCCTAGCTTGATGCCCGCCCTCTTGCTTCTGTACACTTCTTTATCTCCTCTTCCTCTTTGTTGCTTTTATGATTGAGTGGTTACCCGATGATGAGGACACTCTGAGGGTTTGTATCGGTTGCCTTGTATGCTCCAGTATGCTTTTGAATCTGTATGCTTGATGATGATTTGTGCCCAATGATGATGTTTTCTGAGGGCCTTTTGTGTTTCCCTTGAACGCTTTAGCTGGAAAGGTTTGAAATGCCTCGGCTTGGATGTGAGGTTTGGACTTCTATTTGTTTATCAGTTTTAGGACTTTTTGCCCTTTGGCTTGGATACAGGTTGAGGGTTTATGTGTGAACTTACAGGTTTTGTTGACTGGTTTTCTGGTTTGGATGTTATGCTGTTTCTGGTTTTTTTTAAAGGGCTTGATACAGGTTTTAGGCTTAATGCAGGCTTAGAGCTTTGATTGAGGCTAGCTTCAGGCTTCAGTTTGTTTGAGGCTTCAGCAGGTTTAATGCAGGTTTAGGACATTGAGCTTGAAAGGGCAGGCTTAGGCTTTGTTTGACAGGGCCTGTAGAGGTTTGGGACTTTAGGCTGGAAGTTTGTAACTGGTTTGCTGTTTCTTGCTTCTTGGATCAAGTTGAGGCTTTAGCAGGTTTTTCAAACTTATGGTCTCAAGCTTGTGGAGGCAGCTTTGTATATTTTTGATACCGTTTTGTGAAGCTCTCTTTTCTTTATGATATTTCTGCCCCTCTCTACTGTTCTATTGCAGCTTGTTTTATATTTTTGTCTCTCAAGCCTAAGCCTGCAAACCTGTACTTCTTTTCTCTCTTTTTTCTCTCTCTGATTTAAGCATTTTAATATTGCTTATAATCTGTTTTCTGAAAAAGCATCCAGGCTGGAAAGTGATGAAAAATGACATTGCTTGCATTGTTGGTTTTTAACCTGCATACTTTGTGACAGTTTTCCATATTTTGGACAGTTGTGCACCTTTTGGCAGCTTTTTGAATGTTTTGAATTTGGGAACTTTGTAGTTCAGTTTGAACTTTCATAGTGATACATGTTGTTTGTTTTGAACTATGCAGTTGGTTGACCAATTTTGAATTTGTGCATTTTTCAACTTTGCATTTCATGTTTAGCAAGCAATATTCATCCCTCTTTGTGAACCGGGAGAAATCCCGTGATTTGCAAAGAGGGTAAAACTGATTCCAGCCGTTTGCTTTTAATGATGAACTTTTTATCTGTCTGTCTCTTTAAATATTTATCTGCTTCTGACTTTTCTTCTTTCTTATTCTTTGCAGATAGAATCCAATGAGGCAGAGGGAGCAAGGGATGGAAGATGAAGAATTGAAGACTTAGAAAAATATTAGGATAGTTTTATTTAAATTTAAATAACTGTAATATTATTATTGTAAACATTTTGTAAACAAAAACAATTATACAAGCAATTTAAAGATAAATAAAAAATCCTTTTATTTGATTAATTCTTTTATTCTTTTTCAAGATATTTATCTAATTGTTATAATTCTTAAATTAAAATAAAAATGGAAATAAATTCCAATTATCTTAACTTAAAAATAAATAATCAATTGGTAAACATTGTGGTCTTATGACAAACCTGACGCTCCAATTATTCAAAGCAACGCATAGTTTCAAACCAAGCGACAGTTAAGCAAAACGTCCATCTGCCCTTTTTTACCGATTAAATCCAACAAATGCAAATTAACAACCAGCAGCCTCAGTTCTCAATTCAGAGTAATTTAAAAAACATTGATAGAACCAACTCTTCTTGAGAGATATGCGCACAAAACCCTGATTCTGATCAAATGCCAAAGAAACGTTCGCCTGATCACAGTTGAGCCAAAATCGACCAAAACCCTAAACAAACTGTTTGAATTGTCCTAGAGCCATGAAAACCAATGAAAACCCTAATTTTGTCTGATTGACAAGAAAAGTCTGTTTGACAGATTCTTGAGCCAGTCTGAAAAATCAAGAAAAGCTCGAAGCTGTGATTTCTTGTGGAGAGATACGAGGGCAAATTTTGGGGTACAACAGTTGCCCCTGTTCAATCTTCTTGGACCTGAAGAGTTAGATTGGCAAGTTTTCCTTTCGCGACTTGAGGGTAAAAGAAGATTGGACACTAGAGTGCCCAGAAAATTTGCACTCGGTAATGTGATGGTAGAGGGAATGGGCTTACAGATGCCATTTGGAGATGGGCTTAACGATGCCATCTAGTGACTGCTGGCAGGAGGATGGGCTTATAGATGCCATCTGGAAATGGGCTTAAAGATGCCATTTAGAAATGTTTGTAGGAGGATGGGCTTATAGATGCCATCTGGAAATGATTGTTGAATTGTATGTCACTGGCGAGTGGACGAGTATTAGAAAGGTATCCATGTTTTAGAACATCTCTGAACTGGGGGTCTGAACAAGCAATAGATTGACATCCGTGTTTGGAGAATCCGTAAACTGTTTTCAGGAGTTAAAATTGAATAAGCAATAGAGCAGCATCCGTTATTGGGAAGCGTCCGTAAACTGCTTTCAAAAGTTGCATCTGAACAAGTGATAGATTAACATCCGGTGTTGGGAAGAATCCATAAACTATTTTCAGAAGTCTGAAGAAGGAAACGGTGTAGGGTTTCCTGATGATGAGTCCGTGTAAAACTGCATCTGGATGAATCTGGAACAAGTATCAGAATGTCGCCGTGTCTGGGTCACATCTGAACTGTCTCTGAGTGAATCTGGAATAAGTATCAGAATGTCGCCATGTATGGGTCACATCTGAACTATTTCTAGAAAGAATCTCGGAGGATGATGGTCTTTGTCTGTTGACTGATCTTACCTGAAAAAGGTAAAGAGTTAATCGTATGCAATGTCATGATGCATGATGTAATGTATGTTAATATGAATGTGATGAATGCGCATGTAAGCTAATGAGTTGTCCTGCTGAGGATAGATGAATCCTGGATGGCTGAAGATAAAAGAATCTTGACTGCTGCCGGGGAGAACAATTCCTTGGCTGCTGCTGTGGAGGGCAAGAATCTTCGATTGTTAAAAATGAGAAGTCTTGGGACCATTGTTGGGGAAATCAGAAGCTTGGGTTGTATGCCAATCTACTGGGGAATCCTGTCTTGAGGAGATCTTCACCGGAGAATATTCGAATATTCTGTGGGGAACTGAGAATGAGAGTCTTCAACTCTGCTTGGGGATTGATAGTTGGAAGTTTAGATCCGCTGGGGATATTGAAACTTGATTCTGAGGGGAATTAGATTACGGAAGGTTCTCAGGCTGGGGATTGCAAGAATCTTCTGATTGCCGTAGGCGTTGATCTGGAATAAGTCACCGAATGTCGCCATCTCTGGGTCACAGCTTGAACTATATCGTGAAGGAAAGTCTGAATGAGTTATAGAATGTCGCCATCTCTTGGGTCACATCTTGAACTATATCATGAAGGAAATCTGAATGAGTTATAGAATGTCGCCAAATCTGGGTCACATCTTGAACTATATCTGGAAGAAGATCTGAATGAGTTATAGAATGTCGCCAAATTCTGGGGTCACATCTTGAACTATATCTGGAAGCAAATCTGAATAAGTTATAGAATGTCGCCAAATCTGGGTCACATCTTGAACTATATCTGGAAGCAAATCTGAATAAGTTACGGAATGTCGCCGAATCAGGGTCACATCTTGAACTATCTCTAGAAACAAATCTGAATAAGTTACAGAATGTCGCCGAATCAGGGTCACATCTTGAACTATCTCTGGAAGGAATCTCTGAATGAGTTATAGAATGTCGCCAAATCTTGGGTCACATCTTAAACTATATCTGGAAGAAAATCTGAATAAGTTACGGAATATCGCCGAATCTGGGTCACATCTTGAACTATATCTGGAAGGAGATCTGAATGAGTTATAGAATGTCGCCAAATCTGGGTCACATCTTGAACTATATTTGGATGAAGGTCTGAATGAGTTATAGAATGTCGCCAAATCTTGGGTCACATCTTAAACTATATCTGGAAGGAGATCTGAATGAGTTATAGAATGTCGCCAAATCTGGGTCACATCTTGAACTATATTTGGATTAAGGTCTGAATGAGTTATAGAATGTCGCCAAATCTTGGGTCACATCTTAAACTATATCTGGAAGGAAATCTGGAATGAGTTATAGAATGTCGCCATCTCTTGGGTCACATCTTGAACTATATTTGGATCTTGATTTCATTGTGGGTCAGAAATTGGGAGTATACCAATCTTCTAAGGTGATGAGGGAATTGTTGAACACTTTTAACATTCGAATGCCCCAAGTGGTGATGAAGGAGTCTTGAATCAGATTACTCTGTGGATTGAGAGATTTCTTGAAATCTTGACTGGACTGCCCCAGGTTAACTGAACTTTGAAAGATCTGTCGAAACCTTGACTGGACTTCCCCAGGTTAATAGGATAGTAACATGTGATGCCCCTTATTGATAGGAGACTTGTAATGGAAGTGTCATCCTTTTGAAGTGATTTTTGTTCACTGAGAGAGTTTCTGTTCCTCCGAACATTCGCTGTATGAATTTCTTCGCTGTCAAACAAATAGCCAAATGCAAACAGTGATATTCAAGCAATGCAAATTTTATGTTTGTCTCGAAGTTTTGAAAAATGCATTTTTTAGCAGAAAACTTTTCATAAGACAAGTCAACACAAGATTTAGAGCAAAGCCTTACAGGAGTCAGGATACCTTTTGTAACAGTATGCTTTCAAACTAACCCATGCTTCAATTAGGACTTTTAAAGGGTTGTAACATGGCCTGGTTCACGGTTTAAGAAACAAAGGATAAAGGCTCAAAGCGTGTTTGTACCCACCCGCTCTTCGTGATGTTCTTCAAACCTAAGCTCAGTTAATTGTGCGTCGTACTCTGTTTTGAGTTTGGAACGACTTTTGGGCGATGGTTCACCAGTTGAATTTGGGAGACAATCATCATCTCCTTTTTTCTTTTTCAACACTTTCATGTTATTGATGATTTGTAATGACCTCACTATTTTGATTTTGATTTGTTATCCCTAACTTTTGCCTGACTGTTCCCGTTTTCGAGATTACAGTCAGCGGGATGCCCCAGCTTTCTTAAGCCTCCTTTGCAGGTTGTGGCTCGGTGGGCTTTTCTCTTTTGAGAGATTGACTGCCTATGTGATAGGGAACCATCACTGTCTTTTGATTCAAAGGGAATGCTTTTCCTTTTTTGACGTCGTTCATTGTGTTACGAACTGAGAGTTTGCGACTTCAATGCGCATTTTCTTTTGAATTAACTGAGATACTACCCTGCCCCAGGTTTATATCAAAGGTTTTGATTGTTTAGAACAGAAAACTCCTACTTCTTTGGCTCGAAGGGGTTGACTAGGGATTATCTTCCTTATAACTCCAGTGTTTGGGAATTGAAAGAAATGCCTATACATCATCAGCAAGGTCTGTTCAAAAGCATACGGTATGAGATTATGGTATTGTTTCGTCATCCTCCCTCTAAAGGCTTGCAGCTTTTTATCAAGAGTTAAGTATCATAAAGAAAGCATAAGAGTAGTGAAAACGAATGAATGAATTCAAGACAAACATATGCAATGCATTAACGAAACAGAGTTTGACATTAAAAGATAATTGTTTGAATAATACAAGAAGTTACAACTTGAAAATTCGAACGAAACAAAAACAATCTCAATGATTTGGCATAGGAGGAGTGATCATGCTGGGGTCTCTGGGGGACCAAACTCAATCTCCTTGGCATCGATCATGTCTTGGATCTTGTTCTTCAGAGGCCAACAGTTGTTGGTATCATGCCCCGGGCTATCAGAGTGGTATTCACATCTTTCATTGGGGTGATAAGTAGGAGCAGAAGTGTTTGGGTTCCGGAGAGGAGCCCTCAATGTAATCAGATCCCTCTTCAACAAGTGTTGCAGTGCTTGAGACAGTGACATGTTGATCTTAGTGAACTGCCTCTTAGGTGCGACCTCCTTATGCTCATGCCCCTGTCTTTGTTGAGCAGGCGTAGGACTGGAGATCAAGACTGCTCCTACGTGTTGGTCATGACGACCCTTTTGACTATTCGCAGCATTGGACTCTTTCTTTCCGTTGTAGGGAATTATCTGAGTATCCGAGGATGTAGTTCCTTGGATCTTTCCACTTTTGATGCCAGCTTCGACCCTCTCGCCGGTCAGTATCAGCTCGGTGAACCCGGCTGAGGAGCTTCCAATTAAGTGCTTGAAGAAAGGCCCGGTCAAAGTTCCCATGAAGATGTCAATCAGTTCCCTATCAGTTAAAGGAGGTTGCACCCTACCAGCCAAATCTCTCCACTTTTGGGCATATCCCTTGAAGTTCTCGTCGGCCCCCATGGTCATGTTCTGCAACTGCACACGAGTTGGTGCAAGATCAGCATTGTACTGATACTGTTCGTAAAAAGCCCTGGCTAGATCTTCCCAGGTGTGGATGCGAGAACTCTCCAATTGATAGAACCACTCGAGTTGAGCCCCTACCAAACTTTCTTGGAAGAAATGGATCCATAGCCTCTTATCAGCTGTGTATGGTTGAATCTTGCGGACATAAGACTTTAGATGCATCTTAGGGCAAGAAACTCCGTCGTACAGAGCAAAGGTAGGGATTTTGAACTTTGAAGGGATGACCAATCCGGGAACTAAACCCATGTCTCCTAGATCCAAGCCAGGTATTTGTTGGATCTCCATAGCACTGAGGCGATCCTCCAACTCTTTGTACTTGTCATCAACGAGAGGATATTTTCCTTCGGAGTAGTTAGCTTCCTCTTCACCAATCTCCACATTGTGGTTTTCTTCAAGACTACCCCCTGTGTTGGACGGAGTTGCAAGGTCTTGGGTCTTAGGCCTTCTCCTCAAGTTTAGGATGCGGGCTGCCTTCTTGGACTTCCTCTTCTTGTCTTTGAGAAGAAGAGCGGTCAGATCTTCTTGCCCTTTACCCATAGCCAACAGCATTTGTTGGAATTGAGCATTTTGAGCTTGAAGATCTTTCACTGTTTGTTCCATATCCATCTTACTGAAATAAACAGTAGGAAGAATAAGGAGACCTGTATGGGAGAAACCTGTTATGCAATGACATGTGTGATATATATGCAATGTTTTCAAGGATCTCTTGGGGTAAACACAAGAGAATTTTAGAGGTTGAACTTTGATCTTGGATTGGATATCTTCGCACCGGTGGATGTCTTTCCACAAGAATCAAGCTCACCATGTCAAGTGGGTCATAGCCCCTGATTCAAGTTGTTGTACTTGATCTTTGATTGGCATTGGTTAGAGGAGAAACCTCTTGCCCCTTGGTAGACGTCTGGTTCAACGTATCCCTACATCAACAGACCCTCAAGATCCTTGAAAAGGTTATTGAAAATGCTATGGTATGATGTTATGATGTACATGTATGCAAAAAGCAAGTGAGTGTATATACAGACAAACATATTCACACAAAGTAAACAAGTCCTTAGGTTTAGGCTTGCATGAGGTTCAGGTACTACCCTCTTTCAGTTTCGTTGGTTAAAACCTGTCCTATTAAAAGTAACCGGGTTCTAGAGGATCTCAATATCATTGACTACCCTCAATCGGTCATAACTCCAGCATCTCTATCTTTTCTTGCGGCCGGAACCATCGCGAGAGTTTAGCCTCAATGAGTGTAGCATACTGCTACTGTTCTAATGGCCAAGTTGGGTCAATTTAAGGTTCTAAGGTCGGTTGGTGCTTAATGACTCCTTAGAAGACCTATATTCTCCTCGTTTCAACACAAGGGATATCGGTACAGACCAAGGTGCCACACCAATGTAGCCACTGCTTCACCCATGTCGGTATACCCTGGACAAGTCCCTCACAGCTTATGCTACCTAAAAAAGGTATTCCCCAGATTCGGGTTAGGATCTATGAAACTCCGATGCAAAGCCCACAAATGTAAAAGCAAACAAAGCAAGCAATTGAAAACAAAAGGTGATCTAAACCCTAAGGTAACCCCACTTTTAAGTATTCCCCAGCAGAGTCGCCAGTTCTGTTATACGGTGGGAGAACTGACTTGAGTTTTGCGTTTGTATTCGCACTTGTTCGGTTTAGCAAGAGTCGCCACCGACTTTTTATTTTATCCTAAAGGAAAGGTTAAAAAGCACAGGAAAAACCTTTTTGAGATGTTTCGTGGGTCCGGGGGGTAGATTATGAAAAGGGAAGGTATTAGCACCCTTTTCATCCATGGTTATCCATGGGCTCTTAGTTACTTGGTTTTTTAGATCACTTGCCTTGATTTTTGATTGCTTGAAATTGTGGTGTATGTGTGTGTTTTGAAAATGTTTTTGAAATAGACGCCTTTGTTTTGGTAACCATTGTAATGACTCGTGTTTGAGTATATACAACGGTGTGTATCTTTTCGAAAAGATGTTTCAAAATGTTTTTGGAGAGTTTGTTTTGAAAGTGTTTGTGAGGTGTGGTTTTTGAAAAGGAGGCAAGTGTTTTTTGCAAGTTGATCTCAAGTAACTAAGAGTTTTGTATACCCCTATTGTACTCAAAGGTTTTCTATATGTTTTCAACCCCTTTTTAACAATTTTGTTCCACCATTATATTTGGTGGACAATCTTGCGTTTAGGATGTTTAACGGGACAGGCGCGGGTCATCGTATGGACCATGAATGCAATGGTGCCAAGTGTCTTTGGCAATTTGCTTGAAGGGACTATGATCATTCCGTTTAGGCAACTTTCGAAAGCATCATCGAGGGACTTATGATCATTTGAATTTGTTTTGCCAAAGAGACTTGACGTGCAAGCATGGCCCATTTTGGAAGGCAACATGTGGGATTACCCTAGGGGGTGCAAGTGTGATTGTGTATTGATTTCATGTATTTGTTTTGTATTAGGTTATCTAGCGTTTGATTTTATGTACATACAAACCCTAGGTCTAACCATGGTATAATTCGAAAGCGGTAAGTTGCGGGAATTTTAAAGTCTACGCTATTACAAATAGTATCCGGGAGTGGGGGTACAAATTCACAAAGGGGGATGAGACTTAAATAATTACAACCAAATCGAACCGCGATCAAATGTAATCAATGTAATGTATAGCAAAGTGTAAGAAAAGCAATTGTATAATGTGTCAAATGTAAAATGTATTGTGTAAGTGTACGTGTATGAGAATTATTTACAAGTGCGAGATGTGAATTTAAATGTATTTTTAAGTGTTGTTAACTTAATAAAAGGAATTAAATATTTTCTTTATTTAATCTTTGTAATCTTGTATTTTTCTTTAATATGTACAAAAAGGTATTTTAATTAAAAGAAAGGAAAATGTTTTATATTCTATTTTTTTAGATATTAAAAATAATGCATTTTAATTAATCATGTACAAATCAAAAGTTCTAATTTTAAGGAGAAAAATATTAACTCTAAAGGAAAAATTATGTAATTATGTACAAATTAATGTATTTTAAGAAAAGAAAATGTTTTTGGTGTATTGTAATTAATGTATTATATACAAAAGGGAAAAGAAAAATATTTCAATTTTGAGAAAGAAATAATGTTTTAAATTTGAGAGAGAAAAAATTATGTTCAAGATTAGTATTATGCTATATAAAGTATTATTAATGAAAAATTTGATGTAAAAAATGTTATGTTAATTTATATATATAAAAAGAAAATGATAGTTTAAATTGTGAAAAGAAGGTAAGTAAAAAATTTAGTTTAAGAATTGAATGGGCCTTTGTTATGCTGGCCCAAACTGAATTGTAAAAGAGAGACAAAAAAAGGGGGGGGTGCGTTTAAGGATCATTGGGCTTCAGCATAGAAAGGGCAAGGCCCAATTGTTTCATAACTTTTTTTGTTTAGGGTTAATTGTTTGTTTCATTTTGGGGACTTCTAGGGTTTGTAACACAGAGGCGCGACGCCCTTCTTCTTCGTCTTCACTTCGTATTCCTCGCGCCTTCACCTCTGAGCTTCTTTCTCCCAATGGCCACCGGTGCCACCATCCTTCCTCTTCCCTCCATGGAGCATCCAGGCAACAGTTAACAGGTAGATTTCGTGTTTCAATCTTGTTTAGGGTTTTCGTTTTGCATGTTATGATTTCGTATTCTAATGTTATGCTTATCGTGTTTCTGCTGAGGTATGAAAAGGAAAGCTACCTCTTGGAGACGGAGGAGGAAAGGGTTGGGAGATGTTGTGGCGGCCAAGACGGTGAGGGGACGCGTGATGCCTTTAGCTTGCTTGGATCCGGTACTCTGTACTTCTTAGCCCTCTTTAGGTTTAATGATGATAAACTGAAGACCTGGTATAACTTTCTTTCTTTTTCTTGCTTGCTTGTTGCCTAGCTTGATGCCTGCCCTCTTGCTTCTGTATACTTCTTTATCTCCTCTTCCTCTTTGTTGCTTTGATGATTGAGTGGTTGCCCGATGATGAGGACACTCTGAGGGTTTGTATCGGTTGCCTTGTATGCTCCAGTATGCTTTTGAATCTGTATGCTTGATGATGATTTGTGCCCAATGATGATGTTTTATGAGGGCCTTTTGTGTTTCCCTTGAACGCTTTAGCTGGAAAGGTTTGAAATGCCTCGGCTTGGATGTGAGGTTTGGACTTCTATTTGTTTATCAGTTTTAGGACTTTTTGCCCTTTGGCTTGGATACAGGTTGAGGGTTTATGTGTGAACTTACAGGTTTTGTTGACTGGTTTTCTGGTTTGGATGTTATGCTGTTTCTGGTTTTTTTTAAAGGGCTTGATACAGGTTTTAGGCTTAATGCAGGCTTAGAGCTTTGATTGAGGCTAGCTTCAGGCTTCAGTTTGTTTGAGGCTTCAGCAGGTTTAATGCAGGTTTAGGACATTGAGCTTGAAAGGGCAGGCTTAGGCTTTGTTTGACAGGGCCTGTAGAGGTTTGGGACTTTAGGCTGGAAGTTTGTAACTGGTTTGCTGTTTCTTGCTTCTTGGATCAAGTTGAGGCTTTAGCAGGTTTTTCAAACTTATGGTCTCAAGCTTGTGGAGGCAGCTTTGTATATTTTTGATACCGTTTTGTGAAGCTCTCTTTTCTTTATGATATTTCTGCCCCTCTCTACTGTTCTATTGCAGCTTGTTTTATATTTTTGTCTCTCAAGCCTAAGCCTGCAAACCTGTACTTCTTTTCTCTCTTTTTTCTCTCTCTGATTTAAGCATTTTAATATTGCTTATAATCTTTTTTCTGAAAAAGCATCCAGGCTGGAAAGTGATGAAAAATGACATTGCTTGCATTTTTGGTTTTTAACCTGCATACTTTGTGACAGTTTTCCATATTTTGGACAGTTGTGCACCTTTTGGCAGCTTTTTGAATGTTTTGAATTTCGGAACTTTGTAGTTCAGTTTGAACTTTCATAGTGATACATGCTGTTTGTTTTGAACTATGCAGTTGGTTGGCCAATTTTGAATTTGTGCATTTTTCAACTTTGCATTTCATGTTTAGCAAGCAATATTCATCCCTCTTTGTGAACCGGGAGAAATCCCGTGATTTGCAAAGAGGGTAAAACTGATTCCGGCCGTTTGCTTTTAATGATGAACTTTTTATCTGTCTGTCTCTTTAAATATTTATCTGCTTCTGACTTTTCTTCTTTCTTATTCTTTGCAGATAGAATCCAATGAGGCAGAGGGAGCAAGGGATGGAAGATGAAGAATTGAAGACTTAGAAAAATATTAGGATAGTTTTATTTAAATTTAAATAACTGTAATATTATTATTGTAAACATTTTGTAAACAAAAACAATTATACAAGCAATTTAAAGATAAATAAAAAATCCTTTTATTTGATTAATTCTTTTATTCTTTTTCAAGATATTTATCTAATTGTTATAATTCTTAAATTAAAATAAAAATGGAAATAAATTCCAATTATCTTAACTTAAAAATAAATAATCAATTGGTAAACATTGTGGTCTTATGACAAACCTGACGCTCCAATTATTCAAAGCAACGCATAGTTTCAAACCAAGCGACAGTTAAGCAAAACGTCCATCTGCCCTTTTTTACCGATTAAATCCAACAAATGCAAATTAACAACCAGCAGCCTCAGTTCTCAATTCAGAGTAATTTAAAAAACATTGATAGAACCAACTCTTCTTGAGAGATATGCGCATAAAACCCTGATTCTGATCAAATGCCAAAGAAACGTTCGCCTGATCACAGTTGATCCAAAATCGACCAAAACCCTAAACAAATTGTTTGAATTGTCCTAGAGCCATGAAAACCAATGAAAACCCTAATTTTGTCTGATTGACGAGAAAAGTCTGTTTGACCGATTCTTGAGCCAGTATGAAAAATCAGGAAAAGCTCGAAGCTGTGATTTCTTATGGAGAGATACGAGGGCAAATTTTGGGGTACAACATAGCTGTTTTGCAATATATAAATAAGAAAGACAAGTAGCGCAAGATTTGAAATGCAAAAACGTCCAATGTTTTTATTCATGATATATGAAAATGACAAATAATAAGCCCTCACAAATGAAGCCACAGTGCCCCGGGTAAGACATCGGGCCATAAAGTTTCAAATTATTGTTCGTTACAAATTCAAAACAAAGGAGTTCATTACTGAGTGACAAAAGTAATAGGTGTGAAGTCTTTTGCAGTCCAGTTGTTCAGTCCACCGTCGGTCGTTGGGTAGATCCAGCTGTCAAACTTGGATTCCTCCACGTCGTCTTCAATAGCATTCACTCTCGGGTTGGTGATGAACACATGAGGTCTTCCAATCCTTGCCTTACGAACAACCCTCTGAGCTTCTGCAGTGAAACCCAAACCAAACTTGTCAGTCTTCGGAGTAAAATCAGGAAGTCGGCCCCAGTTTGCGCACTCACCCTTCTCAATAATAGCCCGGGCATCCTTTAAGGAAGCCATCTTCAAAAGAGAGTCTTCTTCAGTTACAGTCTCTGCTGACGCCAATGTCTGAGGAACCTCTTCAAAATGTTGAAAGGGGGTCTCAATGAACTCCCCATCCATCTCTATGTACCGGAATGAGTTGAGGTGGCTGACCATGTATTCTTCCTCCCCCTGCACTGTAACGATCTTCCCTCTGACTGGGTATTTCAGCTTCTGATGTAGTGTAGAGGTCACAGCTCCAACTTTATGGATCCAAGGGCGAACCAGCAAACAAGAATAGGACGGTCAGATGTCCATCACATAAAATGTAGAGTCAAAGACCTGAGAGTCAACCCTGATTGGAATATCAACTTCACCATGTACCATCCTTTTGGACCCGTCAAAGGCCCGGACGACAATGTTACTTGGTTTGAGCTCTAAACCCTCACAATCCAGCCTGTCTAGAGCTTTCTTGGGCAATACATTCAAAGAGGAACCAGTGTCAACCAGCACATGGGCGAGAGTAGTGCCCCTGCATTCAATAGAGACATGCAGGGCATCGTTATGGTTCTTCCCCTTAGCAGTCAGATCAACGTCGGAGAAACCCAGACCATTATCAGCAGTTAAGTTGGATACACACTCGGTAAATTGATCAGCAGATGTCTCTTGTGGCACGTGGGCCATCTTTAGGAAGGTAATCAGGGCCTTGGCATGGGCCTCTGAACACAACAACAATGATAGCATAGAAATTTTAGAGGGGGTGTGCCCCAGCTGCTCAACTACATTGAAAGCACTCTTCTTGATAATTTTAAGAATCTCTTCCATCTCTTGCTTGGAAGCTTCAACATTGGTTGTCTTCGGTGCCTCCATCTGGGCAGGCACATCAGTAGCAATCCCTTTGCCCCGAGCGTCAGATGACTCGACAGCAGGGGTAGAAGCAGAAACTTGGTCAGGCAGGGATGCAGGCACACTGCAGGTGTGATGACAAGAGGTCTCTGAATAGCTGGTGGCGCAATATCTGGTGAGAATAGCCTACTGCTGCGGGTGACTTTAGCAGGCCCGGTGATGTTACTGATGTCGGTACCAGTATCAAACTCTTGTTTAACTCCAAGCACATAAACATCTGCCCCATAGTGCCAGGGGACAACTTTGTCGGATGTATAAGGGAGGGGCCCCGGAACAGTGATGATGATAGGAGCAATCTTCTGAATAGACATGATTTTGACATGCTTCTTTGAGGGAGCCTTAGGAGGGTTATTGAAAATAGTAACGATGGAAACTTCTTCAGCAAGGATAGCAGGAACAACAATCTTCTCGAACAAGATCTCTTTGTTATCCATCAGGTTTTGGATGCCTGACTTCAACAAGGGACAACCAGCAGGTGAAACAGCACACATGTGACAACCTTTACTATATCCAGGAAATAAACCGGCTAGTAACAGGTTCCTCTTGACAGTCAACAATGGAGTAACAATATCATCCACGGAGGCCACATACAGGTCTTCCTCAACAGCATTCACTCCATGCTGGGGCATGGGAGCAGTCACAACATTGGGCCTTTCGGGCGCCTCGAACTGTATTTCTTTAGCATCAATAAGGTCCTGAACCTTATTTCTCAGTGCCCAACAATCATCCGTAGTATGCCCCGGGCTGTCAGAGTGATAAGCGCAGCGAGCGTTGGGGTTGTACTTTGGAGAGGTTGTGTTCACTACCTTCGGAGCTTCTTTGACAGTTACCAGATTGGTTGACAGTAGTTGCGGCAATATCTGAGACAGGGTCATACTGAGCTGAGTGTACTGCCTTTTGGGTCTCTCACCCCTTGGTTGGTTATATTGCTGAGGAGCAGCAACGGGCTTTGAGATTACCACCACGTTGACAGCTTGGCGGCGTTCCGGTTTATTCTGTTTCCTCGACCCATAAACAACACTAGATTCCTTCTTGAAGGGCTTCTTTTCAATACTCGAGGAGGCACCCTTTTGTATCTTTCCGGACTTGATACCAGCTTCTATCCTTTCACCAGTCAGAATGAGGTATGTAAACCCTGTAGAAGAATTACCAATCAGATGGTTGAAGAACGAACCATACAGGGTCCCCAAGAACATGTCAACAAGCTCTCGATCAGTCAAAGGTGGCTGCACCCTGCCAGCCAGGTCTCTCCACTTTTGCGCGTACTCCTTAAAACTTTCACCCGTCCCAAGTGACATACCCTGGAGTTGGGTACGCGTGGGAGCGAGGTTGAAATTGTACTGATACTGCTTATAAAATGCAATAGCCAAGTCCTCCCAGTTACGAATACTGGTTCCATCCAGCTGATAGAACCATTCGAGTTGAGTCCCTGAAAGACTATCCTGGAAGAAATGGATCCATAGATTCTTATCTGCAGTGTAAGGTTGGATCTTCCTTACGTATGATCTGAGATGCAGCTTAGGGCAGGAAGCCCTGTCGTACTTCGCAAAGGCAGGTGCCTTGAACTTGTGCGGGATCACCACCCCAGAAGATAAACCTAGATCTCCAAAATCCAACCCAGGCACATGTTGAATCTCCATAGCGCTTAGACGGTCCTCTAGTTGTTTGTACCTGTCCTCAGCAGGAGGGTACTGTTCATCATTGAAACCCGTCTCGTTGTCGGAGACCACAGGACTAGGAACCCTTCCCCCTTGGGGACTATCCTTCCCTACAGAGGAAGTAGCCAGATCAGCCTCATTCTGTAGTGTATCCCCATATCTGCGTCCAGTGTTGAATAGCACAGTCCTCTTCTTCTTCTTCTTCAAAAGCAGAGTCTTCAATTCCTGTTGACCCTGGGCTAAGCTCATGACCAACTCTTGAAACTGGGCATTCTGGGCCTGGAGGGCCTTGATGGCTTGTTCAGTAGTAGGTTCAGGATTCATGATGATGGCTGAAATAAACAGCGAAGAATATTAAGCAACCTGTAGAAAAAAGGGTACCTGTTATGCATATGATGCATGGAATGCGTATGATTTATGTTTTCAAAGACAATCGGGATTCAGCTTTGTAAACAAAAAGGAACACACTTTATTAGATTCAACTTTTAGAATTTAAATTGTTCAACAAATTGCCCTTAGGCGTTACAAGGATGAAAATACTGAAAAGGAAATAAAAGCTGTAAAAGAAACATCCAAAGCCCATCAGTGCTCCCATGGTCTCCTCTTCTCAGTACGGATGTAGTCATTCAGGACCCGCTCGTTCTCCAATTGCTTTGTTAACTTCTGGATCTTTTGTTCCTGCTAGTTGAACCTTTCCCGATAAGAATCTCGTTCTTCCTGTAGTTGTGCCCAAGACCTCTTTAGTGTGTCAACATCAGTGGGTATCTGAGGAGGAAGTACAGTTGGAGGAACCCCGTCTCTATCAGGTAATTTAAGAATGATAGGCCTGACAGCTTCATATGGCATACCTAACTTCTGAGCACGGATGCGGACCCATCTGTAGTAGGATTCCATTGGTAGAGAAGTCTTCGGTCCCAACTCATGTGGGTCAGCTTTGTGAATTCTGTCCCAAGCCTTGATGAATCTACGACGCAGCTCGTCACTGTCTATTTGAAACTTGAAACTGATGTGAGGTACCAACATCTCATGAGGCCCTACTCTTCTGGCTCTTCCAAATTGACGGAGAGCTAAACATGGGTTATAAGAGATTCCTCCCTGGGTACCGATCAATGGAACATTAGGATATTCTCCGCAACAATCAATAACAGCTACCTCGTCCAAGCCTCTGAGAGTCCAAATGATGTCATTATCAGTGAGAGACATTAACCTATGAGCCCAACCCCTTCCTTCTTTGTTCTTCAACACGAATTTAGGGAGGTGCGAAATAAACCACCTCACTAACAAAGGAGCACAACACCACAAAGTTCCCCGTCTTCGGGCAGTACGAGCATAGAGTTGTTGCAGGATATCACCCAAGAGAGCGGGTACAGGATTCCGAGACATGAAGATCCTTATGGCATTGACATTGACAAAGTTATCAGGATTTGGAAATAGAACCAGACCATATATTAAGAGAGCCAGAATGTCTTCGTACGCCCTGAAGTCTAAGTCATTCTAGAAACTGTTAGCTTTACCAATCAGAAACTTAGCCAAAAAGCCCTTAACTCCGCTTCTAGTCACCCAGTTACCCATTACCTCCTTGTTGGTCAAAGGAAGAGCTGCAGCAATCTCCTCAAGCCTAAGGGTCTTTTCCCAACCAGTGAAGGGAGTCTGCTCCAAAACAGGGATACCAAGCAAATCAGAGAATTCTTCCAGGGTAGGGACCAGCTGGAAGTCTTGAAAGGTGAAGCAATGGTATAACGGATCATAAAACTGGGTCAGGACACTCATCATTTGTTGGTCCCACTTTGAAGTGACTAAACCGAGAAGAGAACCATGCCTCTGGATGAAGGAAGTAGTATTTGGAATTCTGTCAACCAATTCTTTAAGAAAATCAGGTGGGTGAACAAAGTTGAGCCGGATAGTATTCCTTCGCACAGGCATCATGGTGTCATACAAAACAGAGCAAAGATGAAACCCTCTTGTCTTTGAAATGGGTCAGTCCTTATGCAGGATGCATGCAATGTTATGATGGTATGATGTTATGATAAAGCACACCACAAGTATTCACAAAGGCAAACATGGTAAGGCACACAAGTCACACAAGACAGCCCTTAGAGTTTAGGCCAGCATGAAGTTTAGGTACTACCCTCTTTCAGTTTCGTTGGTTAAGACCTGTCCTAGAAAATATTAACCAGGTTCTAGAGGATCTCAATATCACTGACTACCCTCAATCGGTCATAACTCCAGCGTCACAATCTTTTCTTGCGGCCAGAACCATCGCAAGAGTTTAGACTCAACGAGTGTAGCATACTGCTACTGTTCTATGGCCAAGTTGGGTCAATTTAGGGTTCTAAGGTCGGTTGGTGCTTAATGACTCCTCAGAAGACCCATATTCTCCTCGTTCCAACACAAGGGATATCGGTACAGACCAAGGTGTCACACCAACGTAGCCACTGCTTCACCCGTGTCGGTCTATGCCGGACAGGTCCCTCACAGCTTATGCTACCTAAAGGGTATTCCCCAGATCCGGGTTAGGATCTATGAAACTCCGATGCAAGCCCACAAATATAAAAGCAATCAAGACATACAATTGAAAACATAAGAGTGGTCTAATCCTAAGGTACACCTCACTTATTATTATGGAATCCCCAGCAGAGTCGCCAGTTCTGTGATCGGTGGAAATAGAACTGACTGTTTTAAAAGCTGGTTCGCAAAATGTCGCGGTAAGAAAGAGTCGCCACCGTCTTTTATGTTCTCCAACAAGGAAAGGACAAAAGCACAGCAAAATTCCTTTTCGAGATGTCTCTCGGTTCGGGAGGTAGATTTATAGAAAGGGAAGGTGTTAGCACCCTTTCTATCCGTGGTTATCCACAGGCTCTTAGGTACTTGCTCACTATGTTTTCAAAAATGTTTGCTTTTCTTTTGTGTTTGTGGGTTTTGAAAAAAGTTTCGTTTTGAAAACTTCTAGGTAACTCTTGTATCAGTCCTCAAGAGTGTATGAGGTGTTTGTTTGAAAACTTTTTGAAAGTGTAGGTGCGAAAAGTATTTTTGTTTTTGAAAGAGCAAGTACCCAGGAGAAATCTACCTACTCTAAGGAATTAAGCTATGTAAGATTCCTTTAGACAGTACTATCCCACTATTGAGAAGTAGGTAGCACCGTCGTTGGAGGTATTCAGGTTAATTCGATTATAGGGACAATGTGGTCACCAAAGCAATAGTAGGACGCCTTAGCGGTAACCCTAATGTCCTAGATCCTTTTTATCCGAGGCAACCGTTTCGAGGCAACTGGATCTTTAGACAGGAGGGCGACCTCTAAAACACCCTATACTTGACGACCACGTCGAGGCAACCAAGTGAGGCGTACCCTAGGAGTGGCATGTGCATGTGTGTTGTTTCGATTCATATTATCTTTGAACATGCATCTTTGTGAGCTACGGATTGATTTTATTTGTCATATAAGTCTTGCAGGCATAATTAACAGTTAATGTTTGCGGGAAATAAAGTGCGGAAAGGTAAATCTACGCTATTACAAGGCGCGGGTCTATACATCGCCAAAAACAAAACCCGTTTGGAAAATAGATGCTAGAAAAGTAAAGAAAGCGGTAAAAGACCTAATTAACTATCACATCCTCGAAAACAGTTACATCAATATAATCAAAAGGAATTAAAGCGCGAAAGAAATTAAATCGGGAACGTCTTAGGGTTTTGACCCTTTTTTGAGAGAAGGAAGTAATTTGTCCTTTTTTTTGCAATTAATGAAATATTAAACCTAAACCTAATTAATTAAAAGAAAAAAATGTTTTTTTGTGTTTTTTATGTTTTTAATGAAAATAGAAATAAAATAAAATAGAGTCAAAAGTTAGTAAAACCTAATTCTAATTTATTTATTTATTATGAAAAATAGTCAAAATTAAACCTAATTATACTAAATTAATTTGTTAGCATTTTATTTACAAAAATAATGATTAATGGTGAAATTAAATAATAATTACAATATGAGTTTTCAGAATTTATTATAAAAATAATTTGTTAGTTAATAATAATAATAATAATAATAATTAATTAGAATAAAGAATAATAAAAAAAAAGAAAATATAAAGAAAGAAAGAAAATAACTCAGGGGGTGTGTTGACCCATTAGGAGGTGAGGCCTGGAATTTCTGGCCCAACATCACTCAAGCCCTTCTGACTTTTGGAATTGCCTAGAGCGTGCTTTGACTTGGAACATGGTGGTCAGCACCTTATGGCCTTTGGATTTGTGATAGTGAACACCTGGCGTCTGGAGGTTTGGGATGCATGGTGGACCTGCCTTTGAGAATCTGCACGTGAACATCTAAAGGAAAAGAAAATAAAGATTTTGGATGGACCTGGGAATCGAACCCAGGTCCCAATGGTCAATAACCAGCGCGCCTAACCACTCCACCATCTGCTTGCTTTTGTAATTATAATATGAGACAAACATAATATGTGAAAAATAATAATCATGCTGAAGCAATAAAAAAACACGCGTAGCTTTGAATCCACAAATGATGCATGAACACATCATCGTCTTCCCCACTGAAACTGTAAAACCAATGTTAGATAGCGGGGGGTTTTAACCCCCACAACCTGCAAGCACGATTAATAGCGATTAGGCGTACGTTAAATAGAAATTGTTCGCGAGCATGGATTCTGATTCGTCTGGTTGCAACGAATGCAACCATGGGTCTTAGAAGGCTTGATTTTTCCTATGCTGAAAAGCCCTAATCTGGAAGCTTAGAAAACCTAGAATTCGTTCATGGCAACTTCTGATTTAAGACACCTTAATCCAATTGACTTATGCCAAAAGCTTCCTATGATTGCTAACAACACAAAATAAACAAAAAATTACGTTAAATGCTCATGAATTGGATGTTACGATTTTGAATAAAAGTATCAAACTGTGAGACTGTTATGGGCGATTCTTGGAGCTATGAAGCTGGAAACTGATTGCAAATCGTCCAGGAAACTCCCAGCAATGTCTTTGAATCCACAAAAGCCCTTGAATTGGCCTTGAAGTGAGAAAACAGTTTTTGAGTTTTCTTGATTTTTTTCAATGTGCTTATGGTTTCTGGAGCAGTTTTTTCACGTGAATAGCATTAGGGTTGGCTTGCTTGCATATATGGGAATAGAATTAGGTTAAGTCTTGGTCAAAGATCCATGGCATTATGATTTCAATATTTGATTGAAAATCAAATATTTTCCAATATTTTTGATTGACAAAACTTACCAAACATGGAGATTTTGATGTCCTTGATTGATACACGAATTTGCCAGCTTGCCCTGAGTTTATTTGCTTCACAAAAGATTTGAAAAAACATATCTTTGAATTTCCTACATTTTAAATTAATTAAAGGAATTAAAATCAATTAAAAATCCAATTAATTAATAAAAAATAAGAAATTAATTTCAAATAGGATTAATGGGTCGTGCATAAGCTTTGGACAATGTTTCAAGAAGGAATTTGAGGCCCATTAGCAAAAATGATGTGTTTTGAGCAAAGTTGACTTTTGCAAATTCACAAAAATTTCCCAACTTCTCCAATGCATATCTTGCTCAATTTTGATCATATGAACATGTTCTTGGACATTTTGGAAAGGTCTTGAAGTCCTCTAACCAATGCCTTTGGTACCATGTCATTTGGATTTACCAATATCAAGTTATGGTCTTTGACTTAAAGTGCATTTTTGTTGACTTTTGAAATTGACCTATAATGTAGAAATTGATAACTTTTTGTGAGAGCATTTCTTGGACTTGGAATGTGAATATGAGTTGTAGGAAATGTCCCCCCCTTCAAAATGAGCATTCGATGGGATTTTTCTGATGAACCATGAAAAAGTTATGCCCTGGTCAAGTTACAATTGACTTTTCTGCTGTCCAAAAATAGTAACTTTTGCATCTTTGATGATTTTTGAGCCATGCTTGTGGAATCATGATCAAGACTTGATCAAATGATGATTATGAGCTCAAAATAAGATGTTGACCAAAAATTTGACGTTTGATTGTAAAATGACCATTTTACCCCTGCAGTTGACTGTGAAGCAAATGGGACTTTTGACTGTGCAATTTGATGCTGTGAACCTTGAAGCTTGGCATGTAGATGCTTGACAATGTGTATAGGCCTATGGGACTTGATTGAGCCATTGAAAATCCCAAATTTATTGAAGGAACCAAAACCCTAATTTTGACTGGCTTAGGAGGCATTTGGACTGTGCAATCCCTTGAGGAATCTTGAACCAGTTGAAGATGATTCTTGATGAATCTTGGAGAATATGGGAGGGCAAATTTTGGGGTACAACAACAATCTCATCACACCATGCATTCCATACAACATGACATTGCATATTAGCTAACATTTTACCCTTTTCAGGATAAGGTTAATCAACAGCTACCATTAACAATGTTCAAAGATTTTAAGATACAGTTCAGATACACTCCAGACACGGATGCCATTCTGATACTCATTCAGATTCAAGATTTCATATACAGTTCGGATACGCTCCAGATACAGATGCCATTCTGATACTCATTCAGATTCAAGCTTTCAGATACAGTTCAGATACGCTCCAGATACAGATGCCATTCTGATACTCATTCAGATTCAAGCTTTCATATACAGTTCAAATACGCTCTAGATACGGATGCCATTCTGATACTCATTCAGATTCAAGATTTTAGATACAGTTCAAATACGCTCGAGATACAGATGCCATTCTGATACTCATTCAGATTCAAGCTTTCAGATACAGTTCAGATACGCTCTAGATACGGATGCCATTCTGATACTCATTCAGATTCAAGCTTTCAGATACAGTTCAGATACAGATGCCATTCTGATACTCATTCAGATTCAAGCTTTCAGATACAGTTCAAATACGCTCTAGATACGGATGTCATTCTGATACTCATTCAGATTCAAGATTTCAGATACAATTCAGATACGCTCCAGATACGGATGCCATTCTGATACTCATTCAGATTCAAGCTTTCAGCTCCATATACGGATGCCATTTTGATACTCATTCAGATTCAAGCTTTTAGATACAGTTCAGATACGCTCCAGATACGGATGCCATTCTGATACTCATTCAGATTCAAGCTTTCATATACAGTTCAGATACGCTCCAGATGCGAATGCCATTCTGATACTCATTTAGATTCAATCTTCAGATACAGTTCAGATACGCTCCAGATACAGATGCCATTCTGATACTCATTCAGATTCAGCTTTCAGATACAGTTCATATACGCTCCAGATCCGGATGTGATTTTGATACTCATTCAGATTCAATTTTCAGATACAGGTCAGATACGCTCCAGACACGGACGCCATTCTGGTACTCATTTAGTTTCAGCTTACAAATATGATTCAACAATCATTTCTGGATGGCATCTACAAGCCCATCTCCAACAAATTTACATCATCTCTCCAAATGGCATCTTTAAGCCCATTCCCTATACCATCAACCTTCACATCACCGAGTGCAAATTTCTAGGCACTATGGTGTCCAATCATCTTCCACCTTCGAGTCACGAATGGCAAAACTAGCCAATCTAACTCTTCAGGCTTAAGAAGATTGAACATGGGAAGCTGTTGTACCCCAAAATTTTTCCTCTCACTTATCAAGAATTTTGCTCACAAGATCTCCTTTGGCTCAAGACTGCACTAGGGTTGATCAGCTCAAGACACCTCCTTAAACACTGATGACCAAAATTAGGGTTTGAGATTGCACAAGGATTTTTGAACTTCCAATGCCCCATATGACTTTCATGGATCATTATGGACCCCCAAGATTACTCATGTCAAGTTTCAAGCCTTGGATCACACTTTTGCTCAGTCAATTGAGTAGTTGACCTAAAAATCAACTGTATTGGAAAAAAGTCAACTATGGCCAATTTACAGTCAAACTTCATAATTTTTGATCCAAATCAACATTATAAACTCATATGTATAATTTAATCAAGTTTGGACCACAATTCCTCAAGAAATTTGGTCAAATCATCAAATGGGCAAAATTGTCAAAATTAGGGTTTTGATTGAGAAAGTGCAATTTCTGATTTTTGATCTAGCAAATGATCAATTGGTTCAAGGCATGATATCAAGAGTCCAATTACATCATTTTGACCTAATTACATGGCTCAAAACATTGCAAGTCCAATGGATTGACAAATGAATTTTGTAGTCAACTGATCAAAAGTCAACTGTATACTAAAAAGTCAAACTTTGACTTTTTGGTCAAAATCAAATGCCAAAGATCACAATTCATCAAAGCATGTCAAAATATGAAACTTATTCATCAAGAAATAAAAAATTTAAGATTTCATTTTGAAAAGTTAAAATTTCTTATTTTTTCATAACTTTGAGCAAAATTTTCACCATGATGCAAGCTGATTCAAAAGAAACTTCCAACATGAAAGTTGTAGATCTCCATGAAATCTACAACTTTTCTTCACACAACTCCTTCCAAAATTGTTTGCATATCAAGTTATAATTTTAAGAATACATGGTCATGAAACAAAACACTTAGTGAAATTTTGCCCTAATTTGGTCAGGATTTTGGCCCAACTTCATGGCACTTTTTCATATAGTTCCAAGGGGAATATTCAAAAGCAATTCAAAGATAGGTTGTAGAACACATTGCAATATTTCCAAATGTCCAAAAACTCATTGAGATCATATTTGAGCTAAGAGAATCGAAGCCATGAAGTTAGGGTTTCATTCTTATATTACAAGTCAATTTTGTGATGAACACTTGATCCAATCTTCAAGCATGCTATACAAATCCTACTTTGCAGGCTTCTAACTTGAATTTCACTCCATAATTAAATGTCTGCACAGTTGTTAGAAGCTTTAATCTAAGCATTCAATGCATTGCCCATGCTTAATACCATTTTAGGAAGAAAGGCAACATTGTCATTTTGGAAAAGTGGCTTTTTTGCACAAAGTCAATTCTTGAGCCTATCACATGTTCCCTCTGATCACACTTCATCTATAAAGTCAGAAGCAATGTGATAAAAGTGATTCAACCACTCTACATCATTGGTACAAACTTTGAAACTTGATTTTCTCACTTTTCTTCAAAATCAAGTAACCTAACAATTAGCTTGAGACTTCTACTTCTGATTTTCCAAAGCTCTCAAACTCTTTTGTTTATACATACACAAACCATTTTCCAAAAAGACACGAATGTTGAAGCCCTCAAACACTTTGAAATCAGAACCTGCACCAAAAACCTCAATTACTTGTCATTTGTGACCCTGAACTTCAAATACACAATCCACCCGTGTGTTTTCACTTTTAATCAATCACAAAGCTCCTATAACTCATATAGAGGCTATCCAAACCCTTACTACACAACTGTAACACCATTTACCATAACCTCCATAACCAAAAAACAGAGTCTGCATATTGACTTCTCCAAGCCATTTCAACCACTCTCCAACCAAGCTAATCATTGCATTAGCTTCCTGAGACCTCAGTGGAGCTATTCTGAACATCACGACATCTTGAGAAGTGCTCATTTGCATAACACAATTTCCAGTTTTGAGCTAAGCTATCTCAACTTTGAACTCCTCATAGAAGCATTATTAATGTTTAATTTATGAATGAAAATTGTAAAGATCATTGTTCTGAACTAACCATGTCTTTAGATTTCATTTATATTGCTTGAGTAGTTAGAATTTTGAATCTGAACATCCTGAAAAAATTAAGTCAGAATTTGGTACCATTCAAAATTCATGTTCATTCTTAAGAATTAGTTTAAGTTGTTTATATTTCTGGAATCGTGGTAAAATTTTACACAAGTTTCATGTTTACTTTGTTGCAAATGGTTGAGAAATGAACAAGTTACGGTTGGTCTGGCTGGAGGTTGAAGATGAAGTGTAAATCAGGGCACGTGTTGTATCATATATTTATTGTTTTGCTTATGTTAACGGATGTATAGCCACCCCAGTGGTAGAAGCGCACGCCTGTAACCTTTGGGACCTGGCTTCGAGCCCCAGTGGTACCCTTTTGTTTTTTTTTTGCAATTCTGATCTTTTTGGCAGGCACTGGGCCTCCCTTTGGGCCTTATGTTTTTTCTTGTTGCTAACCCCCCTGTGTCATTTACACACCCCTGGCCAGGTTTTATTTTCTTTTTCTTATTTTTTTATTTATTTGTTTTCTTAATTATTTTTCTAATACTAAAAAATCATAAAAAATTACAAAAATAATAATTTTACATTTTGACATAGTTTATTTATTTTTTCTCACACAAAAATTATTTTATTTTATCATACTTTATTTATTTTACTAATTATCTTTGTAAATTTAATTAAAACTAGGTTTTTTAGTTATTTCTTTTTACACCATTAAAATATATTATTTTTAAACAAAAAAAGACCAAAAATATTTTATAATACTTTAATTTATTTTCAAGACAAAAATACCAAAAAAAAAAATACTTTTCTTATAAACTTAATTTCTTTTTAATCAATTAATAGATTTAGGGTTTTATTTAAAATCTTTTATTAGTAAATTTAGGTTTTGTTTTTAATTAATTATTTTCTTCTAGCTAATTAGGTTAAAATCAAAACCCCTTTTCTCATGAAAAATCAAACAAATATATATTTTCTTTGCATTTACATTCTTGCATATTTATCTATTTTTGTACATTTATTTATTCAATTCTTGTACCAATTCATATGGTTGTAATAGATTAATTAGGTTTATTTTCTTGCAATCCCCATTTACAATTTGTACACCCCCCTCCCACAAGTATTGTAATAGCGTAGTAACTTTAAATTCCGCAATTTATCGCTTTATATATAACATGCTAGTAATTAGGGTTTGTATGGAAAGACTAAAACCAATACTTAGAAAATCCTAATTCAAGACAAAATCAAGCATGAAAACAATACACTTGCACACAAGCACCCCTAGGGTAAATCCACTTGGTTGCCTTTACAAAATGGTCATATTACGCATGTGAGGTATCTTAGCAAAAACAAGCAAAGCATAAGATTATAGTCCCTCGATGACGCTGTCTAAGTTGCCTTTCAAATGATCTTAGTCCCTAAAAAAGAATGTTAAGATACCTTGCAAAATTGCTAATCATGGTTATACGATAACCCACGACCGTCCCGTTTACATCCAAAGATAAGGTTACTTACCAAATCAATGGTAAGATAACAATGTCAAAGGAAAGAGGAAATGAACATGAAAGACTTTTGAGTAGGTAGAATACTCCTAATTACTTTCTCAATTTCAAGCAAAACATCCTTGCTATTTTCAAAACAAACACCTACACTTTCAAAACATCTTACAAACTTGAAAACATTTTCAAAATATCAAACACTTTATATACATTCTTACGAACGAGAATCATTATAAAGTTTGCCTAAACAATGACCTCTTTTCAAAATACTTTCAAAAAACAACACAAAGCACATTTTCAAACAAAAGAAAGTGATCTAGCAAGTAACTAAGAGCCCATGGAAAACGATGGATGAAAAGGGTGCTAATACCTTCCCTTTTCATAATCTACCCCCCGAACTCAAGAAATAATCTCAAAGGTCTTTCCTGTGCTTTTTCACCTTTCCTTTTGGATAAAATAAAAGTCGGTGGCGACTCTTGCTAACCGCAACATTTGCGATCAAACGCAAAACCTTCAAGTCAGTTCTCCCACCGTATCACATCAAGATTCACCACTGACTTTTCTTTTATCCAAAAGGAAAGGCTGAAAAGAACAAGAAAGACCTTTGAGATTATTTCTTGAGTTCGGGGTGTAGATTATGAAAAAGGAAGGTATTAGCACCCTTTTCATCCATAGTTATCTATGGGCTCTTAGTTTCTTGCTAGATCACTTGCTTTTGTTTGAAAATGTGCTTTGTGTGGTTTTTGAAAGTATTTTGAAAAAGCGCCATCATTTAGGCAAACTTTGTAATAGTTCTCGTTCGTAAAAACGTATACAAAGTGTTGATCTTTTGAAAATGTTTCAAGTTTGGAAAGTGTTTTTTGAAAGTGTTGGTGTTTGTTTGGAAAATAAGTAAGAGTGTTTGATTTAAAATTGAGCAAGCAACTAGGAACAATCTAGCTACTCAAAAGTCTTAGTTCATTTCTTCCTTTCCTTTGATATTGCTATCTTAACATTGATTTGGTAAGAAGCCATGTCTTTGGATGTAAAGGGACGGGCATGGGTCATCGTATAGCCATGATAGCAATGTTGTGAAATATCTTAGCAATTCTCTTTGAGGGACTAAGATCATTTTGAAAGGCAATATTTGATAGCGTCATCGAGGGACTATGATCTTGTATTTTTTATTTGTTTTTGCTAAGATACCCCTCATACATAACATGACCATTTTTGTAAGGCAACAAAGTGGATTTACCCTAAGGGTGCAAGTGTGCAAATGTGTTGATTTACATGCATTGTTTTGTCTTGAATTAAGGTTTGCTAACTTATTGATTTTAATCTTTCCATACAAATCCTAATTTACTAGCATTTATATATATAGCATTAAATTGCGGAAAATAAAAAATACTAAGCTATTACATCATTAGGGGAGGGGGTGTATAAATTTACAAATGGGGGATTTGCAAGAAAATTAAATCTAATTAACTATTACAACCATATTGAATATTGTACAAAATTGAAGATAAAATGCAAGAATGTAAAATGGAAAAAGAAATGATTTTTATGTTTGATTTTATGAAAGGTTTTAACCTAAACCTAATTGAGAAAATAATTAACAAAAAATTAACTAAAATGAACTTAAACTAATTAAGAAAATAAATTAATTTAAAAAATGATTTTTTTAGGGTTTTCTATGAAAAGGTTTTAAATAATAAAAATAACATGAGAATTGATTAATTAAAAAGAAATCTAAGTTCTAAATTAATTTTTAATTTACAAGAAAATAATGTGATAATTAATCTAAGTCTAAACATTAATTATTATTAAAAAAGAATTAATTTGTTAAAAGAAAATATTTTGGTCTTTTTGTTTTATGGAGAAAAATAAAATATTAATGAACATTTTTTAAATATGTAAATAAATAAATAAAAATATATTTTTGGATTTTTATTAATAAAAATGATAATAATAATAATAATAATAAAAATGAAAGTAATATGATAAATAAAAATAAAGTAAAGAAAAAGAAATAGAAATAATAAAAGGGCAAGGGGTATAAACATAGTCAGGGGGGAAGTCAGCAAACAAATAGCAAGGCCCAAGTTGGAGGCCCAGCGCTGCAAACAAAAATCAAAAAAGTGAAAAATATGAAAAAACAGACAAAAGAGTACCACTGGGGCTCGAACCCAGGTCTCTAAGGTGACAGGCGTGCGCTTTAACCACTGGAGTGGTGATACATCTGTTAACTTAAACAAAACAATAAATATATGATACAAGATTTGACCTGACTATACTTCATCTTCAACCTCCAACCAAATGATATGTAACATATTCATTTCTCAACCATTTTCAAAAGTGTAAACATGAAACTTGTGCATTTTCCCACCACGAATCCAACCATATAACTAACTTAAGCTAACACTCAAAGATAAGGATGAATTTTTGAAAGTACCAAATTCTGACCTAAATGTTTCAGCAAGTTCAAACTCAAAATTCTCCATGCTCAAGCAACAAAAATGAAATTTATGGACATGTATAGTTTCATGGCAATGATGTCTACATCTTATCTTCATAAATGCAAGTCTAACAATGCCTAAATAATGAGATAGAAGTTCAAGAAAAATACCTCAAAACTGGAAATCGTGAAATGAGTTTGAGCTTGTTTTAAGTGATGGTGATGATCAGGTTAGCTTCCTTGAACCTCTAGGAAGCTAATGCAATGGATGACTTGAACTGAAAGTGGTTGGAATAGTCTGGAGAAGTCCAACTGCAATGCTTTATTTTTGAACTTGGAAGTTGATGAAGATGAGTTTACAGTCTGCAAACAGGGACAGGGATGGTTTGTATTTGATGTGAGGAAGCTTTTGAAACTAAAAGGCCAAGAAACACACGAGGGAAATGGAAGTTTGAAGTTCTTGGTCAGAATATGCAACAATGGTGGTTTGTGATATAATTATGAGTTTGGGGAAGTTTGAGAGCTTGTGTATTTGTGTGTTAGCTTGCAAATAACTTGTATAATTATGTGGAAAAGGTTGGAGCACTTGAGATGGTCAGAAGCACAAGATATAAAGTTATGGCTATGTTACTTGATTTTGAAGAAAAGTGAAAATGTGGTTTCAAGGCATAGTACAAGTATGGCCTAAGTTTATGAGAGGCTCTAGATATGTTGCTTTTGCCTTTGACATTACTTGTGATCAGAAGGAACAAGTGCAAAGCTCTATGCATTGACTTTGTGATTAAAGCCTCTTTACAAGAATGGAATGGTAACTTTGTGCCATAAATGGAAATACAACTTAGATAAAGGTTCAAATGCTTGGATCAAAGCTCTAACAGTTGTGAAAAAATTTAATCATGGAGTGACAAACAAGTTTGAGTCCTGCAAAGCAAAGATTATGCAGCCTAGGCTTGGATTTGAATTCTTGTTCATCATGAAAATGACCTATAATTCAAGAGTGAATGTCCAACTTCTTGTCTTCGATTATCCTTGCTCAAACATGATCTCAATGAGTTCTTGGACACTTTGGAAATCTTGTAACATCCTCTACAACCTCTATGTTGAACATTTTTGAAAATTCCACTTGGAACTATGTGAAAAATTGCCATGAAGTTAGGTAAAAAAATCTTGCCTAAACTAGGGCAAAATTTCACTAAGTTTCCAAGTTTCATGAACATGTATTCACAAAATCATAACTTGAAATCCATGCATTTATAGGAGAAGTTGTGTTCTACAATATTTTATATCTCATTGATATCTACAACTTTCATGTTGAAAGTTTCCTTTGAGTCATCTTGCATCATGGTGAAAAATTGGCTCAAAGTTGTGAAAAAATATGAAGTTTTCAATACTTAGAAAAATTTCTAAGTTTAGGAATTTTGACTTTTCAAAATGAAATCTTGACTTTTTTATTTCTTGATGAACAAGTTTCATATTTTGACATGTTTTAATGAATTATGATCTTTGACACTTGATTTTGACTAAAAAGTCAAAGTTTGACTTTTTAATGTACAATTGACTTTTGATCAGTTGGCTGAAAATCAACTATCAATCAATTGATCTCGAGGGAAGTTTTGAGTCATGCCATTAGGTCAAAATGATACAATTGAATCCTTGAGATCATGTTCCTAACCAATCAACCATTTGCTAGGTCAAAAATCAGAAATTGCACTTCCTCAATCAAAACCCTAATTTTGACCATTTTGCCCTTTTGATGATCTGATCAAATTTTTTGAGGAATTATGGTCCAAACTTGATCAAATGACATATATAGGTTCATGGTGTTGATATGGATCAAAAATCATGAAGTTTGACTATAAATTGACCAATGTTGACTTTTTCCCCAATATAGTTGATTTTTAGGTCAATTGATCAATTTACTGAGCAAAAATGTGATCCAAGACTTGAAACTTGACATGAGCAATCTTGAGGGTCAATAATGATCCATGAAAGTCATATGGGGCATTAAAAGTCCAGTTGTCCTTGTGCAATCTTAAACCCTAATTTTCAGTCATCAGTGCTTGAGGATGTGTCTTGAGCTGATCAGCCCTAGTGCAGTCTTGAACCAAGAAAGATCTTGTGAGAGATTACTTGGTAAATGAGAGGTCAAATTTTGGGGTATAACAATCATGATAAAGATGCAACAAATGGTAAGTCAAATAATGCACTTAAGTAGTTAAAGATGTAAACCATAAATATAAAGGTTTGATCAACTTGACTATCAGATAAATGCAAACAAACTAAATTCTATCAAAAGTCTCAAAGAGATCTCACGATGAATATAAAGATAAGTGCAAACAAATTAGATTCTATCCAAAGAAACTGCTTGAAACAAAAGACTACGAATGATCTTGTGTATGTGATGATAAATACATGATTGACAAATAATAAGGTTTAAAGAAAAAATAGATCTAACAATGAATGGTTTCTAAGATGAGGATGATTGATGGTATGTGACTGGGAAAGAAAATACAAGTGTTAATAATGTAAATGTGGTTGATTTAGACGAAGATTTTATACAAACTAATCAAATTAGTCGTACTAGTGCTAAATCAATCGCATCTTTAAAAGAATTTAATGTTTCCAAAGATATAAAAAGTGATAATAAAGGAGCAAATGAAGATGAATGTGATGAAATAGACAAAGAAGAAGATGATGGTGATAATGATGAAGGAGATGGTGAAATAAATAAAGATGAAAAAGTTGATGTTACGAGACTAATCGAAATTAATAATGCATTCGTAATTTGTACTAGTTAGTCTCTAGACTTTTTAAGTATTTTATTTTGTGAACTTAATTATTTTATGCTTAAAATTTTTAAGATTTTTAATTTTATATTTAAGATTTTAGACTTGGTATTTTTAAATTTAAGATATGAACTTTATTTAATATCTTATTTGTTTTAATATTATTTTTGTTTCAGTAGAAATCTTATGGCTGTGATATTTTTTAAATAACAATTTCACACATTAAATTAAAAAAAATTAGTTAATCATTATGCATAAATATTTTTTATTTTTAAGAATATAACTTATTCATATATTTTTTATTATTTTCATGTCATAAAGATGAAAATTTTATGAAAATTTTAGACAAAATTATCATGTTGCAGTGTTTTAAAAATCAGATTGAATAAGTCGTTAGATTAGTTGAATCAAGAAATAGTAGAATTATCGATTTAGTCTGATTATTACAAGGAGTATGTTATCGAACAAGTGAAAATTAACTAAAATCAGTCCAAACTAATAAAAATTGATGAACAGATGGTTTTGAAAAATCAATAGGTCAAATATATATATATATATATATATATATATATATATATATATATATATATATATATATATATATATATATATATATATATATATATATATATATATATATATATATATATATATATATATATTTTTTTTCTCTCCAATAAAACCACGTTGTACAAAAAACAACAATGGACTATCCCACATATATAGGTTTCAATTTTTAGGGTTTGCGAAGGGTTTAACCTTTTTCTTTTTCACACTTCTAACAGCCCAACTACACCATTCCCAACTCATCAATGGCTTTCAAAACTAACCAAGACGAAAACGAAGAAAAAACACCATACACAGTAGAACAACAAGAACAAGACGATGATGATGACGACGAAGAAGAAGTTGAAGAACAAGTGTGGGACGATTGGGAAGGAGATGACGGAGATTCAGACTCTGATTTCATCTGTCTCTTCTGTGATTCCAATTTCGATTCATGTAGCTCTTTGTTTCAACATTGCACTTCGGTTCACCACTTCGATTTTCATGCTGTTACAAATTCTCTGAACTTGGATTTCTATGCTTCCTTCAAGCTCATTAACTATATTCGCTCAAAGGTAACTAACTAACTAATCACACTTTTTTTAATTGTTTTTTTAAACTATTCCTTTTCAAATTATTACTGGTGTTGTTGTGTCGGTGTCGTGTTTCTGGTGTTGTGCTTCATAAGTTAAAAGTAAGATGAATTTAAGATAATTTATGTTTGAGTATATTCACATAAAAGTGAATTGAAATGTAAAATATTGAGGCTTAACATCAGGTTTAGAGGCAAGAAGCTCTGAATCTCAGCTTCTTAGTTAGAATGGATTTTGGAGTCAAAAGCAATTATGCTAGGTAGAAGCTAAATATGCGTGTTTGGATTGGCGGTGACAGAATTGAGTTTGAAAGAATTGATTTTAACCTAATTGAGTTTGAAAGAATTGATTTTAACCTAATTGAGTTTAGCTTGATTTATGTTTAGATACATTTATGTAAAAGTGAGATGAAAGACTAATTTCAGTGTAAAAATAACGTTTGAACTTAGAAGCTACAAATTCTAGCTTCAAGTAGAATCTATTCTGGAGGCAAAATCAATTCTACTTTAGAAGAACCAAACACCTCAAAATCACTCGAGAATCATTTCTACACCTCTAGAATTGCTTTTGGCTCTTTCAAAAGCCAAACCAAACATATGCTAAAAATTATTTATATGCTTCTAGAATCACTTTTGCCTCTCACCAAAGTGAAATCAAATATACACACAAACTTCACTCTCTTAACTTGTTGACGATAAAGTAAAAGCAGATAGTTTATAGATTTTTTTTCTCTCTCTTTTTTGATAAAATGTATCCAATATTTTTTATCATGTTCTTTTTAGGGAAAATAAGTTCTTCTAGCTTTGTATATTAAGTACTATATAGGAGATTTCAATTGTGACGGTAAGTGCATGACTTTGCTTACATTTGGTTTGTTCTTCTTTTTTTCAACCAGGTATCAGAGAATAGTTGTTGGAGTTGTGGGTTAGCTTTCCAGTCCAAACATGATTTGCAGAATCACTTGCATGATGTAATTGACTTCAATGCTATTAAGCCTTTGTGGCATGATGATAGATATCTAAAACCTTTCATGCAAGATGATTCATTGCTGTACAACTTTGGTGAATTTGAAGAAGGTGAAGATGAACAAACTTCAATTATGGATGAAGATCTTGTGAGTGAGTTGAAATATGCTTTAGAAACCAACAGTGTGGATCAAGATGCCTTTTCAGATGAGCATTCAAACTTGCCCAGCTCTTCAGCTAAGGAGCTTGTTAATGGGAAGGATTCAAGAGTATGTATGTCATTGTCATCCATTGATAAGGATCGAGAAGAAGGGTCTTTGATGGATAACCCTCATAATCACATTGCAACGCATATTAAGAAGGTTAATGAAAGTTATTTTGGGTCTTACAGCTCATTTGGCATTCATCGAGAGATGTTAAGTGATAAGGTATAAAATGTTCTTCTCTTTTTTTTTTTTGGGTTTTAGGTTTTAACAAATGGTGTTACGAATAAAATTGAAAATTTGAATTTCTATTGACTAAATTATTATTGGTTTATTAAAGTCACATCTATTTTTATGTAGGCTAGAATGGATGCTTATGGTCAAGCAATTTCGAAGAATCCCTCTCTCCTAAATGGTGCCGTGGTTATGGATGTAGGTTGTGGAACTGGCATACTCAGGTGAGAAACATTCTTGATTTTTGTGAAATCTTGGTTCAATTTACAGTGTCTCTCTAGCCTCTTGCCCTTATAGATTTTAACTGTAACCAACTAAACCGACTACTGTCTAACTAACTCTAACCCAATTCCCATGTATTTTAAAAGTCTTATAATGACATATTGTATTGTATGGTAGTAACAAAAGCCACTAATCTTGTTTACATATACAAACTCAAATTGATAGTTATTCTATAAGTTTCTTTATTGTCCATCTTAAGAAGTAATGATTATGATATATTGTATAAAGCTCAGTTGTGAAGTGCGAATTCTTGTTTGGGGCTATATATTCACATTTCATTTTTTATTGCCCAATCATTTGTGATTTTCTGACATTTTTATATTATTATTTGTTTTAGCCTTTTTGCAGCTCAGGCAGGGGCTTCGAGGGTCATTGCAGTTGAGGCTAGTGCAAAAATGGCAGCAGTTGCATCTCGGGTATAGATTACCTGCTTGGTAGCTTCTTTAGAAACTATTCAACTACATGCCTATCTCCTTGCTCACTTTGTTTTCCTTCAAATTTAATTCAGGTTGCAAAAGATAACAATCTCTTGTCGAGTAAAAACGAAACTAGAGTCAATGGCAACCAGAAAGGAGTTGTAGAAGTGGTTCATGGCATGGTTGAAGAAATTGACAAAATTGTTGAACTTCAACCTCACAGTGTTGATGTATTGTTAAGTGAATGGATGGGATATTGCTTGCTGTATGAATCCATGCTTGGTTCAGTGCTTTATGCACGTGACCGCTATTTGAAGCCTGGGGGTGCCATTCTTCCCGACACAGCAACTATTGTGAGTCCCTCTGCTATCATTCCACCTCAGAACTATTTAATTGTTACAAACATTGTCAATAGCGCTATAGCGTTGTAGTGGATTGGCCCTTGGTCGCTGCAAGCCTGCAGCACATGCACTAACAGAGCCTTTTATTGCAGTTTCCATAGTCGCCATGATAATTCATTATATTATTGACAATTCTGTTTTTCTTCTATAGTTTGTTGCTGGATTTGGAAAAGGAGGTACAAGTCTTCCATTTTGGGAGAACGTGTGTGATTTTGACATGTCTAGCATTGGGGAGGAGCTTGTTACAGATGCTGCCCGATATCCTATAGTCGATGTCATAGACCACCAAGATTTAGTTACCAGTTCTACTATTCTTCAGGTTTGTGCCTATTGTGTAATGTGAATATGTTACAAGATATTATATTCGTGAATTCGCTATCCTTTTTGGTATTTAACTCCATGCTTGCAGCCATTCTGTGAATCTTGTATGTTGTAAGTTTCTCATATTTGGTTTTAGCTTGTATATATACACATTCAATGTTCTAAATTGTGTTTTTTTCCCCTTCCAGACCTTTGACTTGGCTACCATGAAGCCCGATGAAGTGGATTTCACCGCAACTGCTTCTTTGGAACCAAAATCGAGCACTTCATGTTGCTGGTGTTATGGAGTTGTCCTATGGTTTGATACTGGATTTACAACAAGATTCTGCAAGGAAACTCCGGCCGTGCTATCAACATCCCCTTACACTCCAAAAACACATTGGTCACAAACAATCTTAACTTTCCGGGAACCTATTGCCATTGGAACGGGTGAAGATAATGCGAGAAAACCAGAAACAATTGGCACTGAAGTCTACCCTGCTGCGAAGATTGATCTGCGTGTCAGCATTGTCCGCTCAACTGAGCACCGCAGTATTGACATTTCCATGGAAGCTGCTGGTGTAAGTTCTGATGGCCGGAGACATAGTTGGCCTGTTCAACTTATTTCTCTGCAGTAGGATGCAATGCAGTATGCATCACATGCTATCTAAGCAACACAATTTTGAATTGTTCCTGTTTTACTCTCATACACATTGATTTTCATTTTTATTTATTGTAAAAGAGCCACGTGTAATTGGTGTTCCTTAGCAAGAATTTTCCGCCCTGTTGTGTTTGTTGAGTAAAATGGCACACGGATCATCTCCTGCCCTTTCAATTCTGCCACCCATCATGCCTTAAATCCAAGGGTTAAAATATTTTAAAGGAAAGAAATAAAAATAAGAAAGCTGTATTAAAAAGACATTAAAGGTGTAGATTGCAGCAGGATGAATGGCAGCAGAGAAGAAAAAGGAGAGGATTTGGATCCGGTAAAATATGACTTTGATTAGTTGTTGTTTTTGAAGCTTAAGGATTAAGTTTCTCAAGAATTTAAAGTTTTTTTTGTTGGCATAATTATATTAGAGGATTCTTTAACTTATTTTATTATAATAAGTTGGTTCTTTAAGTTTTTTTAAATACAATTTGATGCTTTAAGTTAATAAATGTTTGCACAATTATTCTTTTTTACCCTTTTTTTTCAATCTTAAATTAAATAAATCATCCAAAATACATAAAGATGCAATAAAATGCATATATTAACCTCATAAATATAAAGAGAATTTTTAATTTCACTCTATGTTTTTTTTAAGCACCATGTGAAACTCCATAAATGCTCCTCAAAATCGTAAGTATATTTTCATAAATGCTCCTCAAAATCATAAGTATATTTTCAGTGCACACTAAATTCTAATAAACTATATATTCGAATTGGAATTTAATTTTCGGTTTTGACTCGAAGAAGTAATTTCGATTTTGTACTACATAGAAACTACAAAAACATCATTGAATAACACAAGTATCACAAACTCAAAATACAATTCATAACATAAACGTAGGAAATACATTAAGGATTTTAATATAGATCGAATATTACAAATCAACGTCCACGTGGATGTTGCAACATTATGATAATATCATCACCGATCTTGAAATAGTCGCATCTAGCTTGATCAGAACTTTTTCCTCAAAACTGGTAAAAGTATTCCACATAACTCATGTATCAACGTCGTTCTTCAGTTCACGGTTGTTGAACACAAGCTTCTCATCTTTGTCAAGAGATGGCGAGCGGTACTCGATCTTCACAATTTTGCGATTGTCGCCATGAGGTAGCAGGTCCTGCAATATGTCTTGTAGATATTCAAGGGGCGTGTACTGGGTGAACTTAAATTCGCGTGATGGTGTAGCGCTGGTAAAGTGGACAATTTCAACATGCCATTTGATGTTAATTTCTGTTTTTTGATATTATGATATGAAACAATATGACAAGTGAGGTTATTTATAGTAGTTGAAGGTAAATATGAGTCATACAAATCATATCCCTGTGTCAGAGTTAAAACTAGAATTGCACTTCTGGTTTTATATAAATTGTAACCAGAAATATATTTTCGGTTAGTCCCCTGGGAGTGAAAAAACAAAAACAGAACAGAAACAACATGGCTATATATTATGATTCAAAAACCAAAAACATATATTATCATTCAAAAAACCTCATGTATTCAAATATTGTATTTTGGTCAAACTACAAAAATGACTATATTTCCACAGCATAATACATGAACAAAATGACATTTACAATAAATGATACCTAACTACTTAAATGAGTCGAAAAAATTATCGTAGCCAAATCCAACGGTGGTATCCCTTTTGACTTTTCTATATTTTTTCTATTTCAATGTTGTTCAAGTTGTTGTATTCTTACATCCTTTCAATGAATTGGTTTAGCCATGTCTCAGATGGGATTGTGAAATGAAGCGTCCACTCCGGTGATGTAGGTGGTATAAGGCATCCTGGTTTCAAATACACTTGAACAAAATGCCGCAGATTTGAAACTCACCCAACACATATGATACGATCATTGAGATTTAGTGTTAGAGCAGTGCGCAGTGGGAAAAAGTCTCCGAGAATCTGTATCTTGTAAGATTAATACACACCCTATCATACGCACTTGTTATGAGATGATCCATTTTACGGAAGCACGTCCATTTATCCTTCGATGCAAATTCACTCATGCAAGGTACAAGAGCATTATATATATCTTCAACTTTCTCTTTACTCCCGAAGACATGTGTGTATAAATCTCTATTTCCCCTCAACAGTCTGAAAAGAGTATCACGGACAAGTTGGTGATCCTCTTCCCCTTTACCGAGCAAACCAGAAACAACTCAAAAACCACAGTTACCGTCACCCCCAATATTGACGATCTGTTCAATATACTTGTGCATAAAAACTGACATGTGATCGATGAATGATATTTTGGTTGGAGTCGGTGCAGGAGGTGGTTTGATAATACGGGCACCTTCGAAAGTACTTTTCTGAGATTTCAGAGTAGGTAAATAAAAAAATTGTCAACATGTTCAAAATATGAAGGACTCGTCATAGTTGAATTGTCGCCCGGTGTCAGTTTCACCTTCTTAGGTGCCCCTTTAGTTTTTACCAGTTGAGATGGTGGTTTCAAGTTTGTGGTCTTTGGTAACACAATCTTCCTCAATTGCTCTTTGATGTGGATTTTGGTGGCGTCATCGACTTAAATCATCTGGAAGGAGCCGACGTGCAATTTGATGACTGACTAACTTTTGATTTAAATCATGGCTGTGTAAACCACATATCATATTAAATCTCCATTTGTCACTTGCCAAAAGATAATCACGCAACCTAAATGGACATTCACATTTTCTTGAACCGGTGTCGTCGCGTTTCCATTTTTGGATACAACGGATATATTTTCCACTTCTTTCGCATATCAAAGTCGCAAATGCATTTCTTCTATCCGTACCATTATTGGACCTTTCAATCACAACACCAAATCCTTGTTTCGTAGCCTCTATACGAATCCACTGCAACATGTCTTCACGTAATTCAAACTCTTCTCCATTTTCAAAATATACACAAATATATACCATCTTAGTTACGATAGGAGACACGAGAGGTGAAACAACTTGAGACACATTACATTTGAGAATGTTATCGAGATGCACCATACCTAATATTATAAAAAACATAAAACTTATTAACACTTACATAGAACATGGCAGAAGCTACTGTCAAATAAACATAGACAGAAACTAGAAACGTATTTTCGGTTATGTTCAACTAACAACTAAAAATATACATTTGGTTTTCGCGTAACCTTTTTCCAAAATAAAAAACTGATTAATGTAAGGAATGAGGATTGAAATGAATAAACTTTACCTTAAATTACACTTCCTTGAGCTCCTTTTGATATAATGAACCATAAAAATGAAGATTTAGAGTGGAAAAATAGACTGAGAATGAAAGGGTTTTTGAGAGGTTTTATGGAAAGAAGAAAAATGGTATGATCAAAACTTGACTATGTTGGTTACTGTTTTAAGCATTATGAATTTTCTATAATACCTAAAGTATACTTTCAATTATAGACAAAGTGACAAGGTGGCAGAAAAAATCAATCTTCCCGCTCTAAAAACCGGAACCATAATACCGGTACAGAACCAGAAGTATATCTCCGGTTTTGTTTTTTACATTTTAAAAGGTGAAACCACATTTGACCTGTTTTTGTAATATATGGTGCGAACCGGAAATGCAGGGCAATTTCGAAATTGCAAAGGATCTTTATTTTGGGTATGGGGTGGAATAAGAAATTTTCATACATAAAGTAACATTTAAAGGACCAAGTTGTTACAAAAAAATTTTAAAGGATCAATTTATTACAATAAAATAACTTAAGGAACCCTCAAAGTAATTGTGCCATTTATATATATTCATAATTTTGTGGGAAATAAAGAGAGGCTAAAAATTAATTTTGATCAAAATTAATAATTAAAAAAAATTTAAAATTATTTATTAATATAACAACTATATTGAATTAAAAAAGAAATCACTTTTTTTAATCAATGGATATTTTTGATTAATTCAAAAAACAATCAATACAAAGTGATCGCAAAGATCCAACTCAAAGGTTCAGACAAAATAAAACTCTTAAAGCATTAGCCTAACTAAATATTGACGTAATTTTTTATTTGTCCATTTCCTGTAAACTATCATATCTATAATTTTCCCTCAGTTTTCTGTGTATGTACATCATTTGCAAAACACATATCATTTCTATATTTTCATATCTCGTAAATGCTCTCTGTTGCCGCAAGTTTGAGGATTGTAGCACGAATCCCTCTACCTTTGGTATTTTCACAATCCAGTATATTTCTTGACTCCACCCACCTATTATGTGAGAAATTTGCAACCAATCATGTACTTTTAACCCAATTTTTTTAGTTACCCCATAATCAAATAGTAGATGTTGTTGAGTTTCATCCTCTACACATAAGCAACATTTTGGAGTGTCAACCACCTCGAATGGATGCAATCTGGACTTTGTTACAAGTCGATCATTACACGTCATCCAGAGGTTCACTTTCGCCCTTGGCCGAGCCAAGTTGCCATAGAACATTGATTTCCAAGGCACTGGCTGGAGATCCTTTTGCAGTGCCTTCTACATCTTACTCATATGGAACCTATGACTCTACAACATTTCAGTCCACCTTTGGTTTGTCTTAATAGCATCCCGCTGATTCAGAACATCTTTAATGATCCAAGAATCATTGTTAGTCACCTTAGCCTCCATAATACTTTAATTTTTTATATAGTGCGCGTGAATCCGTTTCTCCCATAAATTGTCCGCTTTTCCACAGAAGTTTCAAAATTGTAACCTTATTCCATGTATCAAGATTAATAAGGTTTAGACCACCACATCATTTTGGCTTGCACACAGTTTTTCAAGCTATTAGGGCTTTACGGCTATTCCTATTTTTTCAAGTCCACAAGAAAACACGACAAACAAAATTAATTTTTAAATCACAAACCTGGGGAAGGGTAAGCATTGCATCTAGTAATGCGTTATTGCAAACATCACACTTTTTAGGAGGAGCAATTTTCCTGCATAAGTTAGTAGTCGTGAGCTCCAATGAGTGATTTTGCTCATAATTTTGTCAATGAGGCTACTGTAGCTTTGAATAGTTAGTCTCTATCTTGACATTGGAACACCATGGTAGCAAAAAGGTAGAACACCCCTTACAAAACCAATCATTTTCTTGATATCATCTTTCACTTGCTGGCCCATACCACCAAAGAAGGTGCAAAATTTTGCAGGGTTTACTATGAGACTTGTGGAATTCAAAAACATGGAAAATGCATTCATTATAAGCTTTATAGATTCCATATCACCCCTAGCAAACAAAATTAAATCATTGTCAAAACATAAGTTTGTGATGTTTAACTTTTCACATTTTGAATGAAAATTAAAGTTAGGATTCTCTTTCAATATTTTGAATTACATGTTAAGATATTCCATCATAATTACAAACAATTGTGGAGACATGGGATCTACTTGTCGCAATCTACGTTTTGCTTCCATTGTATTTGTGTAGTTTCCATTTATGTTGAACTGGTATGACACAGAGGTCACTGCAAGCATGATCCAGTTAACAAATTTTCGAGGGAAACCAATTTCAACAAGGACTTTTTCCATGGCCATCCAATCAATAGTATCATAGGCCTTCTGGATTTCCATTTGCACCATGCATATTGGAGTTCCACTATGCCTATTGTAGCTTCTTATCATTTCATAAGTGAGGAGAATGTGGTTGTGAATAATTTGGCCAGGTACAAATACAACTTGATTCTGATCCACAATGCTATTCAACACATCTCCCATCCTTTTGGTAATTATTTTTATGATAATGTTGTAGATGGTGCTACAACAAGAGATGGGCCTGTAATATTTGATCATTTTTGCCTCTTTGCTCTTAGGAATCAAGGTAACTATAGTACAATATACTGCCTTGCATAATCTACCATTCATGAAGAAATGATCAACTGCATTTAAGACATCTCTTTTAACAACAACCCAAGGTTTTTTGAAAAAATATGATCCATATCCATCTACACCGGGGGATTTCATGTCATCTATGTTATTAAAGGCATTCACAGCCTCTTGCTCGGTGACAGGGACAATCAAGGTGTCTCTTAGCTAATTGTTTAGTTGAGGACCATCCTTCATTACAGAGATATCAATGTCATTCCTCTCCTTATCTGCAGTGCCCATCAGCTTCTTATAAAAGCTAATTACATATTCTTAAATATCAGCAGGATCCTTTAAGACAACACCATCCTCTTTTTGAAGTGCATATATGTTATTTGAATTATGTCTAGCCTTTATAGAGGCATGAAAGTACTTATTGTTCCTATCACCCAATCTAAGCCAATTCAGTTTTAATCTTTGCCTTAAGACTTTCTCCTCTACTTCTTGCCACCCAACCAAATCATAATTGCATTTCCTTACCTTGATAATTTTTGAAGAATTCATCATATCTTCCTCAAGAGCCATCTGAGCCTGACTAAGCTTATGCCTTGCTTGTACTATTTTACCGTGGATATCTGACAGGGGCTTAGACAGTTTCCTGAAATTCTGGCACACACAATATAAATGTTAAGGCTGATGTCTCAACAACACACAATGTCAAACCAGATGTTATGACATCTGCTGATAGAACATAAACTTTTACCAAAATAAAACTATGTAGAATTATAAAGTGTAGAAGGTAAAATAATACAAAGAGTTGTTAACCCAATTCGGTGAAACTCACCTACTCTAGGGGCTACCAAGCCAAGAAGAAAATCCACTATCAGTAGTATTAATTCTAAGCCTAAATAGTTCCAGTTTACAACTTATCACTTAATCCCTACCCAGTGCAACTTCTACCTAGGAACCTCCTAGATTTGAGAAATCACCATAAGAGAAATCAAAGGATTCTCAACACACACCAGACAGGATGTTGGAACCTCTGTTAAGATATCCTCATCTTGTACAACTAACTACATCAGTAGTAGCAATAAAAGAACACAAAAGCAACAACATAAAATTATCATTCTTCCCCTAAATAGTTGCATTGAAGAAACACCACTAACATCTACAATCTCCCAAAAGCAGTAGCACACAATTCTACCACAAAGCTAAATCAATATGACAAGACATGTGATGTAACATCAGAATACACAAACACTTTACTCCCCTTTTTAGCCAAAATATTGACAAAAACTAGAGTAAATATACACAATGGAAACACAGATATCAGATTGACACATAAATGGAAGTACAAAAGAAAACAGACAATCATGAGCACCAGATGGAAACAAACAAAGCTAATGGAAACAAAAAACTCACAAACACCAGGTGGAAGCACATAAAATATTGGAACCCTAAGGTTCCTAAAAAATGCAGACCCCAAGTTCACCCATAAGCTTTTCAAACTGTTTTGCATCCAAAGTTTTCAGTGGCTATATGCTCCAGAGTAACCACTTTATCTTCAACAATATCTCTTATAAAATGATGACGAATGTCAATGTGCTTAGTCCTGCTATGCTGAAGAGAATTTTTTGAAATATTGATAGCATTATGATTTCCACAGTATAATGTCATGACATCTTGATTGACATTATATTTCTTCAATATTACTTTCATCCACATCAGTTGTGAGCAACTACTCCTAACTGCAATATACTCAACTTCAGCTATAGATAAAAAAACACAATTCTGTTTCTTACTAAAGCAAGAGACCAGGTTATTTCCCAGAAAGAAACAACCACCATAAGTGTTTTTTCTATCATCAGCACTACCTACCCAGTTGGCATCACAATACCCTACCAACATGGAATCTGATCCGTGAGAATATAACATTCCATATTCACTAGTACCATTGATGTACTTAAATACCCTTTTCACTTGATTGATGTGACTTGTCTTAGGCTCAGCTTGATATCTGGAACAAACCCCAACAACAAAGATGATATCAGGTCTCCTAGCTGTAAGGTATAATAAGCTACCAATCATACTTCTGTACACACTTTGATCAACAACAACACCTTTTTCATCTTTTGATAGTTTCAAATGAGTAGGAGCAGGTGTCCTTTTGTGACTCACATTCTCCATTACAAACTTCTTGACAATGTTCTTGGCATACTTACTTTGAGAGATAAAGATATAATCATCCATCTGTTTCACTTGAAGTCCAAGAAAATATGTAAATTCACCAACAAGACTCATCTCAAAATCTGACTATATCTGTTTGACAAAATTGGACCATCTGGTCTCATATCCCTCCAAACAAAATGTCATCAACATATATTTGAGCAATCATGAGTTTTACATCCTTCTCCCTGACAAACAAAGTCTTGTCTATTCCTTATTTCCTGTATCCATTATTGACTAGAAACTCTCTCAATCTCTCATACCAATCCCTAGGAGCTTGCTTCAATCCATATAGAGCTTTCTTCAGCTTGAACACACGATTTGGATAGGTAGGATCAATGAACCCCTTGGGTTGTTCAACATAAACCTCTTCATGCATGTAACCATTCAGAAAAGAACTTTTCACATCCATTTGAAACAGCTTAAACTTCAATAAGCAAGCTACTTTTAATAATAGTCTAATTGATTCAAGCCTAGCCACTGGAGCAAAAGTTTCATCAAAATCCAACCCTTGAATCTGAGTGTAGCCCTATGCTACAAGTCTTGCCTTATTTCTGGTGACAACACCACTTTCATCAGTTTTGTTCTTGTATACCCACCTTGTTCCAATGACATTTGTTCCATTAGGAAATCTCCATATATCTTTCCTTATTCAATTTTGAGATTGGGGATGCCTCTGATTGCTTCTCTGGACACAATCTTCTTCATACCTCTCAGATGTAAATGATCAAGTGTTTGATGCCACATATTAACCTCATCTTCCTTGGACAACATACATGTGGAAGTATAACTGACTCCTTGGGGTGTCCACATGTATCAATTATCCTTAGACCTATATTCTTTCATTAGCACTTTATTCTCCTTGCCAGTGACCATACATTCAGATTTTGTGAAGTGCATCATAAGCCCTTGATCACATAGATTACTAATGCTAATTAGGTTGGCAGTCAGACCTTTTATAAACAGAACTCTATCAAGTTTAGGAGATCCTCCAGAAGCTAGTCTTCCAACACCTTTAATCACTCCTTTGGCACCATCTTCAAAAGTGACATAGCTAGTTGTATGAGGTTTAACATCTACCAATAGGTTCTCCACAACTGTCATATGCCTAGAGCATCCACTGTCAAAATATCAGTCTTCACTAGATGAGACTTTAAGAGATGTATGAGCAATGAGATTCTTGACAATATTTTTCACTTTCTATTCGTTCCTAGTTCTGGTAACAGAAGAACTTGTTCTATGTTGAGATGGATGTTTGTGATATCCACAAAGCATGTTGCAGACTTGCTTTATGTGACCATATCTGCCACAAAAATGACATTTTAATGATGAGATCTTGACTTTTGTCTGAGCTTCCTGTGGTCTGGAAAGATGTTGTAACATTTGATCAGACACGTTGCTTTCTTCCTTCATTCTACCTGGAAGAAACTTTGTCTCAGGGACTTCTTTATTGTTTTTCAAGGATTGATAATCAAACCCTATTCCAGTACATCTTCTGCCTTCTTATACCTCTTTAAGGATTTCATACAACGCATCAGATCCATTGTTAAACATTGTGACACCTTTGATTAAATTATCAAGTTTTGATGTTAACAAAGTTACTTCTCTTTAAAGTTCAGAAATGTCAGCTAAGTATTCTTCCTTTTCAGTCTGAAGTTTGGCTATCATCATTCTTTTCTTTACCCCTATTTGACATACTTCCTCAATCTTTTTATACAAATCTTTGTAGGATGCCATTATTTCTTAATAAGACATTTCTTCTATTATAGGGTTACACCTTCCTGTTAAGGCAGTCACAATTTTTGATAGATTCTTCCTTAGAGGATTCATCACCTTCATAGATTCTCTTGAGAATTTCCCAGGCATCTTTAGCAATAATGCATGTATCTATCTTCTTGAGAGCATCCTTGTCTACTCTATTAAATAGAGCGTTCAAGACTTTGGAGTTAGAAGAAGCTAACATATTTTCCTCTTTGGACCAGTCCTCTTTTGGCTTCAAAGACTCATTCCCATCTTTGTCCTTCACAACAAGATGATTCCATCCTTTCATCATAACCTTCCAGGATTTTTTATCCATGTATTTTAAAAAGGTTGTCATTCTAACCTTCTAATGGACATAGTTTTTACTATCCAACAAAGGTGGTTTGTTGACATATCCTTCTCTCATGTCCATAGTGCCAGAAAATAGTCTCCCTGGAGCTCACATAATAAACAAAACAAGGTGTTTGCTCTTATACCAATTGAAATTCTAGCACACATAATATAAATGTTAAGACAAGTGTCTCAATAACACACAATGTTAAACCAAATATTATGACATCTGCTGACAGAATAAAAACTTTTACCAAAATAAAACTATACAAAATTATAAAGTGCAGAAGGTAAAATAACACAAAGAGTTATTAACCCAATTTGGTGCAACTCACCTACTTTGGAGGCTACCAAGTCAGGAAGGAAATCCATTATCAGTAGTATTAGTTCTAAGTCTAAATAGTCATAACTTACAACTTATCACTTAATCTCTACCCAGAGCAACTTCTACCTAAGAACCTCCTAAATATGAGAAATCATCATCTCACTTCCAATCACCGCAATGATATCTACAACCACATTCCCGGTGACTGGAAACCAAACTAAAACAAAAGTTTACACTTCAAATACAATACTAAAACTCTTGCTTAAAAGCTTTAGAGTAAGAATAATAACTTGACAAACTATCAAGTAATAATCAGTTAACTCAAATGCATCAAAATATGCATGAGGACGTACAAAGAAAACAAAAACTCCCTTGAAGAACCCTCAAATCCCAAGTCTAAGAAAAATAGGCTTCCCCTTATTTGTTTTTTTACAAATTTCTTAGTGAAAAATTAGATCTAGGTATTTTCTTTAAATACTCCTCAGTAATCCATGGGCCTTGAATCTTCACCCAGATATGCCTTGATGCTCAAGCTGAGGGCTACACCAATTGTGCAGAAAAATCTCCTTAAATTTTGGAACAAAAACATCAAGTTTTCTAAATTTTCTCAAAGCCCAATTTAGTAACTTGTGTACACCTGGAGATCAAATCAAGTGTTCCAGATTAAATATTCTTGATTTGCGAAAATCAGTGAGATAAATCCAAAAGGAATCTCACAAAATTAATTTAAATATGTGTCAAGAATAAACACAACCTATATTGATGTTCTGGTACAAGATGTTACAACATCTGTCGGAATATCTGCCTTCAAATGAACATGACCAACATGTTAGAACATATTCCATAACATCATGCTGCAAACCATGTTTTAACAAAATTATCCCAATCCTAAAACCATGGTAATAAAATTTCCTAATGATAGGATAAATCCTTTTTAGTTTCTTCCAGATCATAGACATTGGTCTACCAAAAATGGGGTCCCTCCAACTGTTACTCACATTAGTCACAAAATCATCCATATCTGCAATGATGTTGGTAAACTTGAAATGAGTCTTCCTTTTACTTCTAGAATCCATGTTTTTCTTTATACATAAAAGGGCATGGTCTGAGACACTTGTCTACATAATAAATAGTGTATAATCCTTGTGTTGATAGAGCCAATCCATGTCACCAATCATCCTATCTATCCTAGAATAAATGGCATTTTCACATTGGTTGTTAGACCAAGTGAAGTGTTCACCCATGCTATCAATTTCATACAACCCTACTTCCTTCATCATATTATTTAAATCCATGTATTCAACTTCAGTTACAGTTTTATCACCTATTATGTCGGTGCATTTCAACATATTATTGAAATCCTCAATCAAGATCCAAGGCCCTTATTGTTGTCTATGAATATCTGCCAAGTGGCTCCATAGCTCTTCCTAGTTTCAAGTTGATTTTGGGCATAAATTATTTTCATCCAATATAGCCATGTTCCATTAATGTCACAAACACTACAATGGACCATTTGATTTGTACACTTAACCATATGCACCTTAACAAAGTTGGATTCCAATATATCCAAATCATTCCATTTGCATGTTTCTCATAGTTGTCTATGTAATTTCCATATAACTTAAGCTTACTTCTAATCTTATCATCTTTACTTCCTTTCACCTTAGTTTAAATTAGGATGACAATAGATCGATTTAGGTCTAAGAGGCAGGATCTTATCTCTCTTACCTTCCCTATTTTGTTGACCCCCTCACATTTCATGCTAAAATCATGGAACATTCTCTTGAAACATTATGGCTCTTCCTACCCCTATTATCTTAAATCCATTCCCACAAGTGTGTTTTTCTGGTTGTATATGTGATTTCCCTATATTTATGCCCCTTTTAGTAACTATAGTCCACACCTCTTGATCCCTATCGTCAGCACCAATTGAGTTAACTATTACAGAATCAGTACTAATTGCAATGATAGACTATGTATGAGTGGTGTTACCTTGGTTTCTCCTCTGTGTTATCTCCTTCTTTTCTATTTGTTTGGGCAGACATTTCTTCACAGGTTTTCTCTCTCCATATTTGTGTCCAAATCTCAGGCATTTGTTACAGTAGCTCGGCCTCAACTCATATTCCACCGGTATTTTAATCTTTTTCCCTTCTGCATCTTTGATCGTGATCTCTGTGAATGGTTCTTGGGTTATATCAACATCAATCAATATCCGGGCATAAGATATTCTATATTTGTTAGCATTACACTTGTCGGTTAGTATCGAAGTTCCCACTGCACTTCTAATTTTTCTTAGGCTTTTGATCCCCACAGGTGCAGTGGAAGTTGAGGTAGTTTGGTCCAGATTGGGAGAGTCCGCAACATATCATTCTTGAGATTAAAATTAGGTTTCCGCTCTCGTAGAAGCATGGGCATGCTCCTTATAGAATAAGGCCCCTTCATAAGCACATCATCCATTTCAGCGTAAGAATGAAAACGAAGGACGAAATACCCTTCCTCGTTATAGTATATATCCGGTAGCTTCACGAAATTCCACATCTTTGACATAAACGGCTTCACTCCATTCATGCTAAGATCACCTCCAAGAATATACATGATTAAAGTCGTGCCCCAGAAATTCACTTCATTTTCAATGTCATATTCCACAACCCCAATTTCAATCTCACCGTTTACCATTTTTTGGGTTATAAAGCCAATTGACATACCATTATTAGGGATTCCATTTCTGCTTAAAACATCAACCCACAATTTTCCCCCTTCAGTACTCCCTTTAGGATTATCTAGGGTTTGCGATTTTCCCTCTTCATCTTTCTTCTCCTCAACTCCCTTCGGTGTTCTATCATGTGTTTCCTTCTCATTCTCATTTTCCTTATCGCGGTTGTTCGATTCCCCTATCCCAGAGGGGCTCGCTGTGGACGGTTGCGCCTGCTTCTTTGATCTCCCTCGCCCTTTCACCGTCATCGCTTTTTCTTTCTTTAGAACTTACTATTTATATAAAAAACATGTATCAGAAAAGACTTGTATGCTTTTTACAAAGATATATTTCATTAACCCATATCTTTTTTATTCTTCAAATTTTTCATAGAAAGGATATAGTCCATTACTATATGTACCATTTTATAAGAGATTGTCTAATATTTTACAATTTGATATATTGTCATCATGTAATTTTATTAAGTATTTCGATATTCTTTTGATGATTTTTAGTAGTTTATGTTTAAGTCTTATGGAAAAATAGGAAGAAGTTAAAGAAGCAAAATGTGGAAAAAAAACTTTGAAGAAAGAGCAATTCTTACTTGAAAAATTGCGTCAAGGATCACGACACAATCAAAAGGCATCGTGGTGCGATTCAACTGTAACAAAGAAGATCGTAACACGATCACAACGATCTAAAGTGATTGTGGCACGATTTGACTTAAATTCTGACACGTTTTGACTTCTATAAAAGGGAATTCGGGAATTCTAACGCGTTTTGACTTCTATAAAAAGGAAAAATACAGAGTTTGTTAGGGATCTCTTTTTGGGGAAGGATTTTGACGGTGAAAATTGTTTGAAACTTCGGAACGAAGGTTTTCATCATCGGAAACCAAATTCTAACCATAATTTTATGTATTATTTTTCTACTTCTATTGCTATAAATTCTTTCAGCAAGTAGATAAATTTAAATTGATAAGAATTTATTAGATGAACTTGTTGAGTCATATGTTAGAGTTTTGTACTATTTGCATATTTTGATTATTCAATATTAGATATTCAATTAATTTTGTGTTCATTGCTTTGTATGTGTTAGAGCCCATATATCAAACTTAGAATTGTAGGGATTATTGATTCTAACTTTGTGATTCTGAACTAAATTAATCGTTCAACTAGTAACTAATTAGGAATACGAAATTATAACATGTGACTGGATGTTTAACAATCTAAATTGTCTGTTTTAACTTCAAATTGGGCTAAGAGATTAGGGAGTTATAAGGTAGAATAGCGAATTATTATACACCAAAGAATTGAGTATTATAATTTAGTTAAGCCGTCGTAATTTCTTAAGTCAACTTAAGACAAATAGACGCCAACATATGTTATATAAAGGATTAGAAACAAAGTCAAATCACCTTTAATCAGATAAATTTATCAACATTTTATTTATGTTTTATATAGCAGATCAAACTTTAAAAATCTCCCGATTTTATTCTAATAACACTATAATTGTTTTATTAAAATAAAACAATTACCTACAAATATAAACATTTTTATTACTTGCAACGAATGTAATACATTTGATAGATATCTATCATCATATACTTCAAGTTTGAGATACTAAATGCGGTCTCTCATTATTTAAATGATTTCTCACCATTTAAAAAAAGCAAGAAATCTATTCTATCTATATTTTTAATATTATTTATGTGTTTAAGTATTATGTAAGTCTACATTATTTAGAAATTTTTTCAAATATTCAAAATTTTAAACTTTAATATCAAATTAACCAACTTTTTATCATAATTTTCAATATAATTATGTTTAAAAAAAATAGATTAAAGAGGAAATGCCACTTAAATTGGCACTCGTATATTTGAATTTTTTTTGTAATAACTAAGTTTTGAAAAAAAATATTACACAAATAACTATGTTTCGGAGAAAATTATGTAAATAACCATGTTTCAGAAATTTCCACAAAGGAGGAGTCAACCCAGTTGACGTATGTACTTAAAAGTAAAGGGAGACGTCATCTCACTTGGCGCTTAGGTGCTGAAAGTTTGCCCTAAACCATGTGAGATGGCGTCTAAGTGCAATGGAGGTGTAATTTTTTTCGTTTTTTTATTTTAAATGCGAGACATTAGGTAAACGATATAGCTTCACGAAATTCGACTTTTCATTTGCAAAAAATGATTACATAATAAAAAATCATATAAAATAATTAGTGGTCCCACAGAATTCGATAACGACCCGTGGTTCCGCATCCACGTCCTCGTCTGTCTCGTGGTGAGTTTCATTGCATTTCCTGTTGTGGCAGGGTCGATGGCCCAACAAAGTTAATGCATTCAGGATCCATAAAATTAGTCAGATCACCATATCTGGAAGATCTGCTTTGGTATAGTCGGTTACCCATGCCCTCAAAGTTTGGTCGTCTTGGTGGTGGGTGGGGTTTTGTGGTTGGTCTATAGCACTGGTCTTCTGAGTAAGGGGGTAGAAAGGAAATGAATCTTGGGGTGTTTGGTATTGTGACTGTTGGCTACTATGGTGATGTGGTGGTTGATGGTAAGTTGGATCGGTTGTGTTATTCTTCAGAAAATCCTAGATCATGGTTAAGGTTAGATGTTGAGAGGCCCACGTGGGGATATGGAGAAGATTGGAATTATGTGTGGGGCATGCGTGTGTATTGGTATTGTGATTGAGATTGTGGTTGGGTGTGGGGCATATAGGGGTATTGGTATTGAGGTGGTGATTGTGGTTGGGTGTGGGGCATATGGGTGTATTCGTATTGTGATGGTGATTGTGGTTGAATGGTTGTGAATCTGTATCGTTGGGGTGGTTGGTGGGAGGTTGATGTGTGTTGGGTTTGTTGTTGGGGATTTGAGGTTTGTGCCCATTGTGTTCGTGGGTCAACCAAATACCTCGGATGAGACACGTGCATTTCTGGGTTACTAACTGATCTATACCAAGCTAAATATTGATCAGTGTGTCGCATATTACTCTGGTTGATGAAAATAGGGAATTGCAAGACATGTTGGTGACGCCTATGCCACATCTTACACCATTCTGGAGCAAAATCTTTCTAATTAGTAAGACCCCATTGAGCGTCGACCCTTTTGAGATGTCATGGGGACAAACAAGTTAGATCGCAGGGTATCTCTTGATGCATTCCGAACTGCATCTTGACACGGTCGCTGTGGTGCATCTCCACAATGTTGAACCGTATAATTGTAGTCTTTACGGTCCAAACTGCTACATCATCGGGGTTTGGTTCATGGTCCAAACCCAAATATGGTCTCCAGATAAACTGTGGATAAAATTAAATCACCATTATGCAAACGTAATAAATAAATAATTTAAAACTAGAAAAGTTCAAAGGTACTACGTACATCATCCGAGCCAATGTGATCTAATAGATTACGATATAGAGCGACATTGAATCTGGGATTCTTGCCGTAATCCATACCTGTCACGCAGTACCTAAAGGAATTGTAAAATAGATTATTTTTAACATATATTTGGCGAACAGATGAAAAATAAATGATTTAAGTTCTTGACTTACTTTTTTGCATATGGGAACACGAATGTGTTGTTGTTGACGGGGTTTAGGGACTCTATTCTCCACCAACCCCGGGCTTGGAGTAAGAAAGCGCATCCATAAAATGTACATTTTTCCTTGGTTGCATTTTTGCACAAGGAACTGTATAGATGGGCTAAAACAACATAACCCCAACTAAAATTTCTAGTTTTTTTCAAAGTTCCTAAGTAAATTTAAATACATAAAATTTACATTATTCCCCGTACTTTCGGGAAATAAAAAGGTTCCAAACATTATCATTATATAATTACGAGCTTTTATTACTCTTACTAGCTTGGAGGAATTTCCGTTCAACTCTAGAGTCGCATAATGCTTTTTTAGTTCAGTAAGTAATATACCTTGACCTCTAGCACCACCACCTTCAACCATATCTTTGCCCAACAATTCCTCACATAGAGAATTGAGTTGTTTAACCGACCCGTTAACCGCCTTACCGTCGATAGAGAGACCCAATAACATGTACACGTCCTTTAGTGTGACGGTACATTCACCTATTGGTAGATGAAATATGTGTGTCTTGGGTCTCCACCTTTCCAACATTGCAAGTATAAACTTTGAATCAATCGTGAAGTTGGAGTTCTTTATAACATTTCCAAAACACGCATATTCGAGATAGGGCACAATCAACGGGTCGGGAGCAATGTAGTTGTGTGAGCGGATTCTGAATCTTTTAGTATCCTAAATTCAAAATATAAAAAGTGTAAGAGCCCATAAGATGTATAAGTCATTAATAATATTATAAAAAATATATTAGTATACAATAATATTTGAGAATTTATAAAAACTGACAAACGTCACAATGTTATCCCTTGTGCCTGTGAGAATCGCCCATTGTGAGAAGAGCCATAGTTGAAATTATATAAGATAATGAAAGAGTTTGTATCAGAGAGTGAGAAGAATGTTGATGCAAAACAAGTATGTGAGGCTCTGTATTTATAGACAAAATTGTATCACAAAGTGAATAAATGAGGTGGTTGATGGTTGCATGCATGCATGATACATGTCACTCATGCGCCAAGTCAAATGGCGCCTACATGCAATTTAGAGAGTATGCGCCATTCAAGTTGGCATGGGAAAGACCTAGTTGTTGCAGTGTAGGTGCAGGCTAGGTGGCAGTCTTGGGGAAGGGTTTTCTGCATGCATGTAATATGATTGGACATGTAGGGATGCGCTATTTGACTTGACAAATTATTACAAAATTGAAAGGTGTAGCCATCCCAATTGGAAAAATAGAGGTGGCATAGGTTGCAGTGTAGGTTCAGGCTAGGTGGCAGTCTTGGGGAAGGGTTTTCTGCATGCATGTAATACGATTGAACATGTAGGGAGGCGCCATTTGACTTGGCGAATGAGTACAAAATTGAAAGGTGTCGCCATCCCAATTGGAGAATTATAGGTGGCATAGGTTGCAGTGTAGGTGCAGCTAGGTGGCAGTCTTAGGGAAGGGTTATCTGCATGCATGTAATACGATTGGACATGTAGGGAGGCGAATTAGTGCTTATTATTGTCTTGTTCAAATTCAATGTAACCTATTTAATCCTACATTTATCAAAAAACTTCAATACTTAATCACTCAAACACTAGAACATTAAAAAATTCAAACAATCAGGCACTCAAACACTTAAACATTCAAACACTCAAACCTTCAAACCTTCAAACATTCAAACACAATAGCCTCTACACCATAATATGTTATAACTGCACATTTCAACGGTGAGACATACATTTGTCCCACCTCAGGGTTTTTGTTTAGAGACACTGAGAACATCCGATTTTGTTTAAACATGAAAGCCAATTTCTTGTATTTCAAAAAACGATTGGAGGTCAAACTTGGACGAGGTCCCGTGACACAAATCTTCTATCAAAATCCGGTTTTTTTATGTGATAACCAAATAATATATTATAAGGTTAAGATTCAAGATGATGAGGACCTTCAGAATATGTTTTCAAGTCATGAGTATTCTGGGTATGACTCTATTGAGTTGTACATTGTGTTGCGGGAGCCTCAGCTGTCACGACCAACTCAGTCACAAGTGGTTGATCCTCTCGAAGCTGAACAAGCAGAAGTAGATGTCGTTGACGAAGAAGAGGAAGATGACGAGTTAGAGTTTGACGACATGGTCAACGATGATTCTGAAGACGATGGGATACCTGGTACACCTCCGAATGAGATCTACACACCACCTCCACACAAGACAAACTTCAACATGGGCGGAGATGAACCCACATCTGATGTTTTTTAATCCGTATATGCAGTCAGATGAAAAATTAAAAGAGAAAGACAAATTTCGTAATAGAGAAGATTGTATCCGAGCCATAAAAAAGTTTCACATGCTAAACTCGACCAATTTTAAGATAGATCATGTAAATCCAGAAAGGTACAAGCTCAGGCGTGTCCACCCAGATTGTATGTTCAAGCTCACTGCATCATACAGATTAAGAGGTGATTGTTGGGTGATATGTTCTATGTCCACCCACACGTGCATCAATTCTACTCAATCACAAGATCATCGGAAACTAAATTATGATCTCATATGTCAAGAAATCCTACCTCTTATCAGCAATGATCCGTCATTGAAGGTGAAAACCATAATCTCTCACATTACTACGGTATATAACTATACTCCGTCATATCGAAAGGCGTGGTTAGAAAAGACCAAGGTGATTGAAAAGGTATATGGAAACTGTGAGGAGTCATACAAAGAACTTCCACACTACCTGCATGCACTTCAGACGTATTCTTCGGGTACTGTTTATATCATGGAAACATTGTCGGCATACGCCCCAGATGGTACTCATGTCACCGGAAATGGAATATTCAGTCGAGTGTTCTGGGCTTTTCAACCATGCATCACAGGGTTTGCATCGTGTAAACTGTAGCGATGAAAATCGGAGATCAAGCTATTAATTAACTTGACTCACAAAAGCAAGAGTCGCCACCGCGCTTTATTATTTCCAAGGGAAAAGGGAAAAAAGCGAAATAAAACCCTAAAAAACATGTAATGTAAAGTAATGAAAATACAATGCGTTTTGGTAAGAGATCAAGAGTTCGGGGGTTGGTTATGCAATGGGAAGGTATTAGCACCCAATGTATCTGCGGTACTCCGCTGGAACCTTTTGAAATATCTGTTTTTGGTTAAAATTGTTTGTTATGTGCAAGGGTGTATTTGTCTACAACTATGTTTGCTTAAGGGGAAAGAAATAAGTTTTTATTATTGTGTTCGTGAGGGTTTCGCGACCCTTTACCTACGTATCCAATGAAGGAATCAAAACACCGTAGTTCCTCTAGAAAAAGGTTGATTTGTTTGTGTTTTTTAGTGGGCGACATTAACGCGCGCATTCTAGCAATAGGCACGGCCGGTATCGCGGTAGAACGGGTATAACATGCCCTTGGGGGGAGTTTTGATTTGTTGAGTATTTTTGCATGTTTTAAAGTATGTTCAAGTAATGATTAAAGAATGTTTTTTTTAATTTTTTTTGGTTTGTTTTTGGTTTGTTTTTATCTTGCCTAATTACTAGCATTTGTACAAAGTAAATAAAATGCAGAAAGATAAAAACCTACGTGTTGTACCCCAAAATTTGCCCTCCCATATTCTTCAAGAAATTGCCAAGTCATGCTTCAAAATTCCCCAAGGGTTGCATAGTGTAAGAGCCTCCTGAACAGTCAAAATTAGGGTTTTTTGTTCTGATCAAGAAAATGAAGTTTCCAAGGGTCCAATCAAGTCCCACATGCTTATAAAAATGGTCAAGCATCCTCATATCAAGTTTCAAGACCTACAGCTCAAAATTGCACAGTCAAAAACCCTAATTGCACTACAGTCAACTGTAGGGGCAAAATGGTCATTTGACAGTCAAAAGTTCAAAATTTTGGTCAACATCTCATTTTGAAGCCACAAACATCATTTGATCAATGCTTGATCATGATTCTCAAAGCTTGGCTCAAAAATCATCAAGATGCAAAAGTTTCCTTATTTGGACAGCTGAAAAAGTCAATTGTAAATTGACCAGGGCATAACTTTCACGTGGATTATCAGAAAAATTCCATCCAAAGCTCATTTTGAAGAGAAATACATTTCCTACAACTCATCTGCATACTTCAAGTCCAAGAAATGCTCTCACAAAAAGTTATCAATTTCAACATTATAGGTCATTTTCAAAAGTCAACAAAAAGGGACTTTAAGTCAAAGGCCATAACTTGAGATTGGTAAATCAAAATGACATGGGACCAAAGGCATTGGTTATAAGACTCAAAGACCTTTCCAAAATGTCCAAGAACATGAGTAAAGCTTAAAATTTGAGCAAGTTATGCCTTGTGGAAGTTGGGAAATGTTTGGATATTTTGAAAAGTCAACATTGATTCAAATGACCTAAAATTGCTAATGGGCCTATTTTTATTCCATAATTCATTATCCAAGGCATGTGCACGACCACTTGGCCCAAAGGGAAGTTTTATTCATTTTTTATTTATTTATTTGGATTTTTATTAATAATAATTCATTTAAATTAAAATAAATACATGAAAAATGCTAACCTAAGTTTTTCAATCTTTTTGTGCATGTTTTATCCTCAAGATTTCGTGCCTAGCTAAATATGGAAAGAACCAATGCAATTGGAGGTGATTTGTATCAAAAATCATGTGAAAAAGATTTGAAAATCATGCTTGAAAATCAAATCTCAAAAACCATGAATGCAAAAGATTTTGATCAAGTTTGTTGACCTAATTTATTCATACATAAGCATAGAGCGAAAACCTAATGAAAAGGACCACTCAGCTGCGCTGGAAACCAAGACACAAACTTGAAATTTTTGCAAAAAAACTCAAAACTGAAAACAGGCTTGCAGGTCGTTTCAAGCCACAAAATTCATCCTATTGCCTTCCAAGGACGTCAAGCAATCTTCCTGGATCAAAAGCAGCAATTCTAACGCTTTGAAACATTGTACAGAAGTCACACTTTTCCACTTTTTTTTTCATAATCGTGTTTTGACATCTATGCATTTTCATGGCATTTTAATTGTGGATTCATACTAAGTGAAGTATTCTGAAGCTAACCCTATCATTTAATTGAGCTTTCATGTGTTATTGGAGATTTCGCCATTATCATTTTTTAGGGTTACAGGAATTGCAATTTGGGGCTTTACACTCAAAGAAAAATTGAGACTCGAGACCTGGACCATTGGAATCAGCGTGTCTGGACGATCAAGAATCCACCCTCGCGATCAATTTATGAGCGTCCTAGAGCTATTCGTTATTTTCTGGAAAGTGACCTTTTAGAACACTTGAAAAACCGTTGCTTATTGTTTGTGTATTTCAGAAAAAGAAAACCCAACGAAGAGGACGATGAGGTGGAAGGCGCTGGTTGGATCATTCAAATTCTGCGCGCGTTTTTAAGCTACTGACCAATTTTTCTTTTATAATGTTTATTAGTTATTATATGTTAAACACGCTTGGAATGGCTCAGTGGCACACGTGTAGGCTGGTAACGTACATGACCTGGGTTCGAGCCCCAGGTCTTCACTCCTTTCCTTATATTTTTCCCTTGAATATATTCGTGTGCAATTTCAATACAGGGTGTCCATCATGCACCTACAAAATCCAGCTATCCACGCGTCCTAAGACATTCCATCAACGGCCACAATCTGAAGAGCATGGTGCACTCGGTCAAAAAAGATCCACGCTGGCGCCCAAGTCAACCAAGGCCTGAAGGTCATTGGGCCGGAATTACCAAGGCTATACCTCCTATTTGGAGTCTGAACCCCCCCAGGTTTGCAAACCTTCTTTATTTTTCTTTATTTTATTTTACCTTTTTTTAATTGTTGTTTTTAGTTAATTTAATATATTTTATAAAAAACACAAAACACCAAAAAATCAGAAAAGAGAAAAAATATAATAAATATTTTATTTTAGTATTTTTATAAATAAATTACATTAATTAAATTTAGTTATTAAATTAGGTTTAATAATAATGTTTCCTTAATAAATTTAAAATTTGTAGAATTAGGGTTAGCATTAATTTAAATTAATTCTTTTTTCATTAAAATCACAAAATACCAAAAAAATACCAAAAAGACAATTTCTTTTCCTTTTAATTTTAATTAATTCATCGTTTAGTTTAATTTTGCAAAAAAGGGTCCAACGCCCTCGTTTCTAATTTAAATTTAATTCGCATATTTATTTTTATTCTTTATAATTTTGATGTACCTCTCCCAAAGCCGTGTAACTAATTGCTCGCACTTTATTTTCCTTTAATTCTTTATTTTTTTTGTCAAAACGGGTTCGAGAAATTTTGGCGATGTGGACCCGCGCCTTTTGTAATAGCTTTAGAACTTTTATTTTTCGCAATTTTTAACTGTAAATAATGGCATGAAAGAATGTATGGACAAAAACTAAAAACAAACGCTAGATCACCAATAACATGACAAAAGACAAAAACAAATGAAAACGACACACAAAATCACACACCACCCCTAGGGTACGCCTCACTGTTGCCTTGCCTCGAAAGGTGATCGTCGAGTAGAGGATGTCTTAGTAAGTCCTCATGATCCGGGAACCTGGCATGAGGGTAGCTTCTAAGGTGTCTTCCTATTGCTCTGGTGATCACCATGTCCCGAACCTCGAATTGACCCGAACACCTCCAACGGTGGTGCTACCTACCTCTCAATGGTGGGATGGCACTACTTTAAAGGACAGATACAAGAGTTAAATCGAAGTTTTCAAACGAACTTTTTTTCAAAACCCACAAAACACAAGAAAAGCAAACCATTTTTGAAAACACAAATGAGCAAGTATCTAAGAGCCCATGGATAACCATGGATAGAAAGGGTGCTAACACCTTCCCTTTCTATAACCTACCTCCCGAACCGAGAGCAATCTCTTTAAGGAATTTTTCTGTGCTTTTGTCCTTTCCATTTGGAGAAAATAAAAGATGGTGGCGACTCTTGCTTCCGCGACATTTCGCGAACCAACGTTAAACAGTCAGTTCCAGATCCACCGATCACAGAACTGGCGACTCTGCTCGGGATTTTTTATAAAGTGAGGTGTACCTTAGGGATAGTTCATAACTGTGTTTTCAATTGCTTTCTTTGCTTGCTTTAAATTGTGGGACTGTCTTGGGAGTTCTATAGATCCTAACCCGAATCTGGGGATACCTTCTTAGAAAGTAGCAACAAGGCTGTGAGGGAACTGTGCGGGGTATACCGACATGGTTGAAACAGTCTGCTACGTTGATGTGGCACTTTGGTGTGTACCGGTAACCCTTGAGTTCAGTCGAGGAGAGTACGGGGCCTCCGCGTGGTGTCGTGAAGCATCAACAGACCTTAGGAACCTTAATTGAACTATCTTGGCCTCTTTAGGGTAGTGAGATAACTGACTTTGGTGCAGTTTGAGGTTGGTTGATACTCGATACTACACTCAATTGAGGGTTGCTTTCCTGGAATATTTCGGTCGCCAGTTCAGTGGCTAAATCAAAACAATGAACAATGAAAGCAATCCGGTGATATTGGGACCCTTAGAACCCGGTTACTTCTAATAGGACAGGTTGAACCCACCAACTTCAAGAGGGTAATACCTAGACCTCATGCTGGCCTGAACTCTAAGGGCTTCTCTTGTTTGACTTGTGTGCCTTCGTACTTGACTACTTGCATGCTTTATCTGACACATGAACTACTTGCAGGTTTTGTTTTAGTCCTTAACTGGGACTCATGACAGGTTTACTTGAGTTTCTTGCAGGTTTTGGTTTGCAGTCCGTAATCGGGACTCATAACGGGGTTACTCACATTACCCCATGCATACCATAACATCATACCATTGCATACATCCTAACCCATTTCAAGGACCTCAAGGGCTTGTGGTGCAGGTCATGATGAACCAACTGTCCAGCAAGGGGCAAAGGGGATTTATTTTCCTCTAGACAAGGTTGTCAGGGGCTATGACCCACTGGATATGGTGAGCCTTTGACCCTTGAAGAAGGACTCTCAACAATATGCAGTGCCTTCAATCAAGTTACCAGTTCCCCAAATGCTAACAATTTTCTTGTTTACCCTGCGAGGTCCTTGAAAACATCGCATGCATATCATACATATCATTGCATAACAGGTACCCATTCTCCGCAGGTTGCTTACCTTCTTCGCTGTTTATTTCAGCAGTCTCGTCATGAATCCTGAATCCTCAACCGAGCACACTATCAAGGCCCTCCAGGCTCAGAATGCCCAGTTCCAAGAGCTGATCATGAATTTGACCCAGGGGCAACAAGATCTGAAGACCCTTCTCTTGAAAAAGAAGAAGAAGAGGACTGTTTTGTTCAGCCCCAGACGCAGATCTGGGAACACACTGCAGGATGAAGCTGAGAGGACAACTCCATCTGTGGGGAAAGGCAGTCATCAAGAGGAAAGGGTTCCCAGTCCAGTGGTCTCCGACGATGAGACAGATTTCAAAGACGAGCAGTACCCTCCGGCTGAGGATAGGTACAAACAGTTGGAAGACCGGCTAAGTGCTATGGAGATACAAAAAGTGCCTGGCCTGGACTTCGAGGATCTAGGTCTGTCTTCTGGGGTAGTGATCCCGCACAAATTCAAGACACCTGCTGTGATCGGTGGATCTAGAACTGACTGTTTAACGCTGGTTCGCGAAATGTCGCGGTAAGCAAGAGTCGCCACCGTCTTTTATTTTCTCCAAATAGAAAGGACAAAAGCACAGAAAAATTCCTTATAGAGATTGCTCTCGGTTCGGGAGGTAGATTATAGAAAGGGAAGGTGTTAGCACCCTTTCTATCCATGGTTATCCATGAGCTCTTAGATACTTGCTCATTGTGTTTTCAAAAATGGTTTGTTTGCTTTTCAACTGTGGGTTTAAAAAGTTTCTTTGAAAATTCCAGTTCGACTCTTGTATCAGTCCTCAAGAGTGTTTGAAAAATTGCTTTCGAAAGCTTTTTGAAAATGTGTTGGTGTGAAAAGTATTTTTGATTTGTTTTTGAAATTAGAGCAAGTATCTAGAGTCATCTACCTACCCTAAGGAATTCGTCTGTGTAGATGTCCTTTAAAGTAGTGCCATCCCACCATTGAGAGGTAGGTAGCACCACCGTTGGAGGTGTTCGGGTCAATTCGAGGTTCGGGACGGTGATCACCAGAGAAATAGGAAGACACCTTAGAAGCCACCCTCATGCCAGGTTCCCGGATCATGAGGACTTACTAAGACATCCTCTACTCGATGATCACCTTTCGAGGCAAGGCAACAGTGAGGCGTACCCTAGGGGTGGTGTGTGATTTGTGTGTCGTTTTCATTTATTTTTGTCTTTTGTCATGTTATTGGTGATCTAACGTTTGTTTTTATTTTGTCCATACATTCTTTCATGCCATTATTTAACAGTTAAAAATATTGCGGGAAAGTAAAAATTCTAAGCTATTACAAAAGGCGCGGGTCCACATCGCCAAAATTAAACCAGGACCCGATTTGACAGGAAAATAAAGAAAGTAGAGAAAAGTGCGAGAAAGTTAAAAGGTTACATGGCCTTGGGAGAAATACATAAATATTATAAAGAAATAAAATAAATATGCGCATAAGAATTAAATCGAAACGAGGGCGTTGGACCCTTTTTGCAAAATTAAAATTAATTAAAAAGAAAAGGAGATGTTTTTGGTATTTTTTAGTATTTTAGGATTTAAATGAAAAAAAGAATTAATTGAAATTAAATGCTAACCCTAAATCTATTTGCTTTTAATTTATTAAGAAAACATTGAATTTTAACCTAAATTAACCCTAATTTTTATATACAAATTTAATTATAAAAATAAATATTTGATTATTTAATTATTATGGGAGAAAAAGAAAAAAGGATAAAAATTAATTAAACCCTAGTTCTATGTTTTTTAGATTTTTATTAAAAGAATATTATAATTTACCCTAATTTACTAACTAAATGAATTAATTACAATTTATTTATGAAAATACTAAAAAATAAAAATATTTATTGTTTTTCTCTTTTTTCTGATTTTTTATGTTTTATGAAAATATTAAATTAATTAAACAAGCAATAATTAAAAGAAAATAAAAATTATAAAAAATAAAGAAAGCTAAAAAAAATTGCAAACCAAGGGGGGTTGTAGTCCCCAACATGGAGGTTTTGTTTCAGTAATCTGGCCCACTAGCAATTGGCCCTTTTGACTTTTTCCAGGCAGCGTGCTGGCGTGTTGACTAGGGTGCATTGTGTTCTCCAGATTCTAGCCTTCTGATTGATCTTGAGATGGACGTGGCAAGCTTGATTTGGAAGTGCATGGTGCGCTTCAGCAGGGGCACTACATGTGAACGTTAATTGGAAAAAAACATATGGAAAGGGTGAAGACCTGGGGCTCGAACCCAGGTCATTAACATTACCAGTCAACACGTGTGCCACTGAGCCACTTCAAACGCGTTTAATATAGAATACCTAACAAACATTATAAAAGAAAAATTGTCAATGGCTTGGAAACGCGCGAAACATTTGAATGCTCCACTCATGAACAGCCACATAAGCGTCTTCCTCGTTTGGTTTTATTTTCCTAAAACATATAAAACATTGGCAACGGTTTTCACACGTTGCCTAAGACAACATATCAGAAAATAACGATTAAGCCATGGATGCTCATAAATTGAGCGCGAGGGTGCCGTCTTCTTCGTCCAAACGCGCTCGTGTCAATGGTGGTACTCATGGGTTCTAATTTTTCCTCATTCCAAAACCCCTAATTCCAAGTCCTGTAAACCCTAGAAAACAATAATGGCATCTTGGCATACAGTGCGTAAAACTTCAATCAAAGCACATGATTAGCTTGCAAACATTATTATAAACACAAACATAACAATAAAACATGTTAACAATGCATGAATGACAGAAACCGATTCTGAAATTTTCTTTACCAACTTCAATGGTGATTTCACGTTTCCTTGAGTATGGGGCTTAGGGAATGATCGGAATACATCCTATAATCCTCAAAGAAGCTAATGGAAACACTATTTTGTCTTGAATCGCCTTGCAAAGGTGTTTTCAGAATTGAGATTTTTAAGAAAAAGTGTGAGTTTGTGCAATGGTTTTCTGCGCAGCTTAATGGTTCCTCTCATTAGGTTTTGATTCTATACTTATGTAGGAATGAATTAGGTTAAGAAATTTGATCCAAATCTTTGAATTGATGGTTTATGAGATTTGATTTTCAATCATATTTTTTCCAATCTTTTTCATGCAATTTTGTACCAATCATGATCCAATCAATCCAAATTTTTCCATATTTGATTATGCACGAATTATTGAGTAGATTTCATGCACAAAAAGATTGTAAAGCTTAGGTTAAATATTTTCATGTATTTAATTTGATTTAAATGAATTATTATTACTAAAAATTCAAATAAATAAATAAAAAATGAAGAAATACTTCCCTTTGGGCCAAGTGGTCGTGCACATGCTTTGGATAGTGAATTATGGAAGAAAAATGGGCCCATTAGCAATTTTAGGTCATTTGAATCAATGTTGACTTTTCAAAATATCCAAAAATTTCCCAACTTCCACAAGGCATAACTTGCTCAATTTTTAATCTTTGCTCATTTTCTTGGACATTTTGGAAAGGTCTTTGAGTCCTCTAACCAATGTATTTGGTCCCATGTCATTTTGATTTACCAATCTCAAGTTATGGCCTTTGACTTAAAGTCCCTTTTTGTTGACTTTTGAAAATGACCTATAATGTTGAAATTGATAACTTTTTGTGAGAGCATTTCTTGGACTTGAAGTATGAAGATGAGTTGTAGGAAATGTCTTTCTATTCAAAATGATCTTTGGATGGAATTTTTCTGATAATCCATGTGAAAGTTATGCCCTGGTCAATTTACAGTTGACTTTTCCAACTGTCCAAATAAGGAAACTTTTGCATCTTGATGATTTTTGAGCCAAGCTTTGAGAATCATGATCAAGAATTGATCAAATGATGTTTGTGGCTTCAAAATGAGATGTTGACCAAAAATTTGAACTTTTGACTGTCAAATGATCATTTTGCCCCTACAGTTGACTGTAGTGCAATTAGGGTTTTAACTGTACAATTTTGTGCTGAAAGTCTTGAAACTTGATATGAGGATGCTTGACCATATTTGTAGGCATGTGAGACTTGATTGGACCTTTGGAAACTTCATTTTCTTGATCAGAACCAAAACCCTAATTTTGACTGCTTAGGAGGCTCTTACACTGTGCAACCCTTGGGGAATTTTGCAGCTTGACTTGGCAATTTCTTGAAGAATATGGGAGGGCAAATTTTGGGGTACAACAGTTGCCCCTGTTCAATCTTCTTAGACCTGAGGATGCAGATTGGCTGACGTGCCTTTCGTAATCCGAAGGTGGAAGATGATTGAACACTAAAGTGCCCAGAAATTTGCGCTCACATAGTAGCAGTGATGGGGGAAATGGGCTTACATATGCCATTTATAGGTTGATGAATAGGATGATGGGCTTATAGATGCCATTTGGATGTTGATCACGTAGGAGATTCCTTAGCGAGAACTTACGTACCTGCAAAAGAAAAATGAGTACCTGACACGTTGCAGGAGCTGGTTTTCAGATGCTTGGTATAGATACGTCCCGACTGGTTACAGGAGATGGATCTGGAGCTTCAAACGGTGATGAATGAACCAGGGATGGTTACTACCTCAGCATGAACGATAAGAGAACCTTGGGTGACTTTCACTTCAACAACGCTCGTTGAGAAAATCTTGGTGGGAATTACCATCTTCGCAGTATCGGGAAGAGAACCATAGGCAATTATAATCTCAAAAGCGGACGTTTGAAAAGATTCTGGAATGGAATTATCATCTCCGCACCATAGGGGAGAGAACCATAGGAAATTATAATCTCAAAAGCGGACGTCTGAAAAAAACCTGGGATGGAATTATCATCTCACGCACCGTCGGGGAGAGAACCAAAGGAAATTATAACCTGAAATGGAATTATCATCTCACGCACCGTCGGGGAGAGAACCAAAGGAAATTATAACCTGAAATGGAATTATCATCTCACGCACCGTCGGGGAGAGAACCATAGGAAATTATGATCTGAAATGGAATTATCATCTCACGCACCGTCGGGGAGAGAACCATAGGAAATTATAATCTGAAATGGAATTATCATCTCACGCGCCGTCGGGGAGAGAACCATAGGAAATTATAACCTGAAATGGAATTATCATCTCACGCACCGTCGGGGAGAGAACCATAGGAAATTATAACCTGAAATGGAATTATCATCTCACGCACCGTCGGGGAGAGAACCATAGGAAATTATAACCTGAAATGGAATTATCATCTCACGCACCGTCGGGGAGAGAACCATAGGAAATTATAATCTGAAATGGAATTATCATCTCACGCACCGTCGGGGAGAGAACCATGGGAAATTATAACTTGAAATGGAATTATCATCTCACGCACCGTCGGGGAGAGAACCATAAGAAATTATAATCTGAAATGGAATTAACACCTCACGCACCGTCGGGGAGGGAACCATAGGAAATTATAATCTGAAATGGAATTAACACCTCACGCACCGTCGGGGAGGGAACATAGGAAATTATAATCTGAAATGGAATTAACACCTCACGCACCGTCGGGGAGGGAACCATAGGAAATTATAATCTGAAATGGAATTAACACCTCACGCACCGTCGGGGAGGGAACCATAGGAAATTATAATCTGAAATGGAATTAACACCTCACGCACCGTCGGGGAGGGAACCATAGGAAATTATAATCTGAAATGGGATTATCATCTCACGCACCGTCGGGGAGAGAACCATAGGAAATTATGACCTGAAATGGAATTATCATCTCACGCACCGTCGGGGAGAGAACCATAGGAAATTATAACCTGATAACTTCTACTGAGTCTTCATCAGAAAAATCTGTTGGGAGTCGATTTAGCTGGACTAGAGAAGGCCTTGGACTGGATAAGAAATCTTTGGAGTCGATTAACTGAACCGGTCTAGGTCTTGAAATATGATGGAGAATTTAGCTGAATCTTTCCTGAAAGGTAAAGGTCAGTCATATGCAATGCATGATATGGACCAAGCAATGATGTTCTCAACATAAATGAGATTTGTATGATGTGATGCGTCTATGCATGCTATAATGATGTATGTGATGTTTATGTATGCTTTCGTCTAGGAAAGTAAATCCTTGACGGGTGCCGGGAAGTCACTCCTGGGCTGATATTGATTTCGCTTCCGCTGGGGATGATAACTGCAAGAATATCGGTAGGAGAAGATGACTCCGTTGGGGAATAAACTTGGCGAATGGAAGATTCCGCGGGGAGAAAAATACTCTAGCGACCATGCTGGGGAGCGATACTCTGTGGGGAGAGAGATACTTTGTTGAAATGTTGATAATAATTTGCTGGGGATATCTTTGTTGTATTGGAAGTATGATAGACTTCGCTGGGGATAAGAAGACTTTATCGACGACGCTCTTTCCGTGGCTTTTGGCTGAGGATAACCCAGTTATATCCTAGTAAGGAAATAACTCTTTGAATAAAGCCGGACGTCGTGTTCGTGCTCTGCGAGGGATAAGCTTCCAGAATCTACTGGGAATAAGCTTAACTACTTGGGGAGATAAATTCCAACTTTCCTGGGGTAACTGGATTGGACTCTTCTGGGGAAGTTTTGATATACTGGGGAAGTGATTCCTCTGAATGCCTGGTATACCGCCGGGGAACAATCTTTAGGTCAAGACTATCGGGGATGCTTGTTAAGAATATATATGCTGCTGGGGAATGTTGAGATCTGCTGGAGGATACCCAACTTCCTTAAGTTTGATAGTAGCTTTGCTTGAGGAGAGTGTATTGACCTACTGGCTCACTCTGGGGAATTAGGATATCTGGTTATGTTCTTCAGCTGAACCCATCTTGGTACCCTGGAGGACAGAACAATTAGATTGCTCTTAGACGACTCTTTATTGCCCCTGTTTCTGAGGTTGGAGAAGAAGACCTGTGAGGGGCTGATAGTTGTTGATGGACCAACCTTCTTCTGGTAGGCAGGTGACAAGATGACAGGACATAGTCGTACGTTTTGATCCCTAATTTTTGCCTGGACCGCCCTTTCGGGTTTTCAGTCCATCGGGATACCCATTTTTGCCCAAGCCGCCTTTTCAGGTTTTCGACTTGCCGGGTGTACAGATTTTTCATTTTCATCCCTTATTTTTGCCCGAACCCTTTTGGTTCGCCGGGAAGCCCTGATTTCTGCCTAGGTATGTCAACCTAGCGGGTCTTTGATTTTGCGTAGTATTTTTCGGCTATGTCCATGCTCTCAGGATATAAGGATTTGCCCCTGTTAGAAGTGTTTTGTCATGCCACCAGAATGTGTTTGATCAGGCAAGATTCGTTGCTGGAGTGCCCCAAGTAACTCAGGCGGAGATTTGCCCCAGGCTATTAGGCGTTTTGAGAGATTCTCTGAATCTTGATTGGACTGCCCCAGATGATGGACAATAATCATGTCGTGCCCCTTGATTGGAGATACTCTTGTTCATTAGACTTTCATTGTGCGAATTTCCCTGCTGTTCAAACAAAAAGTCATACGCAAACAAAGTTATGTTAAAAATGCAAAGCCTATGTCTGTCTTGAAGGTTTTGAAAATGCATTCTTTTTCATAAAACAAGTGAATGTTTGTAAAACGGGATGTCAACTCCGTATTTTAACGTGAGCCTTAAGGAGTCAGGATACCTTTCGTAACAGTATGCTTTCGAACTAACCCATGCTTCAGCTAGGACTTTTAAAGGTTATAACGTGGCCTGGTTCACGGTTTAAGAAACAAAGGATAAAGGCTCAAATTATTTGTACCCACCCGCTCTTCATGATGTTCTTCAAACCTAAACTCAGTTGATCGTGCGTTAGACCTTGTTCGAGTCTTTGCTTTGATGCTCCAGTGATGGTTCGGATATTGACAGTTTATTTTGACTAGGCAGTCATTTCCTTTGCTGAGGGTTTGTAGGACCTCTTTCTTTTTGATTTTGTTATCCCTGTTTTTGCCTGAGCTGTTTCCTTTTTGGAATTACAGTCAGCGGGATGCCCCAGTTTTGTAAGTCTCCTTCATAGGTTTTGACTTAATGGGCTTTTTTTTTTTTTTTTAATTTTGAAAGATAATGACTGCCTTTCTTTATTGATCATTCAGGACCATCACTGTATTTCTTTGTTTTGTAAGGATCTTTTTGGTGCCCTTTGTTATGCACTTGGATCAACTGAGAAGACTACCCTGCCCCAGGTTATGATTACGGGTTTTAAATTTCGAAAAGAAAAACTCCTACTTCTTTGGCTCAGAGGGGTTAACGAGGGATTATCTTCCTTATAACTCCAGTGTTTAGGGATTGAAACAATGGCTATACCTCATCAGCGGGGTCTGTTCAAAAGCATATTGTAATGATCGCGGTATCGTTTTCGTCATCCTCCCTCAAGAGGCTTAGCATTATAGATCAAGAGTTGACATCAGAAAAAATATGAAGATAATTTGCATTTAGTGAATACGAATATATTGTTTCAGAACAGACATATGCGATCCATTAATGAAATAACAATGTTTAACAATGAGTAAATGTTTGAACAAAAGAAAACTGCAACTTGAACATTCGAATGAACAAAAGTTTTCCAGTCTCAGGATTTGTCACTTCAAATGGTGAGTCTTGCAGGGGTAGTAGAAAAATTCAGCCTGACCATCTCGTGTGAATTCCAGTGCTCCTTCATCAATCAGGTCCTGAATCTTATTCTTCAAAGCCCAACAATCCTCTGTAGCATGCCCCGGGCCATCAGAATGATAAGCGCAGCGAGCGTTGGGGTTATACTTTGGTGACGTTGTATTTTGAAACTTTGGAGCCTCTTTTAGAGTTACCAGCTTGGTCTCCAGCAACTGTGGCAATATCTGGGATAAGGTCATGCTGAGCCGAGTGAACTGCCTCCTTTCGCTCTTTTGTTGGTTGTGATGTTGAATTTGTGACACTGGAGCCATCTGAGGAGCTCTCCCTTTACCTCCTTGTCTCAAAGGTGGTTGAACGATGACTGGCTTTTTGCCCTTAGACTTTTGCCCCAGTTGGTTACCCTGAAGCAGTTGGTTGACGAGAAACCAGAGCTCATCTTGTCTTTGAGCTAACCCTTGAATGGCAGTCACCTGCCCCAGCATCTGGACTTTCAATGCATCCACCTCAGCTTGTAGGTGTTTCAGCCTTTCATCCTCAGCACTGTTCCTGACAAAAGTCTCCATGAGAAGTGTCCTTAGCTCTTCCTGCCCCTTGGATAGATTCAGGAGGATTTCCCCGAACCGAGTCTCTTGAGCAAGAAAGTCCTGGTTATCTTGTGGGCAAGCCACAGCTGAAATAAACAGCGAGAAAGGTAAGTGACCTGCAACAAGGATACCTGTTATGCAATGATATGTATGATATGCATGCAATGTTTTCAAGGACCTCGCGGGGTAAACAAGAAAATTTGTTAGCATTGGAATTTATAGCTTGATTGAAGGACACCCATGTTGTTGAGAACTCTTCTTCAAGGGTCAAAGGCTCACCATATCCAGTGGGTCATAGCCTCTGACTTTAGTCATCATGTCTGGTTTTGGTTTCCAAACAACCTTGGTTAGGGGGACCTTCTTCAAGAGTCAGAGCTCACCATATCAAGTGGGTCATAGCCCCTGACAACTTTGGCTAGAGGAAAATAAATCCTCTTTGCCCCTTGCTAGATGTTTGATTCATCATGACCTGCATCACAAGCCCTTGAGATCCTTGAAATAGGTTAGGATGTATACAATGGTATGATGTTATGTTATGCATGGGGTAATATGGATAAACCCTGTTATGAGTCCCTATTAAGGACTGCAAACCAAAACCTGCAAGACACTTAGTAAACCTGTCAGGAGTCCCAATTAAGGACTAAAACAAACCCTGCATGAAACTTGATAGACCTTGTTATGAGTCCTAATTAAGGACTACAAACAAAACCTGCAAGAAGCTCAAGTGTCAGACAACAAGCATGTAAATAGTCAAGTACGAAGGCACACAAGTCACACAAGAGAAACCCTTAGAGTTTAGGCCAGCATGGGGTCTGGGTATTACCCTCTTGAAGTTGGTGGGTTCATACCTGTCCTATCAAAGTAATCGAGTTCTTAGAGGATCCCAATATCATTGACTACCCTCAATCGGTCATAACTCCAGCATCCCAATCTTTTCTTGCAGCCAGAACCATCACGAGAGTTTAGCCTCAATGGGCGTAGCATACTGCTACTGTTCTAATGGCCAAGTTGTGTCATTTAAGGTTCTAAGGTTGTTGGTGCTTAATGACTCCTTGGAAGACCCATATTCTCCCCGTTTCAACACGAGGGATATCGGTACAGACCAAGGCGCCACACCAACGTAGCCACTGCTTCACCCATGTCGGTATACGCCGGACAGGTCCCTCACAGATTATGCTACCTAAACAGGGTATCCCCAGATCCGGGTTAGGATCTATGTAACTCCCATGCAACCCACAAATTTAAAGCAGACAAGTCAATACAATTGAAAACACAGTTATGAACTAACCCTAAGGTACACCTCACTTTAAGTTAAATCCCCAGCAGAGTCGCCAGTTCTGTGATCGGTGGATCTGGAACTGACTGTTTAACGCTGGTTCGCGAAATGTCGCGGTAAGCAAGAGTCGCCACCGTCTTTTATTTTCTCCAAATGGAAAGGACAAAAGCACAGAAAAATTCCTTATAGAGATTGCTCTCGGTTCGGGAGGTAGATTATAGAAAGGGAAGGTGTTAGCACCCTTTCTATCCATGGTTATCCACGAGCTCTTAGATACTTGCTCATTGTGTTTTCAAAAATGGTTTGTTTGCTTTTCAACTGTGGGTTTAAAAAGTTTCTTTGAAAATTCCAGTTCGACTCTTGTATCAGTCCTCAAGAGTGTTTGAAAAATTGCTTTCGAAAGCTTTTTGAAAATGTGTTGGTGTGAAAAGTATTTTTGATTTGTTTTTGAAATTAGAGCAAGTATCTAGAGTCATCTACCTACCCTAAGGAATTCGTCTGTGTAGATGTCCTTTAAAGTAGTGCCATCCCACCATTGAGAGGTAAGTAGCACCACCGTTGGAGGTGTTCGGGTCAATTCGAGGTTCGGGACATGGTGATCACCAGAGCAATAGGAAGACACCTTAGAAGCCACCCTCATGCCAGGTTCCCGGATCATGAGGACTTACTAAGACATCCTCTACTCGACGATCACCTTTCGAGGCAAGGCAACAGTGAGGCGTACCCTAGGGGTGGTGTGTGATTTGTGTGTCGTTTTCATTTATTTTTGTCTTTTGTCATGTTATTGGTGATCTAACGTTTGTTTTTATTTTGTCCATACATTCTTTCATGCCATTATTTAACAGTTAAAAATATTGCGGGAAAGTAAAAATTCTAAGCTATTACAAAAGGCGCGGGTCCACATCGCCAAAATTAAACCAGGACCCGATTTGACAGGAAAATAAAGAAAGTAGAGAAAAGTGCGAGAAAATTAAAAGGTTACATGGCCTTGGGAGAAATACATAAATATTATAAAGAAATAAAATAAATATGCGCATAAGAATTAAATCGAAACGAGGGCGTTGGACCCATTTTGCAAAATTAAAATTAATTAAAAAGAAAAGGAGATGTTTTTGGTATTTTTTAGTATTTTAGGATTTAAATGAAAAAAAGAATTAATTGAAATTAAATGCTAACCCTAAATCTATTTGCTTTTAATTTATTAAGAAAACATTGAATTTTAACCTAAATTAACCCTAATTTTTATATACAAATTTAATTATAAAAATAAATATTTGATTATTTAATTATTATGGGAGAAAAAGAAAAAAGGATAAAAATTAATTAAACCCTAGTTCTATGTTTTTTAGATTTTTATTAAAAGAATATTATAATTTACCCTAATTTACTAACTAAATGAATTAATTACAATTTATTTATGAAAATACTAAAAAATAAAAATATTTATTGTTTTTCTCTTTTTTCTGATTTTTTATGTTTTATGAAAATATTAAATTAATTAAACAAGCAATAATTAAAAGAAAATAAAAATTATAAAAAATAAAGAAAGCTAAAAAAAATTGCAAACCAAGGGGGATTGTAGTCCCCAACATGGAGGTTTTGTTTCAGTAATCTGGCCCACTAGCAATTGGCCCTTTTGACTTTTTCCAGGCAGCGTGCTGGCGTGTTGACTAGGGTGCATTGTGTTCTCCAGATTCTAGCCTTCTGATTGATCTTGAGATGGACGTGGCAAGCTTGATTTGGAAGTGCATGGTGCGCTTCAGCAGGGGCACTACATGTGAACCTTAATTGGAAAAAAACATATGGAAAGGGTGAAGACCTGGGGCTCGAACCCAGGTCATTAACATTACCAGTCAACACGTGTGCCACTGAGCCACTTCAAACGCGTTTAATATAGAATACCTAACAAACATTATAAAAGAAAAATTGTCAATGGCTTGGAAACGCGCGAAACATTTGAATGCTCCACTCATGAACAGCCACATAAGCGTCTTCCTCGTTTGGTTTTATTTTCCTGAAACATATAAAACATTGGCAACGGTTTTCACACGTTGCCTAAGACAACATATCAGAAAATAACGATTAAGCCATGGATGCTCATAAATTGAGCGTGAGGGTGCCGTCTTCTTCGTCCAAACGCGCTCGTGTCAATGGTGGTACTCAGGGGTTCTAATTTTTCCTCATTCCAAAACCCCTAATTCCAAGTCCTGTAAACCCTAGAAAACAATAATGGCATCTTGGCATACAATGCGTAAAACTTCAATCAAAGCACATGATTAGCTTGCAAACATTATTATAAACACAAACATAACAATAAAACATGTTAACAATGCATGAATGACAGAAACCGATTCTGAAATTTTCTTTACCAACTTCAATGGTGATTTCACGTTTCCTTGAGTATGGGGCTTAGGGAATGATCGGAATACGTCCTATAATCCTCAAAGAAGCTAATGGAAACACTATTTTGTCTTGAATCGCCTTGCAAAGGTGTTTTCAGAATTGAGATTTTTAAGAAAAAGTGTGAGTTTGTGCAAGGGTTTTCTGTGCAGCTTAATGGTTCCTCTCATTAGGTTTTGATTCTATACTTATGTAGGAATGAATTAGGTTAAGAAATTTGATCCAAATCTTTGAATTGATGGTTTATGAGATTTGATTTTCAATCATATTTTTTCCAATCTTTTTCATGCAATTTTGTACCAATCATGATCCAATCAATCCAAATCTTTCCATATTTGATTATGCACGAATTATTGAGTAGATTTCATGCACAAAAAGATTGTAAAGCTTAGGTTAAATATTTTTCATGTATTTAATTTGATTTAAATGAATTATTATTACTAAAAATTCAAATAAATAAATAAAAAATGAAGAAATACTTCCCTTTGGGCCAAGTGGTCGTGCACATTCTTTGGATAGTGAATTATGGAAGAAAAATGGGCCCATTAGCAATTTTAGGTCATTTGAATCAATGTTGACTTTTCAAAATATCCAAAAATTTCCCAACTTCCACAAGGCATAACTTGCTCAATTTTTAATCTTTGCTCATTTTCTTGGACATTTTGGAAAGGTCTTTGAGTCCTCTAACCAATGTCTTTGGTCCCATGTCATTTTGATTTACCAATCACAAGTTATGGCCTTTGACTTAAAGTCCCTTTTTGTTGACTTTTGAAAATGACCTATAATGTTGAAATTGATAACTTTTTGTGAGAGCATTTCTTGGACTTGAAGTATGAAGATGAGTTGTAGGAAATGTCTTTCTCTTCAAAATGAGCTTTGGATGGAATTTTTATGATAATCCATGTGAAAGTTATGCCCTGTTCAATTTACAGTTGACTTTTCCAACTTTCCAAATAAGGAAACTTTTGCATCTTGATGATTTTTGAGCCAAGCTTTGAGAATCATGATCAAGCATTGATCAAATGATGTTTGTGGCTTCAAAATGAGATGTTGACCAAAAATTTGAACTTTTGACTGTCAAATGACCATTTTGCCCCTACAGTTGACTGTAGTGCAATTAGGGTTTTAACTGTACAATTTTGTGCTGAAAGTCTTGAAACTTGATATGAGGATGCTTGACCATATTTGTAGGCATGTGAGACTTGATTGGACCTTTGGAAACTTCATTTTCTTGATCAGAACCAAAACCCTAATTTTGACTGCTTAGGAGGCTCTTACACTGTGCAACCCTTGGGGAATTTTGCAGCTTGACTTGGCAATTTCTTGAAGAATATGGGAGGGCAAATTTTGGGGTACAACACCTGCCTTTGCAAAGTACGACGGGGCATCCTGTCCAAAGCTGCATCTCAGGTCATACATGAGGAGGATCCAGCCCTACACGGCCGACCGGAATTTATGGATCCACTTTTTCCAGGTGAGTCTTTCAGGGACTCAGCTTGACTGGTTCTATCAACTGAATGGAGCCAACATCCGCAGCTGGGAGGACTTGGCCACTGCTTTCTATAAGCAGTACCAGTACAACGCCGACCTTGCTCCCACGCGCACTCAGCTTCAGGGAATGTCTATGGGTGCAGGCGAAGGTTTCAAAGAATATGCTCAAAAGTGGAGGGACCTTGCTGGAAGGGTACAGCCACCTCTAACCGACCGCGAGCTCGTCGATATGTTCTTAGGGGCCCTGTCCGGTCCATTCTTCAACCACCTGATTGGGAATTCTGCTGTTGGATTCACAGATTTAGTCTTGACCGGGGAAAGAATAGAAGCTGGTATCAAGGCAGGGAAAATACATAATGGTGACTCCTCGAACATTGAGAAGAAACCATCCAAGAGAGAATCTAGTGCTGTCAACGCGGTAGCTATTGCAAAGCCGGCCGGTGCTCCTCAGCATCGCAGTCAACAAAGGGAAGAAAGACCTAAGAGGCAATTTACTCCCCTCGGCATGACCTTGTCACAGATATTGCCACAGCTGCTGGAAACCAGGTTGGTAACTCTCATGGATCCCCCGAAGAATCCTAACAGGACACCTTCAAGGTACAATCCCAATGCTCGCTGCGCCTATCATTCCGACAGCCCGGGGCATGCTACAGATGATTGTTGGACTTTGAGAAACAAGGTTCAAGATCTGATCGACGCGAAGGAAGTCCAGCTCGACTCTCCAGAGGCTCCCAACGTGATCACTGCTTCCATGCCAAAACATGGCTAGGATAGAAAGCACTTTTTTGTTCATTTGAATTCAAGTTGTAATTTTCTTTTGATTGTTCAAACATTTACTCATGTTAAACATTGTTATGCATCGCATATGTCTGTTTTGAAACAATATATTCGTATTCACTAAATGCAAATTATTTTCATATTTTTTCTGATGATTAACTCTCGAATAATAATTCTAAGCCTCTTGAGGGAGGATGACGAAAACGATACCGCAGTCTACAGTATGCTTTTGAACAGACCCCGCTGATGAGGTACAGGCATTGTTTCAATCCCTAAACACTGGAGTTATAAGGAAGATAATCCCTCGTTAACCCCTCTGAGCCAAAGAAGTAGGAGTTTTTCTTTTCGAAATTTAAAAGCCTTAATCATAACCTGGGGCAGGGTAGTTCTCTCAGTTGATCCAAGTACAGAACAAATGGCACCAAAGAGGTCCTTACAAAACAAAGAAGGAAAGTGATGGTTCTGAATAATCATAAGGACAGGCAGTCATTATATCTCAAGAATAAAAGCCCATTAAGTCAAAACCCATGAAGGAGACTTACAAAACTGGGGCATCCCGCTGACTGTAATTCCAAAAAAGGGAAACAGTTCAGGCAAAAAAAAATAGGGATAACAAAGTCAAAAAAAAAAGAAAGAGGTCATACAAGCCCTCAACAAAAGGAAGGACTGCCTATTCAAAATAAATCATCAATATCCGAAAGACTCAAACAAGGTCTAACGTATGATCAACTGAGTTTAGGTTTGGAGAACATCACGAAGAGCGGGTGGGTACAAACAAAATTTGAGCCTTTATCCTTTGTTTCTTAAACCGTGAACCAGGCCACGTTATAACCCTCAAAAGTCCTAGCTGAAGCATGGGTTAGTTCGAAAGCATACTGTTACGAAATGTATCCTGACTCCTTAAGGCCTACGGTAAATACGGAGTTGACATCACGTTTTACAAACATTCACTGGTTTTATGAAAAAGAATGCATTTCCAAAAAACTTCGAAACAGACATAAGCTTTGCATTTTTAACATAACTTTGTTTGCATATGAATATTTGTTTGAACAGCAGGGAAATTCGCACGATGAATACCTAGTGGACAAAAGCATTTCCAATCAAGGGGCATAGCATGATCAGTGTCCATCATCTAGGGGCAGTCCAGTCAAGATTCAGGGAATCTCTCAAGGCCAAATAGCCTGGGGCAAATCTCCGCCTGAGTCACTTGGGGCATTCCAACAATGAGTCTTGCCTGATCAAATACCTTCTAGTGGCATGACAAAACACTTCTAACAGGGGCAACTCCCTACTTTCTGAGAATGTACATAGTCGAAAAGATACTACGCAAAATCAAAGACCCGCTAGGTTGACATACCTAGGCAAAAATAAGGGCTTCCCGACGAACCAAAAGGGTTCGGGCAAAAATAAGGGATGAAATGAAAAATCTATACACCCGGCAAGTCGAAAACCTGAAAAGGCGGCTTGGGCAAAAATGGGTATCCCGGTGGACTGAAAACCCGAAAGGGCGGTCCAGGAAAAAGTTAGGGATTAAAGCGTACGACTATGTCCTGGCATCTTGTCATCTGCCTACCTGAAGAAGGTTTGACCCACAACAACTATCATCACCTCACAGGGCTTCCTCTCCCACCTCAGAAACAGGGGCAATAAGGAGCTGTCTAAGCAAGCTGATTGTTCTGTCCTCCAAGGTATCAATGAAGGTTCCGTTGAAGAACACAACCAATACAGTTCAATACTCCCCCAGGAGAGTCCAATCCAGTTTCCCCAAGAAAGTTGGAATCCATCTCCCCAAGCAGTAAGCTTATCCCCAGTAGATTCTGGAAGCTTATCCCTCGCGAAGCACGAACGCGTCTCCCGACTTTATTCAAAGAGTTATTCCCTTAATAGGATATAACTGGGTTATCCTCAGCCAAAAGCCACGGAAAGAGCGTCCTCGATGAAATCCTCTTATCCCCAGCGAAGTCTATAAACACTTCCAACACGACAATGGTATCCCCAGCGGAGTTATCATCAGCATCTCAGCAAAGTATCTCTTCCCACAGAGTAATTCCCCGCAGAGTAATCTATTCGCCAAGTTTATCCCCCAGCGGAGTCATCTTCTCCGACCGGTATTCTTGCAATCATCATCCCCAACGGAAACGAAGAATCTCACTCTTCAACATCAGCCCAGGATTTGACTTCCCGGCATCCGTCAAGGATCTATTTTCCTAGACGCAGATACATTCATAAACATCACATTGTTATACATCATGATACATGCATATACGCATCATATCATACAATCTCATGTGTTGAAAAATATTATTGCTTGATCCATATCATGCATTGCATATGACTGACCTTTACCTTTCAGGAAGGATACAGTTAAATGATCAGCTATGTAGACAAATCCAGTCAAAAGAGACCAATCCAGTAAAAGAGACCAATCCCGTCAAAGAAGACAAATCCAGTCAAAGAAGACAAGCCCAGTTAAATCCCAAATGTTTTTTCTGATGCTCATCCAGTCAAAGAAGACATGTCCAGTTAAATTACTTCCTAAAGTCAAAGAAGACACCCGTCATTGAAGACATCTCGTCATTAAAGAGACCAACCCAGTCAAAGAATACAAATCCAGTTAAATCAATGCCTAAAGATTTCTCTGATACAACTCGTCGTTATAGACACTCGTCGTTATAGACACTCGTCGTTATAGACACTCGTCGTTATAGACACTCGTCGTTATAGACACTCGTCGTTATAGACACTCGTCGTTATAGACACTCGTCGTTATAGACACTCGTCGTTATAGACACTCGTCGTTATAGACACTCGTCGTTATAGACACTCGTCGTTATAGACACTCGTCGTTATAGACACTCGTCGTTATAGACACTCGTCGTTATAGACACTCGTCGTTATAGACACTCGTCGTTATAGACACTCGTCGTTATAGACACTCGTCGTTATAGACACTCGTCGTTATAGACACTCGTCGTTATAGACACTCGTCGTTATAGACACTCGTCGTTATAGACACCCATCGTTATAGACACTCGTCGTTATAGACACTCGTCGTTATAGACACTCGTCGTTATAGACACTCGTCGCTATAGACACTCGTCGTTAAAGACACTCGTCGTTATAGACACTCGTCGCTATAGACACTCGTCGTTAAAGACCACTCGTCCATAAGGATAACCTGTCAGTAGAGACAACTCACCAACCTTACTAATTCCAGACTCGATTCATGTATCTTGCCAGGGTGTATCTGTTGAAGACATTCCAAGGCCTTCCCTAGTCTAGCTAAATCGACCCCAAACAGATTTTCCTGATGAAGACTCAGTAGAAGTTATCAAAGGTTTTTCTCAAACGTCCGCTTTTGAGATTATAATTTCCTATGGTTCTCTCCCCAATGTTGCGGAGACGATAATTCCATCCCAGGTTTTTCTCAAACGTCTGCTTTTGAGATTATAATTGCCTATGGTTCTCTCCCCGATCCTGCGGAGATGGTAATTCCCACCAAGATTTTCTCAACAACTGCTGTTGAAACTGAAGTTATCCAAGGTTCTCTCACCGTTCCTGTTGAGGTAGTAACCATCCCTGGTTCATTCATCATCTTTTGAAGATCCAGATCCAGCTCCTGTAGCCAGTCAGGACACATCTACCAAGCATCTGAAGACCAGCTCCTGCAACATGTCAGGTACTCATTTTTCTTTTGCAGGTACGCAAGTTCTCGCTAAGGAATATCTTATGCGATCAACATCCAGATGGAATCTATAAGCCCATCCACCTTCCAGCATCTCTCAGCATGTCATCTATAAGCCCATCCCATCATCATACTACTACTATGTGAGCGCAAATTTCTGGGCACTCTAGTGTTCAATCATCTTCTACCCTCGGATTACGAAAGGCACGTCAGCCAATCTGCATCCTCAGGTCTAAGAAGATTGAACAGGGGCAACTGTTGTACCCCAAAATTTGCCCTCCCATATTCTTCAAGAAATTGCCAAGTCATGCTTCAAAATTCCCCAAGGGTTGCATAGTGTAAGAGCCTCCTGAACAGTCAAAATTAGGGTTTTTTGTTCTGATCAAGAAAATGAAGTTTCCAAGGGTCCAATCAAGTCCCACATGCTTATAAAAATGGTCAAGCATCCTCATATCAAGTTTCAAGACCTACAGCTTAAAATTGCACAGTCAAAAACCCTAATTGCACTACAGTCAACTGTAGGGGCAAAATGGTCATTTGACAGTCAAAAGTTCAAAATTTTGGTCAACATCTCATTTCGAAGCCACAAACATCATTTGATCAATGCTTGATCATGATTCTCAAAGCTTGGCTCAAAAATCATCAAGATGCAAAAGTTTCCTTATTTGGACAGTTGAAAAAGTCAACTGTAAATTGACCAGGGCATAACTTTCACGTGGATTATCAGAAAAATTCCATCCAAAGCTCATTTTGAAGAGAAAGACATTTCCTACAACTCATCTTCATACTTCAAGTCCAAGAAATGCTCTCACAAAAAGTTATCAATTTCAACATTATAGGTCATTTTCAAAAGTCAACAAAAAGGGACTTTAAGTCAAAGGCCATAACTTGAGATTGGTAAATCAAAATGACATGGGACTAAAGGCATTGGTTAGAAGACTCAAAGACCTTTCCAAAATGTCCAAGAACATGAGCAAAGCTTAAAAATTGAGCAAGTTATGCCTTGTGGAAGTTGGGAAATTTTTGGATATTTTGAAAAGTCAACATTGATTCAAATGACCTAAAATTGCTAATGGGCCTATTTTTATTCCATAATTCATTATCCAAGGCATGTGCACGACCACTTGGCCCAAAGGGAAGTTTTATTCATTTTTTATTTATTTATTTGGATTTTTATTAATAAAAATTCATTTAAATTAAAATAAATACATGAAAAATGCTAACCTAAGTTTTTCAATCTTTTTGTGCATGTTTTATCCTCAAGATTTCGTGCCTAGCTAAATATGGAAAGAACCAATGCAATTGGAGGTGATTTGTATCAAAAAGCATGTGAAAAAGATTTGAAAATCATGCTTGAAAATCAAATCTCAAAAACCATGAATGCAAAAGATTTTGATCAAGTTTGTTGACCTAATTTATTCATACATAAGCATAGAGCGAAAACCTAATGAAAAGGACCACTCAGCTGCGCTGGAAACCAAGACACAAACTTGAAATTTTTGCAAAAAAACTCAAAACTGAAAACAGGCTTGCAGGTCGTTTCAAGCCACAAAATTCATCCTATTGCCTTCCAAGGACGTCAAGCAATCTTCCTGGATCAAAAGCAGCAATTCTAACGCTTTGAAACATTGTACAGAAGTCACACTTTTCCACTTTTTTTTTCATAATCGTGTTTTGACATCTATGCATTTTCATGGCATTTTAATTGTGGATTCATACTAAGTGAAGCATTCTGAAGCTAACCCTATCATTTAATTGAGCTTTCATGTGTTATTGGAGATTTCGCCATTATCATTTTTTAGGGTTACAGGAATTGCAATTTGGGGCTTTACACTCAAAGAAAAATTAAGACTCGAGACCTGGACCATTGGAATCAGCGTGTCTGGACGATCAAGAATCCACCCTCGCGATCAATTTATGAGCGTCCTAGAGCTATTCGTTATTTTCTGGAAAGTGACCTTTTAGAACACTTGAAAAACCGTTGCTTATTGTTTGTGTATTTCAGAAAAAGAAAACCCAACGAAGAGGACGATGAGGTGGAAGGCGTTGGTTGGATCATTCAAATTCTGCGCGCGTTTTTAAGCTACTGACCAATTTTTCTTTTATAATGTTTATTAGTTATTATATGTTAAACGCGCTTGGAATGGCTCAGTGGCACACGTGTAGGCTGGTAACGTACATGACCTGGGTTCGAGCCCCAGGTCTTCACTCCTTTCCTTATATTTTTCCCTTGAATATATTCGTGTGCAATTTCAATACAGGGTGTCCATCATGCACCTACAAAATCCAGCTATCCACGCGTCCTAAGACATTCCATCAATGGCCACAATCTGAAGAGCATGGTGCACTCGGTCAACAAAGATCCATGCTGGCGCCCAAGTCAACCAAGGCCTGAAGGTCATTGGGCCGGAATTACCAAGGCTATACCTCCTATTTGGGGTCTGAACCCCCCCAGGTTTGCAAACCTTCTTTATTTTTCTTTATTTTATTTTACCTTTTTTTAATTGTTGTTTTTAGTTAATTTAATATATTTTATAAAAAACACAAAACACCAAAAAATCTGAAAAGAGAAAAAATATAATAAATATTTTATTTTAGTATTTTTATAAATAAATTACATTAATTAAATTTAGTTATTAAATTAGGTTTAATAATAATGTTTCCTTAATAAATTTAAAATTTGTAGAATTAGGGTTAGCATTAATTTAAATTAATTCTTTTTTCATTAAAATCACAAAATACCAAAAAAATACCAAAAAGACAATTTCTTTTCCTTTTAATTTTAATGAATTCATCGTTTAGTTTAATTTTGCAAAAAAGGGTCCAACGCCCTCGATTCTAATTTAAATTTAATTCGCATATTTATTTTTATTCTTTATAATTTTGATGTACCTCTCCCAAAGCCGTGTAACTAATTGCTCGCACTTTATTTTCCTTTAATTCTTTATTTTTTTTGTTAAAACGGGTTCGAGAAATTTTGGCGATGTGGACCCGCGCCTTTTGTAATAGCTTTAGAACTTTTATTTTTCGCAATTTTTAACTGTAAATAATGGCATGAAAGAATGTATGGACAAAAACTAAAAACAAACGCTAGATCACCAATAACATGACAAAAGACAAAAACAAATGAAAACGACACACAAAATCACACACCACCCCTAGGGTACGCCTCACTGTTGCCTTGCCTCGAAAGGTGATCGTCGAGTAGAGGATGTCTTAGTAAGTCCTCATGATCCGGGAACCTGGCATGAGGGTAGCTTCTAAGGTGTCTTCCTATTTCTCTGGTGATCACCATGTCCCGAACCTCGAATTGACCCGAACACCTCCAACGGTGGTGCTACCTACCTCTCAATGGTGGGATGGCACTACTTTAAAGGACAGATACAAGAGTTAAATCGAAGTTTTCAAACGAACTTTTTTTCAAAACCCACAAAACACAAGAAAAGCAAACCATTTTTGAAAACACAAATGAGCAAGTATCTAATAGCCCATGGATAACCATGGATAGAAAGGGTGCTAACACCTTCCCTTTCTATAACCTACCTCCCGAACCGAGAGCAATCTCTTTAAGGAATTTTTCTGTGCTTTTGTCCTTTCCATTTGGAGAAAATAAAAGACGGTGGCGACTCTTGCTTCCGCGACATTTCGCGAACCAGCGTTAAACAGTCAGTTCCAGATCCACCGATCACACTACGCTATTACAAACATGTCAAAAGCATAAAAAATATGAAGGAAAAGAAAAGAAGTAAGAAAAATGGGTGTCTTTCGACCCAGGCAGTAGCACACTTCGACTGGCATTTTGTTGGGCTCCTTCGATTGGGGCTGGCAGCAGTGAAGTCATGTCTTTCGATTGGGACTTTGGAAGTGGCGAAGTCCTGTCCTTTGACTGGGCTTTGGCAGCAGTCAGGTTGTATCCTTCGACTGGGACTGGCAGTCAGTAAAGTCACGTCTTTCGATTAGGCTTTGGCAGGGGCGAGGTCCTGTCCTTCGACTGGGCAAAGGAAGCAACAAGGTCCTGTCCTTCGACTGGGGCTGGCACCAGTGAGTTGTATCCTTCGACTGGGCTGGAAGTCAGTGAAGGTATGCTTTTCGTTTGGACGTGGTTTGCCTCCTGGTTGTCTCTTTCGTTCGACCTGGAGAGTGAGGGTAGAAGCCAGAAGCTTCGTTTCCTGTTTCCTGTTTCCTGTATCTTTCATTTCAAACATTAAATGGCAACATGGCCTGAGGCCATGCTAGTAACAGTTTAACAATTAAAGCAAAACAAAAGGGTTAACTTTTAAAACATGTTAACAGGGTGGAAACGAAAAGAAATGGTATTTACATGTTATGAAACGAAAAGTTCAAAGTATTATGTACATGCTGGAAACGAACAAAGGTATTATTTACATGTTATACTGGAAATGAAAAGTTCAAGGGTAAGAGTGACTTACCTGGCTAGGCTGGAACGTGTGTTGAGGGACCCTGAGTGGTGGCTGCCTGGAGCGCTTCTGGATTCGAAGGGAGGGACCAGGGGCTTGGCCTTTGATGCTGGATTCGAAAGGGGATAACAAACGTGAGGTTGTTCCTGCTGGGCTCGAATGAGGGGTCACAGGCTGTGCTGGGAGCGATGGACTTGAAGGAAAAGAGAAGCAAGCGTGATGCTTCTGTGATTCGAAGGGGACTGAAGTGGTTGTCCTTCAGAATCGAAGGAAGTAAGTGTTTGGGTTTTCTGGGTTTGTTCTCACAAGTATTGAAGGGACTTGAGAGATTTTTGTGTTTGGGAAAATTTGGGTTTGTTCTCACAAGTGTTGAAGAACTTTGAGAATTTTTATGTTTGAGAATTTTTCTGGTTGGAGAAAATTGGGGAGAGATTCGTCTGGCCCAAAAGTCCTTTTTTCTCCCTTGAAAAATGTGTTGTAACCTCTTTATTTATAGGCAGATTTGCTGAAGTTTTTTTTTTTGGGGGGGGGGGGGGGGAAACCAAAATGATTTGAACAGTTTGGGAATGTTGTTTCGACCCTTTCTTCTACGCAACCCTTGTGCACTCCGTTTTGGGCAAGTACAGGACTGTGACAACGCAGGCTTGCAGTATCTTGGAGTTTAGTGACAGGTTGTTGTAGGACTGCTGCAGCAGGCTCATTAGTGTTTGTTGCATGGCAGTATAATGGTCCAACTTGTGAATCTAAGGAGGCTGTATTGCCCAATCGAAGGTTGTTGATCGAAAGAAGCAATGTTGCCCAACGAAGCTTGTGGATCTAAGGGAGACTGTATTGCCCATCAAAGCTTGTGGATCGAAGGAGGTTGTATTGTCCATCGAAGCTTGTGGATCGAAAGGAGACATATTACCCAATCGAAGGTTGTGTTCGAAAGAAGCAATGTTGCCCAATCGAAGGTTGTGTTCGAAAGAAGCAATGTTGCCCAATCGAAGCATGTTTGCAGGCAGTAAACTTGTCCAGATCGAAGTAGGCTTACAGGCAGCAAATTTGTCTAAATCGAAGTAGGCTTGCAGGCAGCTAATTGTCCAAATCGAAATAGGCCTAAACTTGCATTCGAAGGAGGCTTTAAGTTCAAAATGAAGGACATGCTCAAGTTGCATTCGAATGAGACCTGTCAACACATGAAATCAAAGAAACAAAAACACACATTTCGTGCTTGATTAGAAGTTAGTGATACATAGGCAAAAAATGTTCAAAACACTTGACAATTTCTTCAGAATCAATGCTCAAAGGTAAGAGGTTGAAAACCAACTGTATTTAGTGACCTTGACCTTTGTATAAAAATGCAAAAATGCAAATGGGATCTTAGGTCAAAAATTGGGGTACAACAGCTGCCCCTATTTAAGTTTCTTCTATCTGACGAGATTGAAGGGACTTAAATATAGAATACACAATTTTTGGCCTTAAGATACCGCAATTATGTTTATGATATGATATGAATGTGATGTTTTGAATTTTATGGGGAATGACGCCATATGAGACAAACTATGCTGGAGAAACCAAGCACATTATAGTAATCCTACAGGGGAACAAATTATAACACCACTGGGGAAACAAAGTCATAGACTTCAAATGAGAGACTCTTGAATGATTTACATCAGTATTGAGACTGGAAAAGGTAATGATTTACATCAGTACTATGACTGGAAAAGCATATGATTGACATCAGTACTGTGACTGGAAAAGGAAATGATGGACATCAGTACTGAGACTGGAAAATGATTGACATCAGCACTGTGACTGGAAAACAAAATGATTGACATCAGCACTGTGGCTGGAAAACAAAATGATGACATCAACACTGTGGCTGGAAAATAAATGATTGACATCAGCACTGTGGCTGGAAAACAAAATGATAAAATGCAAACTTCCCCACGGGACTTTTCCGAAGGGATGCCATTTGCTGAGTAGACATTATTGTTGGGGATACACAAGCTGCTCAAATAAAGAGGCCGCCACTTGCTGTCTTCCAAAAATACTATGACATACAAGCTGCTCAAATAAAGAAGCTGCCACTTGCTGTCTTCAAAGAATATCAAAGCACACAAGATACTCATGAAGAGTCCGCCACTTGCTTCTTATAACCCACAAGCTGCTCATGAAGAGCTGCCACTTGCCATTTTCAAAGAATATTAAAGCACACAAGCTACTCATGAAGAGTCAGCCTCTTGTTGCTTATAACCCACAAGCTGCTCATGAAGAGCTGCCACTTGCTTTTTTCAAAGAATATTAAAGCACACAAGCTACTCATGAAGAATCCGCCACTTGTTGCTTATAACCCACAAGCTGCTCATGAAGAGCTGCCACTTGCTGTCTTCAAAGAATATTAAAGCACACAAGCTACTCATGAAAAGTCCGCCACTTGTTGCTTATAACCCACAAGCTGCTCATGAAGAGCTACCACTTGTCGTCTTCAAAGAATATTAAAGCACACAAGCTACTCATGAAGAGTCCGTCACTTGTTGCTTATAACCCACAAGCTGCTCATGAAGAGCTGCCACTTGCTGTCTTCAAAGAATATTAAAGCACACAAGCTGCTCATAAAGAAGCTGCCACTTGTTGCCAATAACCCACAAGCTGCTCATGAAGAGCTACCACTTGCCATTTTCTGTACAAGCTGCTCATGAAGAACTGCCACTTGCCATTTTCCGTACAAGCTGCTCATGAAGAGCTGCCACTTGCCATTTTCCGTACAAGCTGCTCATGAAGAGCTGCCACTTGCCATCTTCAAAGAATATTAAAGCACACAAGCTGCTCATAAAGAAGCTGCCACTTGCTGCTAATAACCCACAAGCTGCTCATGAAGAGCTGCCACTTTCCGTCTTCAAAGAATATTAAAGCACACAAGCTGCTCATAAAGAAGCTGCCACTTGCTGCTAATAACCCACAAGCTGCTCAGGAAGAGCTGCCATTTGCTGTTTTCCGTACAAGCTGCTCATGAAGAGTTGCCACTTGCCATTGTCTCAAAGGTATCAATAACATACAAGTTGTCCATGAAGAGACTGCCGCTTGATGTTTTTTCAAAGTTGTTAATAATATACAAGTTGCCTCATGAAGAGACTGCCGCCTGCTATTTTCTCAAAGATACCCATAAAATATCATGAAGATATTGCTGGAGGTGAGAATCAATAATTTCATTGGGGATGGACAAACTGCTCATGAAGAGACCGCCATTTGTCATAAACATGAAAGAATTCAGAAATAATCAAACTGCTCAAATAAAGAGTCAGTCGCTTGTTGTCATGTCGATATTCCAGAAAAAGGTTGTGATAACACTGCTAGGGAATAAAGTTCATCTTCAATGGGGAACCATGAATAAATCCTTCTTGAGTAGACCAAGTATTTACATTGCAAAATAAATGCACTCTCCATCTAGGTTTCACAGCCTAGAGAGATCCACAGGGTATCGTTCACAAGAGACAAAGCTCAATCCAGGAATAAACTGGAGAGAAAACAGTCAAACAAGACTCCACCCAATGAGGAAATAACTCAAATGGGGATTTATCCTATCCAGAGATGGAAAAGGAAAGCTAAAGCAAGGTTCTTCCACGAGAGTTAACTCAGTGGGGAATTAGAAAGGAGGCGCACTTTCTGCTTAAGTTGACACTTGTGATCGGTGGAAATAGAACTGACTGTTTTTTAAGCTGGTTCGCGAAATGTCGCGGTAAGCAAGAGTCACCACCGTCTTTTATGTTCTCCAACATGGAAAGGACAAAAGCACAGCAAAATTCCTTCTTTGAGAATGTCTCTCGGTTCGGGAGGTAGATTATAGAAAGGGAAGGTGTTAGCACCCTTTCTATCCATGGTTATCCATGGGCTCTTAGGTGCTTGCTCTTATGTTTTTAAAATTTGTTTGCTTTTCAAGTGTGTGTGGGTTTTGAAAAAGTTTCGTTTGAAAAATTTCTAAGTAACTCTTGTATCTGTCCTCAAGAGTGTATGAAAAATTTGTTTGAAAACCTTTTTGAAAGTGTAAGTGTGAAAAGATGTTTTGTTTGTTTTGAGAGAGCGAGTACCCATGAGAAATCTACCTACTCTAAGGAATTAGGCTGTGTAAGAGTCCTTTAGATAGTGCTATCCCACCATTGAGAGGTAGGTAGCACCATCGTTGGAGTTATTCGGGTCAATTCGATTATAAGGACAGTGTGGTCACCGAAGCAATAGTAGGACACCTTAGAAGTAACCCTAATGTCCTAGATCCTTTTTATCCGAGGCAACCGTTTTGAGGCGACTGGATCTTTAGACAGGAGGGCGACCTCTAAAACACCCTATACTTGACGACCACGTTCGAGGCAACCAGTGAGGCGTACCCTAAGAGTGGCATGTGCTTGTGTGTTGTTTTCATGTTATATTATCTTATACATGTATCATGGTGTTCTACGAGTTGTTTTTAATTTTCATACAAATCTTTCATGCATTTTAACAGTTAAGGGTGCGGAAAATAAAATACGTAAATATGAATCTACGCTATTACAAGGTGCGGGTCTATACATCGCCAAAAACAAAAACCCACTTGGAAATAAATGCGGAAAGTAAAAGAAAGCGGTAAAACCTAATTAACTATTACATCCTCGAAAACAGATACATAATAATCAAAATAATGATAATGCGCGAAAAGAAATAGAATCAGGACGTCCTTAGGGTTTTGACCCTTTTTGAGAAAAGAATTTAAGTTTTGTCCTTTTTTGCAATTTAATTAAAATATTAACCTAATACTAATTAATTATTTAATTAAGAAGAAGAAAAATGTTTTTTTTGTGTTTTTTAAGTCTTTAATGAAAATAAAAATAAAGAAATTAAAAGTCAAGAAAACCCTAATTCTAGATTGTTTTTATTTATTGTAAAAAAGGTTAAAATTACCTAATTAAACTAATTTAATTAATTTACATTTTATTTACAATAATAATAATTAATAAATAAGAATAATGATAATAAGAAGACATGATTGAAAATTGTCAAACTATAATTCTACATAATTTTTATTTATTGAGAAAAAGGTTTAAATTAAACCTAAATTAAACTAAGTTGATTAATTAGAATTTATTTACAAAATAGATTAATAAATAAAAATAGTAATAATTAATAAAAATATTCACATTTTTTATTCTCTGAATTTATTAAAAATATTAATTTGTTAGTTAATTAAATAATATTAATAGTTATTAAAGAAAATAAAAGGAAAAGAAGAAAAAATAAAAAAAGTAGTAAAACCAGGGGGGGGTGATGGACCCAAGGGAGGTTTGTCTGGAAATTTCAGGCCCAATAGCACAAAGCCTTTGTTGACTTCTGGGAATTGGCTATGCACGCTTTGACTGGGGAACATGGTATTCCTCCTCTCATGGCCTTTGGATGACTGTTGAAGACACTTGGCAAGCTTGGAGGTGAGATACATGGTGAAACGCACTGGGCATCCTGCATAGAATCATGTTATGAAAATAGAAATAAATATTGGGGTGGACCTGGGAATCGAACTAGGGATGGCAACGGGGCGGGTCGGGGGCGGGTTTAGCTAACCCCGCACCCGCACCCGCAACTCCAGTAATAGACCCGCCCCCGCCCCCAAACCCGCCGGGGGATAGAAATTCACCCCCAGACCCTCCCCCAATGGAGAACGGGTCACCCGCACCCGCACCCGCCCCCACCCGCGAAAACTGTTTTTTTTAAATAAAAAAATATCTATTTTTTTCACAAATTTCCTGGACAACATTAACAAATACATTAAAAATACAAAATTAATTAAAACAATTAAAAGTAACATAAAAATAAAAGTAACATAAAAATAAGTAAAACAAGGTTATTACAAGGTTCTTATAAAAGTAACATAAAAATAAAAGTAACATAAAAATAATTAAAACAAGCTGAGAAAATAAAAGTAACATAAAAATAATTAAAACAAGGTTATTATAGTAATTGGATTATTCGGGGCGGGGCGGGTGCGGGTGCGGGCGGGTCTCAGTGTCTTACCGCCCCCGCCCATGCACCCGTAGTTAGAAATCGGGTTTTACCCGCCCCCGCACCCGTACCCGTTTTAGCCGGGTTTTCCCCGTTAATTTCGGGGCGGGTCCGGGCGGGGCCCAACGGGTCTGGGTTTTTTTGCCATGCCTAAATCGAACCCAGGTCCCATTGATTGCCAGACACGTCCTCTTCCACTAAGCCAAGCGTTACATCTGTTAACATAATGATGAGTAATTATAATATAGAAAAACTAATGCTTATGCTGGAAATTTATAAAACGCGCGCCATCCTTTGAATTGTCCAGTCCCATGCCTAAACGTACTCGTCTCCTTCGTTAAACCTGTAAAACAAAGATCAGATAGCGGGGGGTTTTAACCCCCACAAAGTGCAAATGCCAAAAATAGCGATTAGGTCTGTGCATTATATAAATAGGGCGCGAGGGTTGGGTTGAGTTCGTCTGGCCTTGACGAATTCAACCATAGGTCTAAGAAGATCCAATTTTTCCTCAATAGTAAACCCCTAATTTTGAAGCTTGGAAACCCTAGCATTCTCCAATGGCAGTTTTCATTTCAGGGCACCATAATCAAATTAATCTGTACCATTAGCTTCAGAATGATGTTAGCAATGCAAAGCAATGATTATATCATGTTAAGGATGCATAAAACGTGAGTTTCGATTCTGAAAAAGAATAAGCAAACCGTGATTCTGTTTGGACGTGTTCTTGAGCTTTGAGGCTTGTTTTTGATTGCAATGGGTTCCTGAGTGTCCCAACAATGTATTGGAATCGTTCTAAGGCTTTGAATTGGTCTGCAATATGAAAAACAGTTTCAAGCTTTCTTTGAATTTTTGGAATTTGGCTATGGTTCTCGCAGCAGTTTTTGCACGTCCAAGGCTTTAGGGTTTGGTTATGCTCTTATAGTAGAATGGATTTAGGGTTCAATCTTTGTCCAAGAATCCATGAAATTATGTTTTGCATCTTTGATTTCAATCAAATCTTTTTGCACATTTTTGATTGATAAAACTTGCTAAAATTGGATATTTTGGTCCTCTTGATTGGCAAACGAAATCTTCATCATGTGTTGGTCATATTTGCTCCACAAAAGATTTGAAAATAATATCTTTTGCATTTTCCTACAATTAAATGAATTAATATTAATAAAAATTCAATTAATTAATTAAAAATAAGAAAATAAATCAATTTAAGCTCAATGGGTCGTGCATAGGCCTTGGACAATGTTTCAAGAAAGAATTTGAGGCCCATTAGCAAAAATGAAGTGTTTTGGGCAAAGTTGACTTTTGCAAATTCCCAAAAATTTCCCAACTTCTCCAATGCATATCTTGCTCAATTTTGATCCTATGAACATTTTCCTTGACATTTTGGAAAGGTCTTGAAGTCCTCTAACCAATGCCTTTGGTCCCATGTCATTTTGATTTACCAATCTCAAGTTATGGTCTTTGACTTAAAGTGCCTTTTTGTTGACTTTTGAAATTGACCTATAATGTAGAAATTGATAACTTTTTGTGAGAGCATTTATTGGACTTGGAATGTGAAAATGAGTTGTAGGAAATGTCATCCCCTTCAAAATGAGCATTGGATGGGATTTTTCTGATGAACCATGAAAAAGTTATGCCCTGGTCAAGTTACAGTTGACTTTTCAACTGTCCAAAAATAGAAACTTTTGCATCTTGATGATTTTTGAGCCATGCTTGGGGAATCATGATCAAGACTTGATAAAATGATGATTTTGGCTTCAAAATAATATGTTGACCAAAAATTCTGACTTTTGACTGTAAAATGACCATTTTACCCCTGCAGTTGATTGTGAAGCAAACAAGACCTTTGATTGTGCAATTTGACATTGAGAGCCTTGAAACTTGGTATGTAGATGCTTGGTAATGTATATAGGCTTATGGGACTTGTTTGGACCACTGAAAACCTCAAATTCTTGGAAGAACCAAAACCCTAATTTTGACTGCCTTAGGAGGCTGTTTGACTGTGCAACCCCTGAGGAATCTTGAAGCATTTGAAGATGGATCTTGACAAATCTTGAAGAATATGGGAGGGCAAATTTTGGGGTACAACAGTTGCCCCTGTTCAATCTTCTTAGACCTGAGGATGTAGATTGGCTTGTGTGCTTTTCGTGATCCGAAGGTGGAAGATGATTGAACACTAGAGTGCCCAGAAATTTGCACTCACATAGTGGAGTATCAGCAATGTGATGTCGGGAATAGGCTTACAGATGCCATTTGGAGATAGGATGGTTGAATCTGAGTAAGAAATAGAATAGCTTCCCTGTCTGGAGCATATCTAGTCTGTGTCTAATTGCTGACGTCTGAACGAGTAGTAGAATGACCGCCGCGTCTGGGGTATATCCATACTATATCTGAATGAGTGACAGAATGTCATCTAAATCTGGATCGTATCTGGACTGTCTTTTGAATGAATCTGGACTAAACAATAGAACAGCCTCCGGGTCTGGAGCATCTCTAAGTTGTCTTTTAGAAGTTGGAATCTGAATAAGCAGTAGAATAACATCTGGGTCAGGAGTATCTCTAAGCCATATCTGAAAGGAAATCTGGGATACGTATCGGAATGTCGCCAAATCTGGGTCGCATCTGAACTATCTTTGAATAAGCAATAGAATAGCATCCGGATCTGGAGCATCTCTAAGCCATCTCTGACAGGAAACTCTGAATAAGCAAAAGAATAGCATCCATATCTGGAGCATCTCTAAGCCATCTCTGGAGAGAAATCTGAATAGGAAGTAGAGTAACATCCGGGTCAGGAGCATCTCTAAGCCATCTTTGAAAGGAAACTTGAATAAGCAAAAGAATAGCATCCATGTCTGGAGCATTTCCAAGCTATCTCTGAATAAGCAAAAGAATAGCATCCATATCTGGAGCATTTCCAAGCCATTTCTGGGAAGAAACTCTGAATAAGCGATAGAATAGCATTCGGGTCCGGAGCATCTCTAAGCCATTTCTGAGAAGAAATCTGAATAAGTATCAGAATGTAGCCATATCTGGGTCGCATCTGAACCATCTCTAGAAGGGAATCTGGAATAAGTATCAGAATGTAGCCATGTCTGGATCGCATCTGAACCATCTCTAGAAGGACATCTGAATAAACAATAGAATAGCATCCGTGTCCGGAGCATCTCTAGAAGGACATCTGAATAAGCAATAGAATAGCATCCGTGTCCGGAGCATCTCTAAGCTATCTCTAGAAGGAAGTCTGAATAAGCAATAGAATAACATCCGCATCCGGAGCATCTCTAAGCTATCTCTGGAAGGAAATCTGAATAAGCAATAGAATATCATCCGCGTCGGGAGCATTTCCAAGCTATCTCTGAAATCTATTTAATGTAGATATGCCCTGGCTAGATACAGGTATTGAATCCATAATCAATCGCTCACAGATATGCCCTGGCTAGATACATGTGTCGAATCTAGAATTGCGACAGTTGATAGTAATCATCTTTGGATTGACCTTTTTCCTGAAACTGCAAAACATCAGTTGTATGCAATGTCATGATGCATGAACTGCATGATTTTAAGATGTTCTCAAAAATAAATGTGATTGTGTTGTCTGATGCGTATGCATGCTATAATGTATGAAGATGTGATGTTTATGAACGTATCTTCATCCAGGAAAATAAATCCTTGACGAATGTCGGGAAATTTGTTGAACCCTGGGCTGATGTTTGAAGAGTTGAATTCTTCGTTTCCGCTGGGGATGGTGATTGCAAGAATAGACCGGTAGGAGAAGATGACTCCGTTGGGGAATAAACTTGTTGGAGAGATTACTCTGTGGGGAATTACTCTGTGGGAAGAGATGCTTCACTGAGATTTTGATGATAACTCCGCTGGGGATATCGTTGATATGTTATGTTGGGAGATTTGATGAACTCCGCTGGGGGATAGGAAGAACTTCGCCGAGGACGATCTTTCCGTGGTAATTAGCTGAGGATAACCCAATTATAAGCTCTGGTGGGGAATATCCTTTGAACAAAGCCGGGGGGATGAGTTCGTACTCTGCAGGGGATAAGCTTCCGGGATTTACTGGGGATAGGCTTCCAGAATCTATTGGGGAGGATGATTCAACTCTCCTAGGGAAACTTTTGAACTGTATCGGGGAAGTGGCTCCACTGGGGTGTCTGTATTCCACCGGGGAACAATCTTATATTAAGACTGTCGGGGATGCTTGCTCAGGAACATCTGCATACTCCGCTGGGGAATGTTGAGATCTTCTGGGGATACCCCACTTCCTTAAGGCTGACAGTAGACTAACTCTGCTTGGGGAGAGTGTTGCTGACTTGCTGGAGATACTGTGCCTTTTCTGGGGCTGATGGGAGACCACCTCTGCTTGGGGAAAGTATGGCTGAAACCTATCTTACTCTGCGGGGAGTGGGGATATCTTGGTTATGTTCTTCAGCCAAACTTACCTTGGTACCTTGGTAGACAGAGCAACTAGATTGCTTGGACAACTCATTATTGCCCCTGTTTCTGTGGGAGAAGATACCTGTGGAGGTGCTCGATAACTGCCGATTTGACAAATCTTCTTCTGGTAGGCAAGTGACGAGATGTCGGGACATAGTCGTACGCTGTGATCCCTAACTTTTGCCTGGACCGCCCTTTCGAGTTTTCAGTCCATCGGGATACCCATTTTTTCCCAAGCCGCCTTTTCAGGTTTTCGACTTCCGGGTGTACAAATTTTTCATTTTCGTCCCTTATTTTTGCCCGAACCCTTTTGGTTCGCCGGGAAGACCTTATTTTTGCCTAGGTGTGTCAACCTAGCGGGTCTTTGATTATGCGCAGTATTATTTCGACTATGTCCGCGCTCTCAGGATGTAGGGAGTTGTCATTGTCAGTTGTATTGCCATACCACCAAAAGATCTTCGTTTGATCGTCCAATGCCCCAAGTGATTCAGATGGAGATTTACCCCAAGCTGGTTGGCCTTTTGAGAGATTCTTCGAATCTTGACTTAACTGCCCCAGATGATGGACAATGATCATGCCATGCCCCTTGATTGGAAGTGCTTTTGTTCATCAGATATTCTTCGTGCAAATTTCTTTGTTGTTCGAACAAAAAGTCATATGTAAACAATGTTATTTAAAAATGCAAAGCTTATGTCTGTCTTGGATTTTTTTGAAAATTCATTTTTTCATAAAAACAAGTGAATTTTTTTTTTGTAAACTGTGATGTCAACTCGTTATTTTACCGCAAGCCTTAAGGAGTCAGGATACCTTTGTACCAGTATGCTTTCGAACTAACTCATGCTTCAACTAGGACTTTTTTAGGGTTATAACGTGGCCTGATTCACGGTTTAAGAAACAAAGGATAAAGGCTCAAATTTTATTTGTACCCACCCGCTCTTCGTGATGTTCTTCAAACCTAAACTCAGTTGATCATGCATTAGACCTTGTTTGAGTCTTTGCTCTGATGTTCTGGTGATGGTTCGGATACTGATAGTTTATTTTGAATAGGCAGTCATTTCTTTTTGTTGAGGGTTTGGAGGACCTCTTTCTTTTTGATTGTGTTATCCCTAAATTTTGCCTGAACTGTTTCCTCTTTTGGAATTACAGTCAGCGGGATGCCCCAGTTTTGTAAGTCTCCTTCATAGGTTTTGACTTATTGGGCTTTAGTTTTTTTTTTGGTAATGACTGCCTGTCTTGGTGATTATTCAGAACCATCACTGTCTTTTGCTTTGTAAGGACTCCTTTGATGCCATTCATTGTGCACATGGATCAACTGAGAGAACTACCCTGCCCCAGGTTATGATTAAGGGTTTTAATTTTTGTGAAAAGAAAAACTCCTACTTCTTTGGCTCGAAGGGGTTGACGAGGGATTATCTTCCTTATAACTCATGTGTTTGGGAATTGAAACAATGCCTGTACCTCATCAGCGGGGTCTGTTCAAAAGCATACTGTAGATTGTGGTATCGTTTTCTTCATCCTCCCTCAAGAGGCTTAGAATTATTAACCGAGAATTGATCATCACAGAAAAATGAAAGCAATTTTGAATATAATGAATACGAATAGATTAATTCAAACAGACATATGCGATGCATTAATGGAATAAACAAGTTTGCTATGACATTAATTGTTTGTATAAGCAAAGAAAAATAAAACTCGGAAATTCAAATAAAGCAAAAGCCTTCAGTGATTTGGCAAAGGAGCAGTGATTATGTTTGGAGTCTCTGGTGCTTCAAACTGGACTTCCTTGGCATCGATCATGTCTTGCACCTTGTTCTTCAGAGCCCAATAGTTGTCCGTAGTATGCCCCGGGCTATCAGAGTGGTATGCACACCTTTCGTTGGGATGATAGTTAGGAGCAGAAGTGTTTGGATTCCGGAGAGGAGCCCTTAAGGTAATCATCCCTGCCTTCAACATTTATTGTAGCGCTTGATCCAGTGACATGTTGATCTTAGTGAACTGTCGTTTGGGTGCGACCTCCTTACGTTGCTGCCCCTGTCTTTGCTGAGCAGACATAGGATTGGAGATCTGGGTTGCCCCTACCTGTTGATCATGACAGCTCTTTTTACCATGCACAACGTTTGACTCTTTTTTCCCAGTGTAAGGCTTTTTGTGAGTATCAGAAGGTGTGGCCTCTTGAATCTTCCCAGCCATGATACCAGCTTCAATCCTCTCCCTGGTCAAGATCAAATCTGTAAACCCAGCAGAGGAATTTCCAATCAGATGGTTGAAGAACGGACCAGACAGGGTCCCCAAGAACAGGTCAACAAGCTCACGGTCAGTCAAAGGTGGTTGCACCCTTCCAGCCAGGTCTCTCCACTTTTGAGCATACTCCTTGAATCCTTCACCTGTCCCTAGTGACATACCCTGGAGTTGGGTACGCGTAGGAGCGAGGTTGGAATTGTACTGATACTGCTTGTAGAACGCAGTAGCCAAGTCCTCCCAGTTACGAATGCTGGCTCCATCTAGCTGATAGAACCATTCGAGTTGAGTCCCTGAAAGACTTTCCTGGAAGAAATGGATCCATAAATTCTTGTCAACCGTGTAGGGCTGGATCTTCCTTACGTATGAATGGAGGTGCAGCTTAGGGCAGGAAGCCCCGTCGTACTTTTCAAAGGCAGGTGCTTTGAACTTATGAGGAATCACTACCCCAGAGGATATACCTAGATCTTCGAAATCCAGACCGGGTACCTTTTGTATCTCCATAGCACTTAGCCGGTCTTCTAGCTGTTTGTACCTGTCCTCCGCTGGAGGGTACTGTTCATCATTGAAATTCGTCTCGTTGTCAGAGACCACCGGACTAGGACCCTTCTCTCTTGGGGACTGTCCTTGCCTACAAATGAGGTAGCCAGCTCAGCCTCATTTTGTGATCCATTCCCAGATTTGCGTCTAGGGTTGAACAGCACGGTCCTCTTCTTCTTCTTCTTCAAGAGCAGAGTCTTCAAATCCTGTTGACCCTGGGCTAGGCTCATAACCATCTCTTGGAACTGGGCGTTCTGGGCCTGGAGGGCCTTGATAGCTTGTTCATTGGATGATTCAGGATTCATGATGATTGCTGAAATAAACAGTGAAGAAGATGAGTGACCTGTCAAAAGAGTACCTGTTATGCAATGATATGTATGTATGCATGCAATGTTTTCAAGGATCTCGCAGGGTAAACAAAGAAATTTGTTAGAATCAGGTAGCTTGATTGAAGGAACTTCATGTTGTTGAGCGTCCTTCTTCAAGAGTCAAAGCTCACCATATCGAGTGGGTCATAGCCCCTGACACAAGTCATCAACCTGGCTAGAGGAAAATAAATCCCCTTTTCCCCTTGCTATTGGTTCATCATGACCTGCATCACAAACCCTTGAGATCCTTGAAATGGTTAAGGAAATGATATGGTATGATGTTATGCTATGCATGGAGTGATATAAGTAGGCCCTGTAATGAGTCCCAATTAAGGACTGTAAACAAAACCTGCAAGGAACTCGTGTTGTTAGATAACAAGTATGCAAGTAATTCAAGTTTGAAGGCACACAAGTCACACAGAAGAGCCCTTAGATTTTAGGCCGGCATGAAGTTTAGGTACTACCCCCTTGAAGTTAGTTGGCTCAACACCTGTCCTATCAATAGTAACCGGGTTCTAAGGAGCTCAATATCATTGGATTATTTTCTATGTTCATTGTTTTGATTTAGCCACTGAACTGGCGACCAAAATATTCTAAGAAAACAACCCTCAATGAGTGTAGTATCGAGTATCTACCAACTTCGGACTGCACCAAAGTCGGTCATCTCACTACCCCTAAAGAGGCTAGGATGGTCAAGTTAGGTTCTAAGGTCAGTTGATGCTTCACGACACCACGCGGCGGCCCCGTACTCTCCTTGACTTGACTCAAGGGTTACCGGTACTCACCAAAGTGCCACATCAATGTAGCAACTGCTTCAACCGTGTTAGTATACCCCACACAATTCCCTCACAGTTTGTTGCTACCTAAAAGGTATCCCCCAGATTTGGGTTAGGATCTATGTAACTCCAAGGCAAACCCATAATATTAAATCAAGCAAATCAAGCAATTAAAAACATAAGAGAGGTCTACTCCTAAGGTACACCTCACTTATAATAGTCCCCAGCAGAGTCGCCAGTTCTGTGATCGGTGGAAATAGAACTGACTGTTTTTTAAGCTGGTTCGCGAAATGTCGCGGTAAGCAAGAGTCGCCACCGTCTTTTATGTTCTCCAACATGGAAAGGACAAAAGCACAGCAAAATTCCTTCTTTGAGAATGTCTCTCGGTTCGGGAGGTAGATTATAGAAAGGGAAGGTTTTAGCACCCTTTCTATCCATGGTTATCCATGGGCTCTTAGGTACTTGCTCTTATGTTTTCAAAATTTGTTTGCTTTTCAAGTGTGTGTGGGTTTTGAAAAAGTTTCGTTTGAAAATTTTCTAAGTAACTCTTGTATCTGTCCTCAAGAGTGTGTGAAAAATTTGTTTGAAAACCTTTTTGAAAGTGTAAGTGTGAAAAGATGTTTTGTTTGTTTTGAGAGAGCGAGTACCCATGAGAAATCTACCTACTCTAAGGAATTAGGCTGTGTAAGAGTCCTTTAGATAGTGCTATCCCACCATTGAGAGGTAGGTAGCACCATCGTTGGAGTTATTCGGGTCAATTCGATTATAGGGACAGTGTGGTCACCGAAGCAATAGTAGGACACCTTAGAAGTAACCCTAATGTCCTAGATCCTTTTTATCTGAGGCAACCGTTTCGAGGCGACTGGATCTTTAGACAGGAGGGCGACCTCTAAAACACCCTATACTTGACGACCACGTTCGAGGCAACCAGTGAGGCGTACCCTAAGAGTGGCATGTGCTTGTGTGTTGTTTTCATGTTATATTATCTTATACATGTATCATGGTGTTCTACGAGTTGTTTTTAATTTTCATACAAATCTTTCATGCATTTTAACAGTTAAGGGTGCGGAAAATAAAATACGGAAATATGAATCTACGCTATTACAAGGCGCGGGTCTATACATCGCCAAAAACAAAAACCCATTTGGAAATAAATGCGGAAAGTAAAAGAAAGCGGTAAAACCTAATTAACTATTACATCCTCGAAAACAGATACATAATAATCAAAATAATGATAATGCGCAAAAAGAAATAGAATCAGGACGTCCTTAGGGTTTTGACCCTTTTTGAGAAAAGAATTTAAGTTTTGTCCTTTTTTGCAATTTAATTAAAATATTAACCTAATACTAATTAATTATTTAATTAAGAAGAAGAAAAATGTTTTTTTGGTGTTTTTTAAGTCTTTAATGAAAATAAAAATAAAGAAATTAAAAGTCAAGAAAACCCTAATTCTAGATTGTTTTTATTTATTGTAAAAAAGGTTAAAATTACCTAATTAAACTAATTTAATTAATTTACATTTTATTTACAAAAATAATAATTAATAAATAAGAATAATGATAATAAGAAGACATGATTGAAAATTGTCAAACTCTAATTCTACATAATTTTTATTTATTGAGAAAAAGGTTTAAATTAAACCTAAATTAAACTAAGTTGATTAATTAGAATTTATTTACAAAATAGATTAATAAATAAAAATAGTAATAATTAATAAAAATATTCACATTTTTTATTCTCTGAATTTATTAAAAATATTAATTTGTTAGTTAATTAAATAATATTAATAGTTATTAAAGAAAATAAAAGGAAAAGAAGAAAAAATAAAAAAAGTAGTAAAACCAGGGGGGTGATGGACCCAAGGGAGGTTTGTCTGGAAATTTCAGGCCCAATAGCACAAAGCCTTTGTTGACTTCTGGGAATTGGCTATGCACGCTTTGACTGGGGAACATGGTATTCCTCCTCTCATGGCCTTTGGATGACTATTGAAGACACTTGGCAAGCTTGGAGGTGAGATACATGGTGAAACGCACTGGGCATCCTGCATAGAATCATGTTATGAAAATAGAAATAAATATTGGGGTGGACCTGGGAATCGAACCCAGGTCCCATTGATTACCAGACATGTCCTCTTCCACTAAGCCAAGCGTTGCATCTGTTAACATAATGATGAGTAATTATAATATAGAAAAACTAATGCTTATGCTGGAAATTTATAAAACGCGCGCCATCCTTTGAATTGTCCAGTCCCATGCCTATACGTACTCGTCTCCTTCGTTAAACCTGTAAAACAAAGATCAGATAGCGGGGGTTTTTAACCCCCACAAAGTACAAATGCCAAAAATAGCGATTAGGTCTGTGCATTATATAAATAGGGCGCGAGGGTTGGGTTGAGTTCGTCTGGCCTTGACGAATTCAACCATAGGTCTAAGAAGATCCAATTTTTCCTCAATAGCAAACCCCTAATTTTGAAGCTTGGAAACCCTAGCATTCTCCAATGGTAGTTTTCGTTTCAGGGCACCATAATCAAATTAATCTGTACCATTAGCTTCAGAATGATGTTAGCAATGCAAAGCAATGATTATATCATGTTAAGGATGCATAAAACGTGAGTTTCGATTCTGAAAAAGAATAAGCAAACCGTGATTCTGTTTGGACGTGTTCTTGAGCTTTGAGGCTTGTTTTTTATTGCAATGGGTTCCTGAGTGTCCCAGCAATGTATTGGAATCGTTCTAAGGCTTTGAATTGGTCTGCAATATGAAAAACAGTTTCAAGCTTTCTTTGAATTTTTGGAATTTGGCTATGGTTCTCGCAGCAGTTTTTGCACGTCCAGGGCTTTAGGGTTTGGTTATGCTCTTATAGTAGAATGGATTTAGGGTTCAATCTTTGTCCAAGAATCCATGAAATTATGTTTTGCATCTTTGATTTCAATCAAATCTTTTTGCACATTTTTGATTGATAAAACTTGCTAAAATTGAATATTTTGGTCCCCTTGATTGGCAAACGAAATCTTCAGCATGTGTTGGTCATATTTGCTCCACAAAAGATTTGAAAATAATATCTTTTGCATTTTCCTACAATTAAATGAATTAAATGAATTAATATTAATAAAAATTCAATTAATTAATTAAAAATAAGAAAATAAATCAATTTAAGCTCAATGGGTCGTGCATAGTCCTTGGACAATGTTTCAAGAAAGAATTTGAGGCCCATTAGCAAAAATGAAGTGTTTTGGGCAAAGTTGACTTTTGCAAATTCCCAGAAATTTCCCAACTTCTCCAATGCATATCTTGCTCAATTTTGATCCTATGAACATGTTCTTGGACATTTTGGAAAGGTCTTGAAGTCCTATAACCAATGCCTTTGGTCCCATGTCATTTTGATTTACCAATCTCAAGTTATGGTCTTTGACTTAAAGTGCCTTTTTGTTGACTTTTGAAATTGACCTATAATGTAGAAATTGATAACTTTTTGTGAGAGAATTTATTGGACTTGGAATGTGAAAATGAGTTGTAGGAAATGTCATCCCCTTCAAAATGAGCATTGGATGGGATTTTTCTGATGAACCATGAAAAAGTTATGCCCTGGTCAAGTTACAGTTGACTTTTCAACTGTCCAAAAATAGAAACTTTTGCATCTTGATGATTTTTGAGCCATGCTTGGGGAATCATGATCAAGACTTGATCAAATGATGATTGTGGCTTCAAAATAAGATGTTGACCAAAAATTCTGACTTTTGACTGTAAAATGACCATTTTACCCCTGCAGTTGATTGTGAAGCAAACAAGACCTTTGACTGTGCAATTTGACATTGAGAGCCTTGAAACTTGGTATGTAGATGCTTGGTAATGTATATAGGCTTATGGGACTTTTTTGGACCACTGAAAACCTCAAATTCTTGGAAGAACCAAAACCCTAATTTTGACTGCCTTAGGAGGCTGTTTGACTGTGCAACCCCTGAGGAATCTTGAAGCATTTGAAGATGGATCTTGACAAATCTTGAAGAATATGGGAGGGAAAATTTTGGGGTACAAGAACACTCTATTTGGAAAGATCAAATATGCTATTTGAATATACATAACCAAGGTATACGAACTCAATGACATCAACAAATACAAATGTGCGTGAATGATGCAAGTGTGAATGAATGAATGAATGAATGTCATGTATATGCTGACAAAACAGACAGGGGAGATGGACAGAAGATGATAAGACATCACAACACAAACCCAACACTCAGCTAATCTCAACAAGATAGGAACGTTACTGGAGATAGAACATAGGCCATCATTGGAGCAAGGTCCTTTTACAAGGCTTAAATATCTCTAGAGAGGAAGATATTTTTCTGGTAGGAAAACCCAAAGTCCAGTCTTCTATCGCAACCGGTCCATTGAAAGGATAACAACACGAACAATGTTTCAGCTGGAAAAAGTCATGCTTAGCTGGAGATACTGGGAACACCACCCTCTGATAATGTGTGCAAAACATATCTTGACAAATCTGGATTGCCCCTGGGACTAATTTTGGATGCCCCGAGTTATACTGCTGATAAACTGCATGTTGCACGACAATTCTTGCAAATAACTTAATTTCTAAAATGCCCCAAGCTATCTGGTTGATGAGGAGAAATCGTCTCAAGAGGATTTTACAAAAGACCTAACATTCACCATGCTCTGGTGTCTTCAAACTCTTAGAGAGATTCATCAAATCTCGACGTGATTGCCCCGGATTGACTGTAGTTGGCACAACAAAGTCTTCAAATTTTGCCCCAAAAGAGTAAACAAGTTGGGAAAGCATTAACTAGGAGAAGCAACATGTCTGTGCTTACGGTCTTCATGTGACATGCCCCTGGATATGATTTTTCTTGAAATGATTCGCCAATTACTCAACATAGTTTCAGGCCTTAAAAGAATAAACTCATCACTGGTGCTTATATGTGAGCTTCCTTGATATCAAACAAATGTTTTGCAGTTAGAAAAAGTTTATTATGAGAATGAAAATTCTAATGCAACAATTATGTAAGTCTTGAAGATTTTGAAAAGGTATCGCACAAATTTTGCGAGTTAGAGCACCATTTATTTTTGTGTAGGAAAAACATACGATACCAACATAACTATTTAGAACATTCATGGGAGTCAGGAACACTATCTCATTGAAGTATGCTTTCAAAATAACCTTGCTTCAATTAGGACTTTTGAAGGTTGTAACGTGGCTTAGTTCACGGTTTTTAGAAAAAAGATTTTAAGGCTCAAAATATTTGGTGCCCACCCCCTTCATAATGTTATCCAACCCTATGTTCAGTTAATTTAACATGAGCGTTCATCTCTCAAAAGGATTTTGTGACGGTAAAGGGAAACGACGAGGCTTTCAGAGTAGAAACCACCCCCATGTCTTCGTGTTTGTAGTCACCAATTTGTTCTTTGCTAAGGAATTTTCTTTGTATTCCTTTCTTTGCAATTTTTATTTTCCCTAACTTTTGCCTGAACTAATTCTTTTGAATTGATAGTCCAGCGGGATGCCTTAATTTTGCCTAAGTCACACGTTTTCATGTTTTTTGACTTAGCAGGCTTTTTTTTTTTTTTTTTTTTTGATTTTTGAACAAAATGTGTGACATTTGCTTGTCTTTACTTGTTGAGAAGATTGTGACTGCGTCGTTTCTTGATGAATGAGGGATAACATTGTGGTTCCACATCTTCTGGCTTCATTATACATGAAGGATGGCCCTCGTAGTTTCTCTTCAAAAAACATCTTCCTTATGAATTTTGAACACTCAATCAGATTAACTGAAAAAACTACCCTGCCCTAGGTTAAAATTTGAGGGTTTTTTCGTAAAGAAAATAAACTCCTACTTCAAGGCTCAAAAGGGGTTAACAAAGGATTATCTTCCTTATATCTCTGGTGTTTAGGGATTTGAAACAATGCCTGTACATCATCAGCAAGATTTTATCCAAAAGCATGCAACCAGAGATTTTGTGTTCTTTAGATCATCATCCTCCCTTCAATCTCTGCATAGGCAAGAGAATGGGCAACAAGTTTGTATCATAATGCAAAAAGCAATTTAGAATTTGAAAACAAATATGTGTGAAACAAATGAATTTCTTCAGGACAAACATACTCATTGTATTAAGATAATCATTCAGATGCAAACAAGTTCTTACATGCAAACAATGTTTTGATAAACAAGAAAAATTGCAAAAAGCATGAATAAGTTAATAATCCAGGAAGGCTTTCCATCTGGATTTGTGCTGAAGGAAACCTCTCCTTAACTTCAAGGCCAAAATCAACAAAGATTCACTTATGCTTTGGCAAATGGGTTGACTTGGATGTTAAGACTGCCATCTTCACATGAACATCCCTTTCAGACATCTTCGTCTAGATGCACTCCCACGTTCACCCTCGCTTCTTCCTTCCTAGAAGGATTGACTTGGTATTGGCTCCTAAGTTCGACACCCTTGTTTTTATTAATATAGACCATTAATTATGAGGGATGGTTTCGACCAGCTGATTCTGTCGAAATGCTCATCAGAAGATGGCAAGGTACTTAGAGAATTTCTTCTAAGTAGGAATCTTGTTGCCTTCGACGTCGGAGGAGCTTCTCGACAAAGGTATTCGATGCTCATAGTGGAACGGTTTGAGATTCGAATGTTTGGAGGGAAAACGGTTCCCAGCAGTTACCAAGTGCAACGTGCCAAGATCAGGAGCGTCGAATGCTGTGAGCATGCCAAGTGGAGTCATCTCGAAGCAGCGTAACTGCCCAACGGTTACTTGAGATGTATTTTAGTATAAATACTAGTCGTTCACGTAGTTTTTCCCGTGTGTTCACAATTATATACAAGTTACTCATTTAGATTCAAGTACCCAGTGTGAGCGAAAGAATTGTTGAGAATGTATGTGTGAAACACCATTTAAATTAATCAAAGTCATTTATTTTCCAGAACTTTATTCCCTTTCATTTACTTTTCCCAATCGAAGCCTTTATTTAACGCTTTCCTTTATTCTATCAAGTTTTCTTCATGCAATTTACATAAAGTGTCTTTATTTTCTTGTCATTAACCATCATTAAACTTAGTCAAAACCCCAAAAATCAACCATGTCTTAGGATCAATCTGATCGATCCTGCGAGTCACCAAATAAGTAACCTTTTGGAGGATCAGCGGTTGTTTACCAATTTCCATGGTAAACAAATTGGCACACCTGGTGGGACCTTGTGTTGATTTTGAAGGTTAACCGTATTTATACAGAATATCATCTTTTTCGAGAAGTATTGCATGTTATTGAGAAGTGGTAGAATATACACTAACAATACCAATACTGCCAGAAGAAGAGAAGCGATGGCGAATCCGCCAAACAATAGCGAAATCCCACAAACAAATGTGGGAACAACGGTTATCCCAACCGTAAGTGAAGCGATAACCGCTGGTTCAACACCAGCAGTAACGGTCACACAAACGGGGCCATTACCTCCGTTCACTGGCCCAAGAAGGCCTTTGGGAACTCCCCCACCAAGGGGAAATCCAGGAACTAGGCCTTATGTTTCCCCAGGATTTATGACAGGTGGTCCAAATCGAGAACCACTCTATGGCATGCCAACTTCTGAATTGGCTAGCCTGACGAACGCTGCGTCCACTTTTTCAGACCCTTTAGTGAGTGCCTCTTCGCCACTCCAAGGTTCTGGAGTTGGTATGGCAAACAGAAATAGGACCCAACTCTTAGGAGGAACGTCCCAAGTAGCGCATGGCCTTACGAATGCCTCGACAGCAGTCTTGAGGCAACAAATGGACGAAAGCAATCACGATATGGTTCAAATGTTGGCACAAACTTTAAGTACGGTGTTGAACCCTCTAATACAAAATACCACCCAGTCGAATCAGCAGATGACAACGCAAATGACGCGTCTGGCTGATTTCTTTGGGGTACCCCAACCTATTCGACAGCCCCAAAGGGCGCAAATAAGGGGAAACCAAGGTATACTTTTAGAGGAAGAAACCACTATTAACCAAGTCCAGTAGCCTGTCGAAGAAAACCTTAGGGCACAATTGGAGCAACCCGGGGTCGAAGAACCTAGGGTCATAGCCCCGGAGGTGAGGATAGTCAACAGAAACCAAAATGCTGACGAAGTAGTTCAGCACATCCAATACCAGAACATGGGTTTGGAAAATAACCTGGCAGCCATGGTCGAAAGAATCATGACGCAAAATGGGATGAATATGGGCTTTCGTAGGCCCAACTTCACATCCCCACTGTCAGAATATGTGTTACAAACAGACTTACCTCCTAGATGTAAAGTCCCTAAGTTCACTAAATTTTCAGGAGACACGACAGAATCTACTGTCGAACATGTGGCGAGATACTTGATTGAAGCAGGAGATATTTCAAACAACGAAAACCCGAGGATTAAGTATTTCCCAAGTTCTTTAACAAAGAACGCATTTACTTGGTTCACAACTCTCCCCCCCCCCCCAATTCGATCCACCATTGGACCCAGTTGGAGAGATTGTTCCATGAGCAATTCTACATGGGACAAACCAAGATAAGCCTGAAAGAATTGGCCAGTGTAAAGAGACATTTCACTGAACCTATAGACGAGTATCTAAATAGGTTTAGGTTGCTCAAAGCAAGATGCTTTACGCAAGTGCCAGAACATGAGTTAGTCGAAATAGCCGCAGGGGGCTTAGATTATTCCATTAGGAAGAAATTAGACACTCAATACCTGAGAGACATGGCCCAATTGGCCGATAGAGTTCGACAGGTAGAACGCCTTAAGGCTGAAAAAGCCAAGGCGACAAAAACTCATAAAAGAGAAAGGATAGCATATGTCGGAATGGACGATGAAGATCCAGAAACCTTCGACGAAACTATAACCGTCGAAGAAAGCGAGGTCGATTTAGCGGAACTAAAACAAGGACCACCATACTCTTGCAAACTGCTGGTCCCCTCAAGTGGAAAAAATCCCACTGGTCCGGAAAGGGCCAACGATAGGTTCCCCAAAAAGACTTACAGTTTTGATATTACAAAATGTGATGAAATTTTTGACTTAATTGTAAAAGATGGCCAAATGATAGTACCCCCAGGGGTAAAAGTGCCTCCTCTTGATCAAAGAAAGAAAAGAGGCTTTTGTAAATATCATAATTTTCTGGGCCATAAAACATCTCAATGTTTTCTTTTCAGGAATCTCGTGCAAGATGCTATCGAAGAAGGGAGGCTGAAATTTGCTGACAAGACCCCCATGACTGTGGACTCTAACCCGTTGCAGGCTGAAGCCCATTATGCTGAACCTTCAGAGGTGAACGTGATCGAGGCATCCAGAAGCCAGGCGAAGAGGCCAGGAATAACTATGGTCGAAGTCACCAAGGATCATGTCAACATGCCAATCTTTGGCAGTTTTTCTGGGAATCTATCTAGAAAAACAATTGAAGCGGTCCAAAAAGCGGTCGAAAGCCCAAAACTGGAGACAGTTGGAGCCCAAAAATCTGGAACAAAACCCAGTTCCTACTTGGCTGCAGTTCAAGGCCAGACAGAGGACTTGGAGACTCAGATAAAGCAAATGACTCTTGCCACCAAAGACACCATGAATGTCAACATGGTCGAAATCTCTGAACCAAAAGCATCAGAGGAGGCCACTAGGCAAGAACAGGCCAACAAAACAGCTTTCCCTCGGGAAAATGAAAATCTGGCAGATTTCTTGCAAAGATGCCAGAAGAAGAAGTCAGAAGTGATGCTGTGTCCTCGATGCAGCTCGATTTTCGACAAAAAAGCTGCTGAACACATCCAAGGTGTAAGAGCAGCAAACAGAAGAAGGGAAAGTGTTGATACTCGACATGACCCCAGAAGAACCTACCAAAAGGGTTCAAATCAAGAGAAGAGGCCACTGACATTCAGGCCTCCAACCAATGTGCCAGTTGATACGTGGTATAAAACATCTGGTCGGAAGAGACCAAGCGAGGAAAGGTGGCACTCCTTCGAAGTGCCAAGAGGTTCATCTTTGGCACATAAGAAAGAACCTCCGGTTGTTACCCCTAAAGTGACCCAGGTATCAAGCAACTACAAAGGAAAGAATCCCATGTCTCGATCCCAATAGAGAAGATACCAGAGGCGGCGAAAGGCTGAGAGGGAAGCTGCTAATGAACCAAAGCCAGAATCAAGTTCAAATGTCCCTCAGAGAAAGCAGAGGAAGCCTCTGGAAAGACAACCAGTGACCAATAGGCTAGTCTGGCCTAACCAGGGTGAAGTTGATAACGAAGATGGCTCTGAGTCTGATGACACCCTAGATATCATGGTGAACATAGTCTCAGTTTTGCCAAGAGAGTTCAACCGCCAGGTGGAGGTCGAAGCAAGCGATTGGGAAGTCGAACAAGAAATGGCCAAACATAGGCCAGTATGCTACTTCGTCATGGATAATGGCGCTACTGAAGAGCAAAATGGTTTCTTCGAACCTCCTACAGAGGCGATGAAAAATCACCTCAAGCCTTTATTTATAAGGGCTAAACTCGAAGAAACCACAGTAAATAAGATCTTGGTGGACTGTGGGGCAACCATCAACATCATCCCTCACTTTATGCTAAGAAAAATAGGCAAGAGCGATGAAAACATCAAGCCTCACAACATGGTCCTGTCGAATTATGAAGGCGGAATAGGGACCACTATGGGTGTGATCCAACTGGACATCAAGGTGGGATCCATCCTTCGACCAACTATGTTTATGGTCATATCGGCCAAACCAAATTATAATCTTTTGTTGGGCCGAGAATGGATACATGGTGTTGGAGCTGTACCATCATCAATGCACCAAAGGTTGATACTATGGTGTCCTGATGGAATGGTCGAAAATATAGAAGCGGATCAAAGTTATTACTTGGGCGAAGTAAATCACCTAGGGATGGCAGACTTCGAAAAAAATTTGGCTCACATTGGGCCATGCCCAGCACCTGACTTCGACTTGGCGCCAGCGCCAAATGCTTTTTGTTCCTTATACCTGCACCCTGAGCATGGTTTTCAATGGGACAGAGAAGACTTGTCCCACATTGATTTTAGTGGGCTAACTGACATCCAGCCAACTGGTTGGGGAAGTGAATTCAGTGACAATGACTGAGTCACAATCACTGCAGCGAATTTCGGCTTATGTAGCCGAAACAAGGATGATAACGACTCTCGAAGCCGAAGTAAAATACATGGCCACACAGGCCAACGATCAAGAGTTACCTTCTGTAGGTCCTGGAAAAGATTTCGACCCAGAACCTCCTGATATCATGCCAGAAGGAATGCAGGAACAAAGGCTTGACGCCATCTATGACGATGAGCCTTTGGGATTAGAAAAGGACCCTTTAGCGAACAACATCAAAATGTTAGCGCAGGATCCTTTAGAAGAAATCAACTTGGGCGAAGGGTTAGAGAAAAAGCCAACTTACATTAGCGCAAAAATAGACCCAGAACTCAGGTTGGAAGTGATCCATTTGTTAAAGGAGTTCAAGGACTGCTTTGCGTGGGATTACGACGAGATGCCTGGTCTCGACAGAGGATTGGTAGAACTTCAGTTGCCAATCAAACCTGGGAAGAAGCCAGTCAAGCAAAGTCCAAGACGCTTCACTCCAAAAATACTGTCGAAGATCAAAACGGAAGTCGAAAGACTGCTGAAGTGCAAATTCATACGAGCTACGAGGTATGTCGAATGGATTGCAAACATTGTGCCAGTGATTAAGAAAAACGGTACATTGAGGGTATGCATAGATTTCAGAGAATTGAATGCTGCTACACCCAAAGATGAATATCCTATGCCTGTGGCGGAAATGCTAGTCGATTATGTCGCTGGCTATGAGTACCTGAGTATGCTCGATGGTTATTCAGGATATAATCAAATATTCATTGCTGAAGAAGATGTGTCGAAAACAGCTTTTCGATGCCCCGGGGCTTTAGGCACTTACGAGTGGGTAGTGATGCCTTTTGACATTGTTGTAAAATCTGTTTCCAGGAAGAACCATATAGACCACCTTCGACAATCATTTGAAAGAATGAGAGAACATGGTCTGAAAATGAACCCTTTGAAGTGTGCGTTCTGTGTGAAAGCTGGAGATTTCTTGGGCTTCGTCGTCCACAAGAAAGGAATCGAAATCAACCAGAACAAGACGAAAGCAATCCTGGAAGCGAAAGCGCCAGCGAACAAAAAGGAACTGCAATCTCTGTTGGGGCAAGATAAATTTCTTAAGGAGATTCATATCTAACCTAAGTGGAAAAGCTCAAGCCTTCTCACCCTTACTTCGATTGAATAAGGAAAGATTCGAATGGGGGCAAGAGCAACAAGAAGCTTTCGACAAAATCAAAGGGTATCTCACCAAGCCACCTGTTTTGGTGCCTCCTTGCAGCAACAGGAGTATGAGATTGTACATAGCTGCATCCGACAAAACTTTGGGAAGCATGTTAGCCCAAGAAGATGAAAATGGAGTCGAAAGACCCATTTACTATCTTAGTAGAGTTTTGAACGATGCAGAAACTAGATATAGCGAAGTTGAAAAATTATGTCTATGTCTTTATTTCTCTTGTACAAAGCTTAAACAATATATAAAGCCAGTTGATGTGTATGTTTCGTCTCATTTTGATGTTTTCAAGTACATGTTGTCGAAACCCATCCTACACAGCTGAATTGGCAAGTGGGCGCTAGCGTTAACTGAGTACTCCTTGACCTTTATGCCTCTTAGGGCAGTGAAAGGGCAAGTGGTGGCAGACTTTATAGTCGACCACTCAATTCAGGTTGAGAACATAAATTATGTGGAGATAGAGCCTTGGAAATTCTACTTCGATGGTTCCAGCCATAAAGATGGAACAGGAGTAGGGGTCTTGATTATTTCTCCAGAAAAAATTCCAACAACATTCAAGTACAAGATATCAGGTACTTGTTCGAACAATGAGGCTGAGTACGAAGCTCTAATTACCGACCTTGAGATATTGTTGGAATTTGGGGCAACTCGGGTCGAAATAATGGGAGACTCAGAGTTAGTCATTAAGCAAGTCACAAAAGAATATAAGTGCATAAGAGAAAATCTTATTATGTACTTTGTGATAGCAAATCGTTTATTGAAAAAATTCGAAATGGTCAACATTCGACACATACCCAGATTGGAAAATCAAATAGCCAACGATTTGGCACAAATTGCATCTGGGTACAAAATTTCAAAAACGAGATTACAAAGAGCAATCGAAGTCCGAGAAAAAATAAAAGCAACTAGTATGTCACCAACAGACTTGAAATCGACAAGACTAGGGTATGCTGATCAAAGGAACTTTGAAATATCGTTCATAGACAATTTGTCAGAGCAAGATTGGAGGAAACCCATTGTGGATTATCTACAAAATCCAGCAGCTTCGACAGAACGGAAAATAAAATATAGGGCGTTGAGTTACGTACTCATGGGTAATGAGTTATTTAAAAAGACGCCTGAAGGGGTATTGCTAAAGTGCTTAAGTGAAACTGAAGCATATATAGCCCTTTCGACTACGCACGCTGGAGCATGTGGGGCTCACCAAGTAGGCCATAAGATGAAATGGTTGTTGTTTCGACAAGGACTATATTGGCCCACCATCTTGAAAGATTGTGTCGAGTTCGCGAAGGGGTGCCAGGAATGTCAAGTCCATACAGGCATCCAGCATGTACCAGCAAGCGAACTTCACTCAATAGTGAAACCATGGCCCTTTAGAGGATGGGCGTTGGACCTTATTGGAGAGATTCGACCATCATCATCAAAGAGCCAGAAGTATATATTGGTAGGCATTGATTATTTCACTAAGTGGATCGAAGCTATTCCTTTAGTCAATGTAGACCAAGAAAATGTCATTGAATTTATTCAAAAGAACATTATCTTTAGATTTGGAATCCCTGAAACTATAACGACTGATCAAGGATCAGTTTTCACCGGTCAAAATATGCAGGAATTCGCTCAAGAAACATGCTTTAGACTTCTAACATCAACGCCTTATTATGCACAGGCGAACGGTTAAGTTGAAGCAGCGAATAAAATAGTGATTGGCCTGATAAAGAAGCATGTAGGGAAGAAGCCAAAAAATTGGCATAAGACGTTAGACCAGATCTTGTGGGCCTGTCGAACGTCCCAAAAAGAAGCCATAGGTACAACACCATATCGGCTAACTTTTGGTCATGACGCAGTGTTGCCAGCGAAAATTTGTCTTCAATCTGCAAGGGTTCAGAGACATCATGATATCCCCTCTGAGGTTTATTGGGATATGATGTTAGACGAACTAGTAGATTTAGACGAAGAAAGACTACGCGCTCTCGACCTACTAAGGATTCAGAAGAAAAGAGTAGAAGACTCTTACAATAAAAAAGTAAAACCTAAGGCATTCTCTCCTGGAGAATTAGTTTGGAAGGTGATTCTCCCCATGGATCGAAGGGATCGAAGCATGGGAAAATGGTCACCCAAATGGGAAGGACCATTCAGAATTATCCAAACTTTTTCTGGTGGAGCTTATGAAGTCGAAGAGTTAGGTGAAGATAAAAGACTCTTGAGAGTAAACAGCAAATATTTGAAAAAGTATAAACCTATGCTCCAAGAGATCAAAATAAATAGCAAGTAATGACCAAATTAACCATAAATAGCCAAAATGGAAAATTTTATAAGAATTAGCCAAAATGGTTACATTGTCAAATAAATATTACAATACATGGTTAATAAATGGCTGAGTAAATTAGAAGGGGATAGAATCTCTAAGTCGAAGGTACTTGGCCTGCTGCAACTCCAGTCTTTTGTTACACAAGGCAGTCGCCTGGGAAAGTTTGGCAATTTGGTCATCGAAGGCTTGGGCCTTCTCAGCAAACTCTAGGCCTCGTGTAACTTCAGCTTGGCTCTCTGTGTCTGAAACAGTCGAGAGAAGCTCCTCCTTGCGCTTGGTATTAGCATTTATCTTGGCCTCCAGCTCTTCGATTTGCGCCTTTATAGAGGCATTGTCTCGATCTATGGCGTCAATTTCTTCTTGCTTGGATGCCTTCTGCTTCGACAACTCTGCAATTCGAGAAGTCGTTTCAGCTACCTCAGTCCAGGCAGAAGAACTCTTGCCATGTAGCGCTTCGAGCTGGCTGTTGAAGCCCCTCTGACGTCGATAGTCCGCAGAGACTTGGTCAACAATGGAGTATAACTCCAAGATAAAGCTGGAAACCTCTGGAGTCACAGTAAGTAAATCGACTGCATTCAAAACAACTCCCAAACAAGACGGAGCAGTAGGATCCCCCTCCAAAGCCTTCATCAGATCTTTCTTGAAGAACTGAGCCTTGACCTTCATCAAAGCCTCATCAAGAGGAGAAGTCGAAGTGGACTTCCCCGATGCAGTAGAAGCATCATGACTAAGGTCAGATGAACTTCCCCTACTCTCGATGATGGCATTCAGGTAGCCAATGGGATCAGTTTGCTTCAAGAGTGCCAAGTCTTCTTTAGACTTAGGCTTTGTCGAGGTGGTAACCCTTACAGCAGCGTTGGCTTGGGGTTGAAGTTGTTGAGTAGCGTCTGCATCGACATGACTCTCTTCGACCTGTAGTTCGGTAGTGCCAGCATCAACATGATCCCCTTCGCCATGTTGCTCCTCTGTAAGATCGACCACTTGAGTTTCCTTTGGTTGTTGTTCCTCTGCTTCGACAATGGCTTCATCGTTCGCCAATTCCTCCTCTTGTTGCCTACTGTGTTCAGCAGAGTCTTGTGTCTCTGAAGTCTTTGGTGCTGAACTTTCGGTGGTCTCCTGAAAATAGAAGAGGAAGAATCTTCTGGTTTAGAAAGAGACACAATCGAACGTGAGCATCGACACCTGAGTTAAAAATGGTCAGAGAAACTACCTGCAGAGGAATTTCAGCCCCAGGGCTGGAATTATCACTTTCGACGGGTTTATTGAGCAAAACGTTTAGCTCCTCCTCCGTGGGCTCTTCGATGATCACGGGAGGTGGCCCGGGTCTTCTCCCTGCAACCTTTATTCTGATCATGGGTCGAGACTCAGGAGAAGGAGCATCTTTCTTCAGTTTTCTTCGTTTAAGAGGAGCGGGGGGAGATTCGTCCTCGTCGTCACTCCCAGATTCGACCGTTAGTGCAGGTCGTTTCTTGGGTGCAGGTTCCTAAAAACCAATTGGAGTTCGATTTAGAACGCCACATCGAAAATCAGGATGTTAAAACCAGAAGGAAATAATAAAAGTTTGGTTACCGGTGCTAAAGGTTTTGTCGAGGGACCTCCTCCCTGATGGCTTTCTGTGGTTTTTGCCGGTGCTGAAGGTTTTGTCGAGGGACCTCCTCCCTGATGGCCTTCTGCGGCTTTCTTTGCTGCAGGCTTTCGAACAACTGAAAGAAGACGCGTTCACAAGTTATAATTAACAAGTTACAAGTCGAAATGGAAAGACAAAAATAATTTGGAGAGTGAACGTACATTTCTTTATTTTGTCAAGGACTAGAACGAAGGACTTCTGAAGTTCGTCCACAAAATCTTTTTCGTCGAAGAACTCTTCAGCATAATAACTCTTCCACCAGTCTTCGAAAGATGGTGAACAGAGGAAGTTAAGTTGATAGTCAAATAGTGAAAGTACTGTTCGACCAGCGTACCTGCCAATATGCTTGGTGGCAGCATCCTCAGTATAATCATTGCAAAAATATAACATTGATTTCTCCCTAGGAAAAATGGGAGAAGGAAGTGATTGGATGATACCAAACTGTCGCGAGACCAAGTTTGGCTGATAAGCGATCAAGCTCAGGTGATTCTTGGAACTCTTAAAGCGCAGTGGCATTATTCTGGGTGTGAGAAATACTTCCCACATTATTGTGTGTTCTTCGACATGAGGGTCACCTGACGACTTGGGATAGGGCCTGGTGAACCATTCTGGACCAAACTTTCGACGGGCGAAAGGAGCCATGGTCGAGGTGAATTCTTTTCTTCCTGCAAACATCAAGACGAAGTTCGCAAAAGTCTGTTGGAGTTCCAGCCCATCCTCAGTCGGAGTCAGTAAAGCCAGTCTGGTGCCTTCGATACGCCTTTTGGCTATCTCAGGAGCTTGTTCATTTATTTGAGTTTTCTGAGGTAAGAAAGACTCAAAAGTGGCATTTAGCCATAGTTGAAGTAGCCAGAAGGGTCCTGCAAGCAACAAACTGGCTCTATTTTCGATGACCTTTAACATAGTCACTCCACTGCTGATCGACTCATAGAGGTTCGCCAGGATTAATTCGGCCAAACAAATGTTTTGACCATGGTGAAGCTGGGTAGCAAGGGTGACCATTTTCTTTGTCACCTGTAGAGACTTCGTGCAGAACACAAAGCGTGACAGCTAAAGGGCTAGAAACGCAATGTGCTCCACGTCCGTCACATTGGCTGTCGACCTGTCATGGTAGTGGTTGATGTAGGTGGTATAGGTGGGTTTGGTAGCTGAAAACCCAATTTGGTCTTCCGACATTTCCTCTGGGTCGAAATAATCCCCAGTTGGTCGAAGACCGGTGATGGCAGCCACGTCGAAAAGAGTGGGTGTTAGCATTCCACAAGGCAGGTGGAAAGTGAAGTGAGTATAATCCCAGAAAAGCAAAGAGGCTATCAGCATCTCAGGGGAGTAGTTGAGACCAGTCTTCGACAGCATGACTAGGTCATAAATCCCCAGGTTCTTCCAAATCGAAGCCTGGCTTTTTTCCATCTTCTCTAGCCAAGCGTTGTAGTCTGGTGTAAGGCTAGGGCTAGACCTAAAAGCCCTAACACCTCTATTGAAGAAACGAAGATCTATCTTTTCCTTAGCAGGATCTTCGTTGTCATCTGCAGCCTTTTTGGAGCACCCAACAGGTTTGAGTGCCTCAAGCACCGGGAAGAAGTTCTTGATCTTCGTAGATTCATCAATGCATGTGGATAACGGGCCAGACATGGCGAAAATCTGGTTGGAGTATCCAACCGGAATCATTAGTTGATGAGAATAAGCTTCACGCTCAGCAGTTCCCAGGGGTTCAGGAACCCTTCGCATGCCTGTAGAGTTAACTGTTGGAACAGTTGAGAAGATTTTTGGTTTGGCAGTTCTAGAAGGAATGTTAGAACTGGGAGCATTAGAAGAACCTGAAGCCATTTTTGGGTTAAGATTGAAGGTGGAGTGAAGAACAAAGTGTTTGCAGGTTTGCAGAATTTTTTGTTCAACAATAAGGTTTGGATGCAGAATGGCGTGAAAAAGTCCCACAATGGGTACCTAGCGCTATTTATAGTGGTTGGGAAATCACAAAATTCGAGGCCATTTAATGTTGCAGATGATAGTGGGGCACGTGGCGCTCCTTCGCTGACATAGTCGTTCTGCAGAAAGGAAACGGTGCAACGTGCACCCTCGTTTTTGGGAAATTGTCATGATGACAATCTGTGAAAAGACATTGGGCACGCTAAACGCCTTACTGAGGTGACGTCTTAGGTACAGATGGAATGATGGCTTTTTCTTGGGATTGTCAGTTGGTTGGTAGAAGACGAAAAGCGCACAGGTTAATCTGTGGCTAAGAATGAAGGACAGGTGTCGAGTGGAATCTCAAAGAATGCCTTTTTCTTTTCAGCGTCGAAATAAGGCATTCTTGGGGGGCAATTTGTTGGCTCCTAAGTTCGACACCCTTGTTTTCATTAATATAGACCATTAATTATGAGGGATGGTTTCGACCAGCTGATTCTGTCGAAATGCTCATCAGAAGATGGCAAGGTACTTAGAGAATTTCTTCTAAGTAGGAATCTTGTTGCCTTCGACGTCGGAGGAGCTTCTCGACAAAGGTATTCGATGCTCAGAGTGGAACGGTTTGAGATTCGAATGTTTGGAGGGAAAACGGTTCCCAGTAGTTACCAAGTGCAACGTGCCAAGATCAGGAGCGTCGAATGCTGTGAGCATGCCAAGTGGATTCATCTCGAAGCAGCGTAACTGCCCAACGGTTACTTGAGATGTATTTTAGTATAAATACTAGTCGTTCACGTAGTTTTTCGCGTGTGTTCACAATTATATACAAGTTACTCATTTAGATTCAAGTACCCAGTGTGAGCGAAAGAATTGTTGAGAATGTATGTGTGAAACACCATTTAAATTAATCAAAGTCATTTATTTTCCAGAACTTTATTCCCTTTCATTTACTTTTCCCAGTCGAAGCCTTTATTTAACGCTTTCCTTTATTCTATCAAGTTTTCTTCATGCAATTTACATAAAGTGTCTTTATTTTCTTGTCATTAACCATCATTAAACTTAGTCAAAACCCCAAAAATCAACCATGTCTTAGGATCAATCTGATCGATCCTGCGAGTCACCAAATAAGTAACCTTTTGGAGGATCAGCGGTTGTTTACCAATTTCCACGGTAAACACTTGGGCGCCAACCAAAATTTCAACCAAAACAGTTGAGTGATCCATACCGGCTTTCAAAGCAATCATCTTTCTGCAGAGTTCAGAAACCTCTTGTTTGATATTCTCCATTGTTCTATTAGCGCGAGTGTTGCACTGGTCAGACCAAAGGAAAGAAAATAAGACTTGGAAAAAGACCTTTGAAAGTGAAACAAAAATGTAGAATGGTGCATGATATGTGTGATACGGTGGGAGAACTGACTTGAGGTTTGCGTTTGTATTCGCACTTGTGCGGTTAGCAAGAGTCGCCACCGACTTTTTACTTTATCCTAAAGGAAAGGTTAAAAAAGCACAGCAAAAACCTTTTGAGATATTTCGCGGGTTCGGGGGGTAGATTATGAAAAGGGAAGGTATTAGCACCCTTTTCATCCATGGTTATCCATGGGCTCTTAGTTACTTGGTTTTTTAGATCACTTGCCTTGTTTTTCGATTGCTTTGAAAATGGTGTGTGTGTGGGTGCTTTTTGAAAATGTTTTGGAAAAAGATGCCTTGTCTTAGGCAACTAATGTATTTGACTCGTGTTTGAGTGTTTTACAAAAGTGTGAATCTTTTCGAAAAGATGTTTTCAAATGTTTTTGAGAGCTTGTTTGAATGTGTTGTGGATTGTGGTTTTTGAAAAGAAGGCAGGTGTTTTTGCAAGTTTGATCTCAAGTAACTAAGAGTTTTGTCTACCCTATTGTACTCAAAGGTTTTTTGTCATGTTTTAACCCCGTTTAACAATTTTGTTCCACCATTGAAATTGGTGGACAATCTTGCGTTTAGGAAGTTTATTCGGGACAGGCACGGGTCATCGCATAGACCATGAATGCAATAATGCCAAGTGTCTTTGGCAATTTGTTTTGAAGGGACTATGATCATTCCGTTTAGGCAACTTTCGAAAGCGTCATCGAGGGACTTATGATCATTTGATTTTGTTTTGCCAAAGACATTCGACGTGCAAGCATGGCCCATTTTGGAAGGCAACATGTGGGATTACCCTAGGGGGTGCAAGTGTGATTGTGTATTGATTACATGCATTTGTCTTGTATTAGGTTATCTAGCGTTTGATTTTATGTACATACAAACCCTAGGTCTAACCATGGTATAATTGAAAAGCTGTAAATTGCGGAATGTAAATCTACGCTATTACAAAATAATGTCCGGGAGTGGGGGTATAAATGTACAAGGGGATGAGACTTATAGTATTTACAACCAAATCGAATGTCGCAATCAAATGAATATCAAATATACAGATATAAGATAAAGTGTGTATAGGGCAATATATTGTGTAAATGTACAAGTGTATATGTATGTGAATTGTGTATGTATTTGTGTACAAGTGCGAAATGTGAAATTGAGCCGCATTAGGGTTTTGACCTAGATATACGTTTTAATCTGAATTTTGATTTTTGTATGTTTATGTACAAAAGAAAAATGAAGCGTTTTGATTAAGTGTTTAAGTTTTAATTAAAAAAAGTATTTTAGTCAAAATGTTTGTGAATTTAGATATTAGAGAAAAATGTATTTAAATGGTTATGTATGAAAAAGAATGTTAATTAAAAAAGTTTAATTTTAATTATGTATGAGAATGTATAATATGTACAAAAATGCATTTAACTAAAAAGGTATCTTCAATTTAATCATGTATAAAAAAGAAAAGATAATTATATACAAATGTATTTCAAAAATGTTTTTAAGTTTAATTTGTGTATAAAAAGTATTTAAATTAAGTTAGTGTGTTTAATTAAATTAAGAAATAAATTGTATATGTTTTAGAAACAATGGATTAATTGAGTTAGTATATAAAAAAGAAAATATTGTTTTTTATTATAAGAATGGAAAGAGTTAGTATTTTTATCAAGAAGCAAAAAATATAAAATAAATAATAAAAACAAAGGGTTAGCTGATTAATGAATATTGGATAAAAGAGATTGATGTTTAATGGGCTTAGGAAGGCAGACACGGGTTAAGCCCAAATCAAAGCCTGAAACGAAATTTAGGGTTAAGCGTGTTGTTTGTGGAACGAGGGTTAGGGCTAGAGGCAGCGACGGCGCGTTTGGTTCGTCTTCTCCGATTGGCAATTCCCTGAGCGTTCATCTCCGGCCACCAACGCAACCCATACTCTCTTCCCTCCAAGGCAATGGATACGTTGCTCCAGGTTTGTTTCAGTATTCCCTTTTTCTTCTATGACTGATACGCGTGGAATTTGTTCTGAGCTCTTTATTTGTTTCGTTTTTTTTATGAGGTGAAGGGAAAGATATAGCAAATTCGTTACCTGATTCCTGGAGATGGAGGAGAGAAAAGGGATGCGTTGAGGAGGCCGGAGCGGTGAAGCTTGATGCTTGCTTGGACGCCTTCTTGGTAACTTCGTTCCTTGCTATTTATGCTTAGGTTTTTGATGATGATATTCGCTGAGAAAACCTAAATCCTTGCTTCTTTATCTTCTCTTCTGTGCCACTGATGCTTATTGCTTATGTTTCACTTTCGTTTTTCCTCTTCTTTTACTGTGTGTTGATCTTGGGAATTTGCTTGAGTATCTTTACCTCTTCCACTTTCGTGTTGCCTTGATTCGTTGGTTTAAACTCTTGCTTGATGTATGTGATTGCTTATGTGTGCTTGCTTGCCCAAGGATGAACCTAGGGTTCTGAGGGGCCTATGTTGCCTTGAGTGTTTGAACAGATATTGCCTTGATGTTGCCTTCTGAGATGCCTATGATGAAGTTAGCTTCTGAGGCTTGGGTTATGTTTCGTGAATGATGCTTGGCTTTAGACTGGTTTACCAGGTTTTTGACAGGGAGTTTTGGATGATGGTTTGGGTTCTTGATATCAGTTTTGGTAAGTATGGTTTGAAAGTTGAGGCTTGAGTTTTGTTTTTTCTGATATTGGTTAGATGACAGGGTATTGGTTTAGCATAAGATGGTGAGGTTATGATTTGGATTATCAGGTTTCTTGTTTGGCATAAAGGTTGAGTTTTTTGAGTTGGGATCTCAGGTTTCTTGTGTTTGGCATAAAGGTTTGGTCATGGTGTTTTTGACAGGGTTGGCTTTGGATGATGGTTTGATGGTTCTGGTTAGGCAGCATGTAGAGTTTTTGTGGTGTCGTTTTGGATATGGTTATGACTGATGCTAGCAGGTTTCTTTTGCAAAGTTATGGTGTTTTTGACAGGGTTGGTTTTGGACTTTTAGAGTTTGTATCTCTCTCCCTATTCTAAGCTGAACTCAGTTTGTATATCCTTTTTTATTTACCTGCTATGTTGCTCTCTTCTATTCTGAATTGCCTGCTGTGAGCTGCTTGTGGACTTGTAGATTTTGTGTATCTTCTTTTCTGTGACTTGCCTGCTGTCTGCTGAACTGTCTTGGATTTGCTTGCATAATCTCTTTCTCCTGTCTATCTGCTGAACTGTCTTGCCTAACCCCTGCCTGCTTTAATCTCTTTTCTCTCTCTCAAAGTACAGCTTAGGATTTTAATATGATTTTACTGTACTGTTCTGAAGGGGCCTTATGGGAAATGATGAGTTTATCACTTGCATAATACACTACTGCATCTCCTTTTTACAGTTTGTGTAGATTTTCTGCTTTTTGATATCTTGGCAAAAGTCTTTCCATGACAGCTTTGAGTACTTTTCCTGATTTTCTTTGAGTGGACTTTGTTTTAGATTTGAAAGTTTGGATTGAACTTTTTCAGTTTAGTTTGGATTTTGAATCTATGCAGCTTGCAAATCTTTTAGAAACTATGCATTTTTGACATTTGCATTTCATGAGATAAAATAATCTTCCCTCTCTGTGAACCGGGAGAAATCCCGTGATTTGCAGAGAGGGCAACTGATCCCAGTCAGTGGCCCCTAATGATGAGCATTTTTATCCGTCTCTGCTAATTTTAATTCTTTCTGACTTTCTTATTTCTTTTTGCAGATGAAAGATGGAATGCCGGAGCGGAGTGAAGAATGAAGAATGTTTAGAAAATAGGATAATTTTAATTCTATGTAATATTTAGATTAAATGTAAATTATTGTTTGTAATAAACAACAATTTGTAAATAATTCAAATATCAAATAAAAATCCAAATTATCCAATTGGTTCCATTTTTCTTTATTGTTTATTTATTTATTTAAAATTCTTAGAATTAAACAATTGAAAAATAAATTCAATCATTTAATTTCAGAGTAATAAATAGCTTAAATAAAACAACATTGATCAAATTAAATCCGTCTTATCCAACATCCAAAGCAAAGCAGCAATTAACCCAGATAGACTGATCAAACACATGAACACTGTGAATTCCAAAACTGCATCTTGCATCTGACTGGCCCAATCAACACGTACTGAATTCAAACCACCGTCTCTTTTGCTGATCAAACCAAGATAACGCGAATTTTAATCCGAATCTCGAAATAAATCGCAAAGTGCTGTTGAATTCAAATTCTCTGAGAATATGCCTATGAAACCCTAATTCCCGATTAAATGCCAAATCACGCTCGCTTGATCAAAATTGAAACAAAAATCAATCAAACCCTAAGCCCACTGTATGAAACAATTCAAAGCTCTGAAAATCAGTAAAACCCTAATTTTGCTTGACCGTCAAGAAAAGTCCGTTTGTCCGATTCTTGAGTCAGTTTGAGAAGTCAGGAAATGTTTGAAGCTGAGATTTCTTTGTGGAAAAGCGCGAGGGCAAATTTTGGGGTACAACAGTTGCCCCTGTTCAATCTTCTTTGACCTGAAGAGTTAGATTGGCAAGTTTGCTTTTCGCGACTTGAAGGTAAAAGGAGATTGAACACTAATGTGCCCAGAAAATTTGCGCTCGTCGATGTGACGGTGAGGTGAATGGGCTTAAAGACGCCACCTGGTGCGAAAGAATTTTGTCGGGGGATGGGCTTAGAGATGCCATCTGAGAATGGGCTTACAGATGCCATCTGGTGCGAGAGAATTTTGTCGGGGGATGGGCTTAGAGATGCCATCTGAGAATGGGCTTACAGATGCCATTCGGCGACTGCTGGTAGGAGGATGGGCTTATAGATGCCATATGGTGATGTTGAACTGTACGTCATTGGTAAGTGGACGAGTATCAGAAGGGCATCCCTGTTTTGGAATATCTCTGAACTGGGGTCTGAACAAGCAACAGATTGATGTCCGTGTCTGGAGAATCTGTAAACTACTTTCAGGAGTTGGGACTGAACAAGCAATGGAGCAGCATCCGTTGTTGGGAAGCGTCCGTAACTTATTTTCAAAAATTGAGAAGAGTCTGAATCAGTCGGTAGATTGACCTCCGTTGTAGGGAAGAATCCGTAAACTGTCTTCAAAAGTTTGAGAAGAGTCTGAATCAGTCGGTAGATTGACATCCGTTGTAGGGAAGAATCTGTAAACTTGTTTCAGAAGTTGAGAAGTTGAAGAGGAACCGGTGTAAGGTTTCTGCTGATGCGTCTGAATGAATCTGGAATGAGTATCAAGATGTTGCCGTGTCCGGGTCACATCTGAACTATTTTTGGATGAATCTCAGGCGATGATCTGTGTCTGTCGACTGATCTTACATGAAAGGTGAAGGGTTAGTTGTATGCAATGTTATGATGCATGATGCAATACATGTGACATTTAATGTTTATGATATGAATGTAATGAATGCACATGTAAGCTGATGAGCTAATCTTGCCAAGGATACATGATTCCGAGATGGCTGAAGATAAAAGCGTCTTGACCGCTGCCGGGGAAAATAAATCCTTGACTGTCGTTGGGGAAGAGAATTCCTGATGACTTCTACTGGGGAGCTCCAACTAGTGGACTCATACCGGGGAGACCAGATTGAGAGTCTTTGGTTTGATGGGAGGTAACCCTGGAGACTTCACTGGGGAACTCAAGATTGCTTCCTTAAAACTCTGTGGGGAGAAGGTTTAAAAATCTGACTCCGCTGGGGATTGAAGGAACTCCGCTGGGGATTGAAGGAAGCTTAAATTCTGAGGGGAATTGAATTCCGGGGAATCCCTGGCTGGGGATAGGAAGAATCTTGGCGAGCGCAATCTTCCGTGGTTGTTAGCTTTGAGAAGAATCTGAACAAGTGATAGGTTAACATCCGTTTACTTGGAGAACCTGTGAACTGTTTTCAGAAGTCTTGAAGTTGAATTAGCAATAGAGCAACATCCGTTGTTGGGAAGCGTCCGTAAACTAAATTCGAAGGTCGCATCTGAACAAGTTGATAGATTAACATCCGTTGTTGGGATGAGTCCATGAACTGTTTTCAGAAGTCTGGATAAGAATCTGAACAAGTCGGTAGATTGGCGTCCGTAGTTGGGAAGAATCCGTAAACTGTTTCAGAAGTCTTGGAGAGGAATCAGCAATAGAACAACATCCGTTGTTGGGAAGCGTCCGTAAACTGAATTCAAAGGTTGCATCTGAATAAGTTGATAGATTAACATCCGTTGTTGGGATGAATCCATGAACTGTTTTCAGAAGTCTTGATAAGAATCTGAACAAGTCGGTAGATTGGCGTCCGTTGTTGGGAAGAATCCGTAAACTGTTTCAGAAGTCTTGAAGGGGAACCGGTGTAGGGTTTCCTGATGATGAGCTTGTGTAAAACTGCATCGGGTTTTGAACACTTTTGACATTCGAATGCCCCAAGTGGTGATGTAGATAAATCCTGGCTTATTACAGGTGTTGGTCTAACATCGGTTGTTCACAGATGTTTCCTGGGTTGTTGCAGGTGTTGATCTGGAATTCTTCAGACATGCCCTGGCTGGATACAGGAGTCGAATCTGGAAAGGTGATAGTTGATAGATATGCCCTGGCAGGATACAGGAGTCGAATCTTCAAACTCTTCAGACATGCCCTGGCTGGATACAGGAATCGAGTCTGGAAACGTTGTAGTTGATTTGTTGAACACTTTTGACATTCGAATGCCCCAAGTGGTTGTGAAGGAGTCTTGAATTAAATTACTCTGCATATTGAGAGATTTCTTGAAATCTTGACTGGACTGCCCCAGGTTAATTGTACTTTGAAAGATCTGTTGGACCTTGACTGGACTGCCCCAGGTTAACTGAATTGTGATATGTCATGTCCCTTTGTTGATAAGGGAAGTGTTATCCTCTTGAAGTGATTTTGACTTACTGAGAGAGTTTTCGTTCCTCTGAACATTCGCTGCATGAATTTCTTCGCTGTCAAACAAAAGGGTCAAATGCAGACAGTGATATTCGAATAATGCAAAGTTTATGTTTGTCTCGAAGTTTTGAAAAATGCGTTTTTTAGCAGAAAACTTTTCACAAGGCAAGTTAACACAAGACTTAGAGCAAAGCCCTACAGGAGTCAGGATACCTTTTGTAACAGTATGCTTTCGAACTAACCCATGCTTCAATTAGGACTTTTGAAGGGTTGTAACGTGGCCTGGTTCACGGTTTAAGAAACAAAGGATAAAGGCTCAAAGTGTATTTGTACCCACCCGCTCTTCGTGATGTTCTTCAACCTAAACTCAGTTAATTGTGCGTCGCACTCTGTTTTGAGTTTGGAACGACTTTTGGGCGACGGTTCACCGGTTTGAATTTTGGGAGACAGTCATTATCTCCTTTTTCTTTTTCAATTTTTTTCATGTTGTTGAGGGTTTTGTAACGACCTCACTATTTTGATTTGTTATCCCTAACTTTTGCCTGACTGTTACCGTTTTCGGGATTACTGTCAGCGGGATGCCCCAGCTTTCTTAAGCCTCCTTTATAGGTTTTGGCTCGGTGGGCTTTTCTCTTTTGAGAGATTGACTGTCTATGCGATAGGGAACCACCCTTGTCTTTTGATTCCGAAGGAGTGCTTTCTTTCTTGACGTCGTTCGTTGTATTACGAACCGAGAGTTTGCGACTTCAATGCGCGTTTTCTTTTGAGTTAACTGAGATACTACCCTGCCCCAGGTTTATATCAAAGGTTTTGATTGTTTAGAACAGGAAACTTCTACTTCTTTGGCTCGAAGGGGTTGACTAGGGATTAACTTCCTTATAACTCCAGTGTTTGGGAATTGAAAGAAATGCCTGTACATCATCAGCAAGGTTTGTTCAAAAGCATACTGTATAAGATCACGGTATTGTTTCGTCATCCTCCCTCTAAAGGCTTGCAGCTTTTTATCAAGAGTCAAATATCATAGAGAAAAGCATAAGAGTAGTGAAACGAATGGATGAATTCAAGACAAACATATGCAATGCATTAATGAAAACAGAGTTTAACATCAACAAATAATTGTTTTGACAGCAAAAGAAATTACAACTTTGAAAAATTCAAAAAGAAGCAAAAGTCTTTCAATTCGAGCTTCGTCACTTCAAGCGGAGAACCCTTCAACGGAAGATCTTCATCTCGCCGTCTGGCATGAACCTCAGCACTCCAATGTCAATCAGATCTTGAATCTTGTTCTTCAAGGCCCAACAGTTATCGGTGTCATGTCCTGGGCTATAGGAATGGTAAACACAAAATGCATCGGGATGATAGCCAGGAGCGGAGGTATTTGGGTTCCGGATAGGATCCCTCAAAGCAGTTAGATTAACCTCCAACAAGCGCTCCAGAATTAGAGATGACGGTATGTCAGTCTCTGTGAACTGCCTTCCCGACGTTTCTTGTCTACGCCGATTGCCCCGCTGACGCCGGCGAGGTTGTTGATGGGCTTGTGACCCTGAAGCTAGCAAAGGAGCCTTCCCCTTGTCTTCTTGGGTGGGTGGAGGTTGCGCGGTGACTTGCTCTTCGACCTCAGATGTTTGCCCCAGTTGGTTGTTTGGAAGCAGTTGGCGGACCAGAACTCCGAGTTCCTCTTGTCTTTGAGATAGGTCTTGGATGAGAGCCATCTGGCCCACCAAATATCCCATCATTTGAGTCCTCAGTGTTGTCAGATCAAACTGCAGCTCCGCAATCTGATCATTCCTGGCATTGTTGGAACTCCCCAAGCCGTTGGTGAGGAGAGCTTTCATCTCTTCTTGCCCCAGAGACAAGTTCATGAACATCTCTTGTAGCTGAGCAGTCTGGTCCTGGATGTCCTTGACAGACCGTTCTAGAGCCATCTCTTGCTGAAATAAACAGCAGGAGAGTAAGGAAACCTGAAAAAGGAAAGGTCGTCAAAATGCAATGCATGATATGTGGATGCATGCTTCCAAGGATCTCTTGGGGTAAACACAAGAGAAATGTTAGAGGTTGAACTCTGCTCTTGGGTTGGAGAACTCTGCACCGGTGGACGTCTTTCCACGAGAATCAAGCTCACCATGTCGAGTGGGTCATGGCCACTGATTCAAGTTGTTGTACTTGATCTTTGTTTGGAGAGCTTTGTGTTAGTGGATGTCTTTCCACGAGAATCAAGCTCACCATGTCAAGTGGGTCATAGCCACTGATTCAAGTTGTTGCACTTGAACTTTGATTGGATTGGTTAGAGGAGAGACCTCTTGCCCCTTGATAGATGTCTGGTTCAACGTAACCTTGCATCAAAAGAACCCTCGAGATCCTTGAAATGGTTATTAAAAATGCTAAAATGCTATGGTATGATGTCATGATGTTATGTACATGTATGCACAAGCAAGTAAGTGTATATACAGGCAAACAATATTCACACAAAGCACACAAGGCCTTAGGTTTAGGCTTGCATGAGGTTCAGGTACTACCCTCTTTCAGTTTGTTGGTTAAAACCTGTCCTATCAAAAGTAACCGGGTTCTAGAGGTCCCAATATCACTGGATTGCTTTCATTGTTCATCGTTTCGATTTAGCCACTGAACTGGCGACCGAAATATTCCAGGAAAGCAACCCTCAATTGAGTGTAGTATCGAGTATCAACCAACCTCGGACTGCACCAAAGTCAGTTATCTCACTACCCTAAAAAGGCCAAGATGGTCAATTAAGGTTCTAAGGTCAGTTGATGCTTCGCGACACCACGCGGCGGCCCCGTACTCTCCTTGACTGAACTCAAGGGTTACCGGTACACACCAAAGTGCCACATCAACGTAGCAGACTGCTTCAACCATGTCGGTATACCCCGCACAGTTCCCTCACAGCCTTGTTGCTACCTAAAAGGGTTTCCCCAGATCCGGGTTAGGATCTATAAAACTCTGATGCAAAGCCCACAAATGTAAAGCAAACAAAGCAATCAATTGAAAGTAAAGGTGATCTAAACCCTAAGGTAACCCCACTTTAAAAAATTCCCCAGCAGAGTCGCCAGTTCTGTGATACGGTGGGAGAACTGACTTGAGGTTTGCGTTTGTATTCGCACTTGTGCGGTTAGCAAGAGTCGCCACCGACTTTTTACTTTATCCTAAAGGAAAGGTTAAAAAAGCACAGCAAAAACCTTTTGAGATATTTCGCGGGTTCGGGGGGTAGATTATGAAAAGGGAAGGTATTAGCACCCTTTTCATCCATGGTTATCCATGGGCTCTTAGTTACTTGGTTTTTTAGATCACTTGCCTTGTTTTTCGATTGCTTTGAAAATGGTGTGTGTGTGGGTGCTTTTTGAAAATGTTTTGGAAAAAGATGCCTTGTCTTAGGCAACTAATGTATTTGACTCGTGTTTGAGTGTTTTACAAAAGTGTGAATCTTTTCGAAAAGATGTTTTCAAATGTTTTTGAGAGCTTGTTTGAATGTGTTGTGGATTGTGGTTTTTGAAAAGAAGGCAGGTGTTTTTGCAAGTTTGATCTCAAGTAACTAAGAGTTTTGTCTACCCTATTGTACTCAAAGGTTTTTTGTCATGTTTTAACCCCGTTTAACAATTTTGTTCCACCATTGAAATTGGTGGACAATCTTGCGTTTAGGAAGTTTATTCGGGACAGGCACGGGTCATCGCATAGACCATGAATGCAATAATGCCAAGTGTCTTTGGCAATTTGTTTTGAAGGGACTATGATCATTCCGTTTAGGCAACTTTCGAAAGCGTCATCGAGGGACTTATGATCATTTGATTTTGTTTTGCCAAAGACATTCGACGTGCAAGCATGGCCCATTTTGGAAGGCAACATGTGGGATTACCCTAGGGGGTGCAAGTGTGATTGTGTATTGATTACATGCATTTGTCTTGTATTAGGTTATCTAGCGTTTGATTTTATGTACATACAAACCCTAGGTCTAACCATGGTATAATTGAAAAGCTGTAAATTGCGGAATGTAAATCTACGCTATTACAAAATAATGTCCGGGAGTGGGGGTATAAATGTACAAGGGGATGAGACTTATAGTATTTACAACCAAATCGAATGTCGCAATCAAATGAATATCAAATATACAGATATAAGATAAAGTGTGTATAGGGCAATATATTGTGTAAATGTACAAGTGTATATGTATGTGAATTGTGTATGTATTTGTGTACAAGTGCGAAATGTGAAATTGAGCCGCATTAGGGTTTTGACCTAGATATACGTTTTAATCTGAATTTTGATTTTTGTATGTTTATGTACAAAAGAAAAATGAAGCGTTTTGATTAAGTGTTTAAGTTTTAATTAAAAAAAGTATTTTAGTCAAAATGTTTGTGAATTTAGATATTAGAGAAAAATGTATTTAAATGGTTATGTATGAAAAAGAATGTTAATTAAAAAAGTTTAATTTTAATTATGTATGAGAATGTATAATATGTACAAAAATGCATTTAACTAAAAAGGTATCTTCAATTTAATCATGTATAAAAAAGAAAAGATAATTATATACAAATGTATTTCAAAAATGTTTTTAAGTTTAATTTGTGTATAAAAAGTATTTAAATTAAGTTAGTGTGTTTAATTAAATTAAGAAATAAATTGTATATGTTTTAGAAACAATGGATTAATTGAGTTAGTATATAAAAAAGAAAATATTGTTTTTTATTATAAGAATGGAAAGAGTTAGTATTTTTATCAAGAAGCAAAAAATATAAAATAAATAATAAAAACAAAGGGTTAGCTGATTAATGAATATTGGATAAAAGAGATTGATGTTTAATGGGCTTAGGAAGGCAGACACGGGTTAAGCCCAAATCAAAGCCTGAAACGAAATTTAGGGTTAAGCGTGTTGTTTGTGGAACGAGGGTTAGGGCTAGAGGCAGCGACGGCGCGTTTGGTTCGTCTTCTCCGATTGGCAATTCCCTGAGCGTTCATCTCCGGCCACCAACGCAACCCATACTCTCTTCCCTCCAAGGCAATGGATACGTTGCTCCAGGTTTGTTTCAGTATTCCCTTTTTCTTCTATGACTGATACGCGTGGAATTTGTTCTGAGCTCTTTATTTGTTTCGTTTTTTTTATGAGGTGAAGGGAAAGATATAGCAAATTCGTTACCTGATTCCTGGAGATGGAGGAGAGAAAAGGGATGCGTTGAGGAGGCCGGAGCGGTGAAGCTTGATGCTTGCTTGGACGCCTTCTTGGTAACTTCGTTCCTTGCTATTTATGCTTAGGTTTTTGATGATGATATTCGCTGAGAAAACCTAAATCCTTGCTTATTTATCTTCTCTTCTGTGCCACTGATGCTTATTGCTTATGTTTCACTTTCGTTTTTCCTCTTCTTTTACTGTGTGTTGATCTTGGGAATTTGCTTGAGTATCTTTACCTCTTCCACTTTCGTGTTGCCTTGATTCGTTGGTTTAAACTCTTGCTTGATGTATGTGATTGCTTATGTGTGCTTGCTTGCCCAAGGATGAACCTAGGGTTCTGAGGGGCCTATGTTGCCTTGAGTGTTTGAACAGATATTGCCTTGATGTTGCCTTCTGAGATGCCTATGATGAAGTTAGCTTCTGAGGCTTGGGTTATGTTTCGTGAATGATGCTTGGCTTTAGACTGGTTTACCAGGTTTTTGACAGGGAGTTTTGGATGATGGTTTGGGTTCTTGATATCAGTTTTGGTAAGTATGGTTTGAAAGTTGAGGCTTGAGTTTTGTTTTTTCTGATATTGGTTAGATGACAGGGTATTGGTTTAGCATAAGATGGTGAGGTTATGATTTGGATTATCAGGTTTCTTGTTTGGCATAAAGGTTGAGTTTTTTGAGTTGGGATCTCAGGTTTCTTGTGTTTGGCATAAAGGTTTGGTCATGGTGTTTTTGACAGGGTTGGCTTTGGATGATGGTTTGATGGTTCTGGTTAGGCAGCATGTAGAGTTTTTGTGGTGTCGTTTTGGATATGGTTATGACTGATGCTAGCAGGTTTCTTTTGCAAAGTTATGGTGTTTTTGACAGGGTTGGTTTTGGACTTTTAGAGTTTGTATCTCTCTCCCTATTCTAAGCTGAACTCAGTTTGTATATCCTTTTTTATTTACCTGCTATGTTGCTCTCTTCTATTCTGAATTGCCTGCTGTGAGCTGCTTGTGGACTTGTAGATTTTGTGTATCTTCTTTTCTGTGACTTGCCTGCTGTCTGCTGAACTGTCTTGGATTTGCTTGCATAATCTCTTTCTCCTGTCTATCTGCTGAACTGTCTTGCCTAACCCCTGCCTGCTTTAATCTCTTTTCTCTCTCTCAAAGTACAGCTTAGGATTTTAATATGATTTTACTGTACTGTTCTGAAGGGGCCTTATGGGAAATGATGAGTTTATCACTTGCATAATACACTACTGCATCTCCTTTTTACAGTTTGTGTAGATTTTCTGCTTTTTGATATCTTGGCAAAAGTCTTTCCATGACAGCTTTGAGTACTTTTCCTGATTTTCTTTGAGTGGACTTTGTTTTAGATTTGAAAGTTTGGATTGAACTTTTTCAGTTTAGTTTGGATTTTGAATCTATGCAGCTTGCAAATCTTTTAGAAACTATGCATTTTTGACATTTGCATTTCATGAGATAAAATAATCTTCCCTCTCTGTGAACCGGGAGAAATCCCGTGATTTGCAGAGAGGGCAACTGATCCCAGTCAGTGGCCCCTAATGATGAGCATTTTTATCCGTCTCTGCTAATTTTAATTCTTTCTGACTTTCTTATTTCTTTTTGCAGATGAAAGATGGAATGCCGGAGCGGAGTGAAGAATGAAGAATGTTTAGAAAATAGGATAATTTTAATTCTATGTAATATTTAGATTAAATGTAAATTATTGTTTGTAATAAACAACAATTTGTAAATAATTCAAATATCAAATAAAAATCCAAATTATCCAATTGGTTCCATTTTTCTTTATTGTTTATTTATTTATTTAAAATTCTTAGAATTAAACAATTGAAAAATAAATTCAATCATTTAATTTCAGAGTAATAAATAGCTTAAATAAAACAACATTGATCAAATTAAATCCGTCTTATCCAACATCCAAAGCAAAGCAGCAATTAACCCAGATAGACTGATCAAACACATGAACACTGTGAATTCCAAAACTGCATCTTGCATCTGACTGGCCCAATCAACACGTACTGAATTCAAACCACCGTCTCTTTTGCTGATCAAACCAAGATAACGCGAATTTTAATCCGAATCTCGAAATAAATCGCAAAGTGCTGTTGAATTCAAATTCTCTGAGAATATGCCTATGAAACCCTAATTCCCGATTAAATGCCAAATCACGCTCGCTTGATCAAAATTGAAACAAAAATCAATCAAACCCTAAGCCCACTGTATGAAACAATTCAAAGCTCTGAAAATCAGTAAAACCCTAATTTTGCTTGACCGTCAAGAAAAGTCCGTTTGTCCGATTCTTGAGTCAGTTTGAGAAGTCAGGAAATGTTTGAAGCTGAGATTTCTTTGTGGAAAAGCGCGAGGGCAAATTTTGGGGTACAACAATATGCAAAAGAGAGTTTTTATTTGACTTTCAAGGAGCTCAAGATATTAAGTTGTAAACATTAAGGTATGAAGATTGGATCAAAGCGTTGATCAAGTTATCATCAAGATCAATCATCCATTTTGGTGGATTAGGGTTTTCACCCTATCAACACCCAAGATCCATTGAGTTTGACGAAACTTGTGATGTTTACAAAGAAAGACCTCCAAATTCCTTGAAAGTCAAGTGAAAAGGGTTTTACGGATGCATGAATTCATGGCTATGCAACAACCACAAGCAAGGTCACAAATACAGTTGAAAGGTTCAACATCACGAGCATGGAGTCAAAGGTAAAGAACATCCCCAAGGTATGTACTAATGGTTTAATCACCTGCAAGACAAGGTTCTAAGAGTTTCCGGAGTCTACATTCCTCCTTCGGATATTACCAATGTCTTGTTTACTCAATAATTAGTAATATTCTCAAGAGAAACTCGTCCGAGTGTAGCATCGCGTGACAACTACTTCCGGATTACTCTGTTATAATCTCTGCGCTACACCTAAAAGGCCAAGATGGGTTAGGGTTCTACGGTTCTCAGCTTCTTTGGCTCCCAGGTCGACAATAATAATGTCTTCCTGATTACTCGATAAACAAATATTACGTTCAAAAGGGCCTTCCACTGAGTGGGGGATCTCATGCCTCCTTCTTCGGGATTACTCCCTCAAAGTTAACATGACTATACCGCCCGTCCTATTCCTAAGTGTAACTTAGTATGGGTATAGGACTTGTCCTTTGTAATCAACACCCCAAATAATCACAATATATATGTTGTACCCCAAAATTTGCCTTCCTCTTTCTCCACAAGAAATCGCAGTTTCGGGCTTTTCTTGATTTTTCAGACTGGCTCAAGAATCAGTCAAACAGACTTTTCTCGTTAGTCAGATGAAATTTAGGGTTTTTATTGATGTTTAGGCAGTTCAAACAGATTGTTTAGGGTTTGGTTGAATTGGCTCAAAGTTTGATCAAGCTGGCGTTTCTCCAGTGTTAAGTCAAAAATCAGGGTTTTATGCGCATATTTCTCAAGAAGAGTTAGTTCTATCAATGCTTTTCAAAATACTCTGAAATAAGAACTGAGGCTGCTGGTTGTTAATTTGCAGTTTGTTTGGATTTAATCAGTGAAAGGAGGCAGGTGGACGTTTTGTTTGATTAACTGTCGTCTGGTTTGATTAACTGTGCATTGCTTTGGATAATTGGAGCGCCGGGTTTGTTATAAGACCACAATGTTTATCAATTGATTATTTATTTTAAGTTAAGATAATTGGAATTTATTTCCATTTTATTTTAATTTAAGAATTATAAACAATTAGATAAATATCTGAAGAAGAATTAAAAATGAATGTCAAATAAAAGGACTTTTTATTTATCTTTAAATTATTTGTATAATTGTTATTGTTTACAATAATAATATTACAATAATTTAAATTGAAATAAAAAACTATGTTCTAAGATTTCTAAGTCTTCATCTTCTATCCAATGCTCCCTTGTTGCTCATTTATTTTTCATCTGCAAAACAAGAAACAAATGAAAAGTCAAAGCAGAAAAAAATAGTTAAAGATAAACAGTTAAAAAGGTTCATCATTAAAAACAAATGGCCGGAATCAGTTTTACCCTCTTTGCAAATCACGAGATTTCTCCCGGTTCACAAAGAGGGATGAAATGCTTGCAATGAAACATGAATGCACAAAGCTATGATTTTTGCACAAATTCAAAATTCTTAAGCATACTGCATAAATCAAAAGGATTGTCAACCAACTGCATAGTTTCAAAACAAGCAGCATGCCAAACAAAGTCCAAAGGCAAATTGAACTAGAATTACAAAGTTCCAATTTCAAACTTTCCACAAGCTGCCAAAGTGCTATCAAAGGCTAGTCAAAACAAGTACAAAATGATGTCACAAAGAAGCAGAAAGTATGGAAAAGAAATAAAGTAAGCAGAGGCAAGACTATATATGCAAGCAAGCAAGTTCCATTTCATCACTTTCCAACCATTTGCTTTTTCAGAATAAGACAAACATAAGCAATATAAAAATGCTGTCTTTAAATCCGGAGAGAGAAAGAGAGAGGAAAATAGCTTACAGTGCAGCAGGCTAAAGACTATAAACAGCATATCAGAGCACATAGAAAAAGGAGGCAGAACATATGTAGCAGGATATCACAAAGAGGGAAAACCTCAAGCTTTGCAAACCTGTCCACAAATTTGACTAAGAAAATATAGCAAGAGGGCAAAGACCCTAGAAGAATACACAAAAAGGCCAAGACCCTGCAGGATAAAAGAAAAAAGCCTTCAACCTTTCAAGGGACAAGCCTCCGCCTGCATAACATATACATCACAAGCCACATAAACAAAAAACCATTCAAAGCCTTCACTTGTCAAAAAACCCTGCATTCAACAAACTCTAAACATACAAGCCTGAACCTGTCAAACAATAAAAACATAAACAGATCCACACAAAGCCTAAACTGATATCCAGCCTGCCTAAAAGACCTTCAACCAAGCAAAAGAAGCTAAAACCCTGTCCAAGCCTTACTGAACTGTCACGCCTCAAACTGTTTCAGGCCTGTAAGCACACAAAACCAGTTGACAAGAACACAAACCTTCTGAAGCCAACTGATAAACACAAATTTATCCAACAAAAGCCTTGCCTGTTCTCAAGCATAAGCCTGAAGCTTACAGTAGAAGGCCTCAAACTGATACAAACTCTGAAACATTCAAATAACCAACTAAAGCAATAGGAGCCCTCAGAGCATCCTCATCATTGGGCTAGTAAGAACAAATATTCAGGCATACGAGGCAACTGAGGCACAGGGTGGAAGAGGCAATCAAACTCAGCAAGCAAGCATTCAAAAGGCAACACAAAGAGGCCCTCAGAGGAAGCCTCATCATAGGGCAGGCATTGAGGCAACAAAGAGAAAGAAGATAAAGAAGTTCATTTTCAGCATGCATCATTAAGCAACAGAAAAGGCGAAAATACACAAACCAGGAAGAGCAAGTTCATCATCACCACTTTCTCGCCGTCAAGCCCTCCAAACGCCTCCAAGTTCCCTCCTCCTCTGTCTCCAAGAGGTAGTATTCTCATACCCTTTTCATGCATTTCAAATGGCAAACGAAAACACATAATATCAGAATACGAAATCAAAACGAGAAATCAAAAGAAATAACGAAAGCCCTAACGCGATGGAGACAGAGAGCGAACCTTGTAAGCATCGCCTGAGCGGTCCACTGAGGGAGAAGGGGGAACGGTGGCGCCGGTGGCCTTGGACGAAGGAGTAAACTCAGTTTTTGGCTTGAGAGTTGAAGAAGGCAAAGAAGTGACGAGGGGAACGAATGGCGCCTCTGCAAAGTTCCCAAACCCTAAGTCCTTTTCTGAACACAAAATTTGAGAACCCTAAAAAACATTGTTCCAAGCTTTGGGCCTCGCCCCATTCTAACAAGACTGAGCCCACTTGTTTTCCTGAATGCACCCCCCCCCCCCCCCCCCCCCCCTTATGTCCATTCTGATTAAGCCCTAATTCCCTTTTGGCCCATTTAACCCTTTTCTTCATCTTTTATCTTACTAAAACTTGTTTTGATTAATACATAAAACATTAAAACATTTTCTTTTTAAAACTTAAAACTCTTTTTTTCATTAAAACATTTAGTTTGTACATAAAACAATAATACATAATTTTCTTAAACTTGAAATATTTTCCCTTTTTTTTAATTAAAGATTTTGTACATAAAAATATTAATTAAAATACGTTATCTTTAATACCTAAAAGAATGGAACTTAAAACATACTATTTTCTTTTAATTAAATTTTCTTATTTGTACATTAATACTAAAAATACTAATATATAAGAAATAGAACTTAAAACTTTCTTTTCTTTTCTTGAAATATTATGCTTTGTACATACTTTACAAAAAATATAAGAATACAATAATATATAATAAAACACTTAATTTTCTCATTAAGTTGACAATACTTCGTAATACATTAAAATTCACACTTTTCTCAACTTGTAAATAACTACATACACGTACACATTTACAATACGCATTTTATCTTTTTATACATTGATACATTTGCTTGTCCCATTTTTACATTGCTATTGCTTTACATTTGAGATGGTGATTGGTTCGATTTGGTTGTAATTATTTGGATACTACCCTCCTATAAGTCTCATCCCCCATTTGTAACTAATTGTACCCCCACTCCCGGATACTAGTTGTAATAGTTTAGGACTTTAAATTCCCGCAATTTATCGCTTTCAATTATACCATGGTTAGACCTAGGGTTTGTATGTACATAAAATCAAACGCTAGATAACCTAATACAAGACAAATACATGAACTCAATACACAATCACACTTGCACCCCTAGGGTAATCCCATATGTTGCCTTCCAAAATGGGCCATGCTTGCACGTCGAGTTTCTTTGGCAAAACAATTCAAATGATCATAAGTCCCTCGATGACGCTTTCGAAAGTTGCCTAATCAAAATGATCATAGTCCCTTCAAGCAAATTGCCAAAGACACTTGGCACCATTGCATTCATGGTCCATACGATGACCCGCGTCCGTCCCGTTAAACATCCTAACACAAGGTTGTTCACCAAATACAATGGTGAAACAACACTGTTAAAAGGGTTAAAACATGAGAAAAACCTTTGAGTATATTAGGGGTAGACAAAACTCTTATTTACTTGATCAACTTGCAAAAACACTTGCCTACTTTTCAAACCACGCTCCACAAACACTTTCAAAACAAAAACATTTGAAACATCTTTTCGAAAAGATACACACCTTCGTATATACTCAAACACGAGTCATTACAACGGTTGCCGAAACAAAGGCGTCTATTTCAAAAACATTTTCAAAACACAAATACACACACCATTTTCAAGCAATCAAAAATCAAGGCAAGTGATCTAAAACCAAGTAACTAAGAGCCCATGGATAACCATGGATGAAAAGGGTGCTAATACCTTCCCTTTTCATAATCTACCCCCCGAACCCACGAAACATCTCAAAAGGTTTTTCCTGTGCTTTTTTAACCTTTCCTTTAGGATAAAATAAAAAGTCGGTGGCGACTCTTGCTAAACCGAACAAGTGCGAATACAAACGCAAAACCTCAAGTCAGTTCTCCCACCGTATCACAATATACATATAATCAAACAATCAAATAATGATAAAACAGATAAAACAAACTAGGCTTAACCCACTTAGGGATGGACCAGCAAGAGGTCAATCCTTCCCCAGCAGAGTCGCCAATTCTGTAGCGGTGAAAATCAGAGATCAAGCTATTAATTAACTTGACTCACAAAAGCAAGAGTCGCCACCGCGCTTTATTATTTCCAAGGGAAAAGGGAAAAGAGCGAAATAAAACCCTAAAAAACATGCAATGTAAAGTAATGAAAATACAATGCATTTTGGTAAGAGATCAAGAGTTCGGGGGTTGGTTATGCAATGGGAAGGTGTTAGCACCCAATGCATCTACGGTACTCCGCAGGAACCTTTTGAAATATTTGTTTTTGGTTAAAATTATTTGTTATGTACAAGGGTGTATTTGTCTACAACTATGTTTGCTTAAGGGGAAAGAAATGAGTTTTTATTATTGTGTTCGTGAGGGTTTCGCGACCCTTTGCCTACGTATCCAATGAAGGAATCAAAACACCGTAGTTCCTCTAGAAAAAAGGTTGATTTGTTTGTGTTTTTTAGTGGGCGACATTAACGCGCGCATTCTAGCAATAGGCACGGCCGGTATCGCGGTAGAACGGGTATAACATGCCCTTGGGGGGAGTTTTGATTTGTTGAGTATTTTTTGCATGTTTTAAAGTATGTTCAAGTAATGATTAAAGTGTTTTTTTTATATTTTTTTTGGTTTGTTTTTGGTTTGTTTTTATCTTGCCTAATTACTAGCATTTGTACAAAGTAAATAAAATGCAGAAAGATAAAAACCTACGTTATTACAAACATGTCAAAAGCATAAAAAATATAAAGGAAAAGAAAAGAAGTAAGAAAAATGGGTGTCTTTCGACCCAGGCAGTAGCACACTTCGACTGGCATTTCGTTGGGCTCCTTCGATTGGGGCTGGCAGTAGTGAAGTCATGTCTTTCGATTGGGACTTTGGCAGTGGCGAAGTCCTGTCCTTCGACTGGGCTTTGGCAGCCTTCAGGTTGTATCCTTCGACTGGGACTGGCAGTCAGTAAAGTCACGTCTTTCAATTAGGCTTTGGCAGGGGCGAGGTCATGTCCTTCGACTGGGCAAAGGCAGCAGCAAGGTCCTGTCCTTCGACTGGGGCTGGCACCAGTGAGTTGTATCCTTCGACTGTGCTGGAAGTCAGTGAAGGTATGCTTTTCGTTTGGACGTGGTTTGCCTCCTGGTTGTCTCTTTCGTTCGACCTGGAGAGTGAGGGTAGAAGCCAGAAGCTTCGTTTCCTATTTCCTGTATCTTTCATTTCAAACATTAAATGGCAACATGGCCTGAGGCCATGCTAGTAACAGTTTAACAATTAAAGCAAAACAAAAGGGTTGACTTTTAAAACATGTTAACAGGGTGGAAACGAAAAGAAATGGTATTTACATGTTATGAAACGAAAAGTTCAAAGTATTTTGTACATGCTGGAAACGAACAAAGGTATTATTTACATGTTATACTGGAAATGAAAAGTTCAAGGGTAAGAGTGACTTACCTGGCTAGGCTGGAACGTGTGTTGAGGGACCCTGAGTGGTGGCTGCCTGGAGCGCTTCTGGATTCGAAGGGAGGGACCAGGGGCTTGGCCTTTGATGCTGGATTTGAAAGGGGATAACAAACGTGAGGTTGTTCCTGCTGGGTTCGAATGAGGGGTCACAGGCTGTGCTGGGAGCGATGGACTTGAAGGAAAAGAGAAGCAAGCGTGATGCTTTTGTGATTCGAAGGGGACTGAAGTGGTTGTCCTTCAGAATCGAAGGAAGTAAGTGTTTGGGTTTTCTGGGTTTGTTCTCACAAGTATTGAAGGGACTTGAGAGATTTTTGTGTTTGGGAAAATTTGGGCTTGTTCTCACAAGTGTTGAAGAACTTTGAGAATTTTTATGTTTGAGAATTTTTCTGGTTGGAGAAAATTGGGGAGAGATTCGTCTGGCCCAAAAATCCTTTTTTCTCCCTTGAAAAATATGTTGTAACCTCTTTATTTATAGGCAGATTTGCTGAAGTTTTGGGGGGAAAACCAAAATGATTTGAACAGTTTGGGAATGCTGTTTCGACCCTTTCTTCTACGCAGCCCTTATGCACTCCGTTTTGGGCAAGGACAGGACTGTGACAACGCAGGCTTGCAGTATCTTGGAGTTTAGTGACAGGTTGGTGCAGGACTGCTGCAGCAGGCTCAGTAGTGTTTGTTGCATGGCAGTACAGTGGTCTAACTTGTGAGTCGAAGGAGGCTGTATTGCCCAATCGAAGGCTGTTGATCGAAAGAAGTAATGTTGCCCAACGAAGCTTGTGGATCGAAGGGAGACTGTATTGCCCATCGAAGCTTGTGGATCGAAGGAGGCTGTATTGTCCATCGAAGCATGTGGATCGAAAGGAGACATATTGCCCAATCGAAGGTTGTGTTCGAAAGAAGCAATGTTGCCCAATCGAAGGTTGTGTTCGAAAGAAGCAATGTTGCCCAATCGAAACATGTTTGCAGGCAGTAAACTTGTCCAGATCGAAGTAGGCTTGCAGGCAGCAAATTTGTCTAAATCGAAGTAGGCTTGCAGGCAGCTAATTGTCCAAATCGAAATAGGCCTAAACTTGCATTCGAAGGAGGCTTTAAGTTTAAAATGAAGGACATGCTCAAGTTGCATTCGAAGGAGACCTGTCAACACATGAAATCAAAGAAACAAAAACACACATTTCGTGCTTGATTAGAAGTTAGTGATACATAGGCAAAAAATGTTCAAAACACTTGACAATTTCTGCACAATCAATGCTCAAAGGTGAGAGGTTGAAAACCAACTGTATTTAGTGACCTTGACCTTTGTATAAAAATGCAAAAATGCAAATGGGATCTTAGATCAAAAATTGGGGTACAACACAAACCTATTATTCAAATTGATGGGACTTGGTTGTATGGGAAATACAAAGGCACGCTACTGATGGCAGTTGCACAAGATGACAATAACAACATTTTCCCAATTGCCTTTGCTCTTGCCGAGGGAGAGACTGGCGGTGCTTGGAGTTTCTTTCTCAGGAATCTTTGAACACACGTGGCTCCTCAACTAGATATCTGTTTGATTTCTGATAGACATGCATCTACTGAGAGTGCATACAATAATCCTGCAAACGGTTAGCATGACCCTCCTTCTACGCGTGTCTACTACATTAGACATATCGTACAAAATTTCACGAGGGAGATCAAAGACAAGGCTCTTAGGAAAGCAATTATGAATGTGGGGTATGCATTAACACAACCTACGTCCAAACACTATCGCAACGAGATCAGATTATCAAATCCAGAAGCAGGTAGGTGGATCGATAATATTCCCGTGGAGAACTGGACAAGGTCATACAACAATGGACAACAATGGGGGAACATGACAACAAATCTTATTAAATCCATGAACGGTGTATTCAAAGGCATACGAAACATCCCAGTAACTGCTTTGGTTAAATCAATATATTTTAGGATGGCTTCGTTGTTTGCCAAAAGAGGTGAAATGTGGAATGTTGTCTTACAATCGGGACAACTATGGAGTGAAAGTTGCATGAAGTATATTAAGATAAAAAGTGCCAAAGCCAACACCCATCTGGTTATAAGGTTCGACCGACACAACCATAATTTCATTGTCAAAGAGACAATCGACCATAACGAGGGGCTGCCAAGACAAGAGTATAGGGTAATACTACCATCTCGTTGGTGCGATCGTGGCAAGTTTCAAGCCTTTCGTATGCCTTGCTCTCATGCCATTGCAGCTTGTGCGTATACTCATCAAGACGGATTACAACTTCTATCTCCCATTTACAAGTCTGAAACCTTGCTCAACGTATACAACAACAGCTTCCCATTGGTAGTGAAACCTGATTATTGGCCTGTATACGACGGGGAAATAGTATGGCACAGCGATCAAATGCGAAGGAATAAAAATGGTCGTCCCAAAAGCAATCGTATCACAACTGAAATGGACTCCCTTGATAAGCTAGAAAGAAAGTGTAGTTTATGTCGTCAGGTTGGACACAATCGAAAAAATTATCTCACTCAGGCTACAAGCTCAACAACATAAAAATTATATGCAAACCATCTTTACTTTTTAAAGTTCTAAACATTATTGTTTTTCATTAAGAGCATTTGTTACAACAAACCATACGCAAACAACAAATAAAAACACGATAAAACGTCTAAGAAATTACAACTGTCAAAACAATTTCATCTGAGCCATGCATCTGAGCCATTACGTCTCCGTCTATTTTGACTTCCTCCAACCAAAAATTAGGTCTTCTAGTTGTAAGTGTGGTGGTTGTTCTTCTTCTCTGGATCCTTCTAATTTGTTCTCCATCCTCAATGTCTCCCTCTAGCAATCACATCAACTCTCTCTTCAGACGCTCCATGGAGTGAATGTGCCAAAATTTCATTTTCATCGGAGGTTTGGTGGCCGAGAAAATAACGTATCCATCTCTGGTGAAAATCACGGGAGATATCATGACGCAAATAACAGAGAAAAAATAAGAAGACGGTGCGAGAAAGTGTGAAGAATGACGGAGAATCAGGTCATTTATTTATAGAAAACAGCATTTGCCCTGGGCGCCAAGTGAGATGGCGCCTCCTCTCACTTTTAAAGTGCATGCGCCATCTCACTTGGCTAAAAGTGAGAGCATGCGCCAAGTGAGATGGCGCCTAGGGCATAATGATAGGTACATGCGTCAACTGGGTTGACTCCTCCTCTGTGGAGTTTTCTGAAACATGGTTATTTGCGTAATTTTCTCCGAAACATGGTTATTTGTGTATTTTTTTTTTAAAACCTAGTTATTGCAACAAAAAAAATCTATATATTTTTTGTTTTTAACTTTTTTCCCACGTATTTACTTGCGGATTACTTACAAATAATTGTCCTCAAGAAAATATGCAAGTAACATCAAATCTGCAGGAAAAAAAAAGTTAAAAAAATATTAGAGTGTCATTTTAAATGGTGACTCTTCTTTTTTTTTTTTTTTTAATTTGAAACATGATTATATTATAAATTATGGTGATAAGTTGATTAGTTTGATATTTAAATTTAAAATTTTTATTATTTGAAAGAAAAATAATAGATCATCCAACTAAAAAAGGTCAAAAAAATCTCTTAAAAATTCTTTTTTTTATTAGGTCATTCTAATTAAGGGTGTTTATATTTTATGAATTGCACTGATTTCAGTTAACTGCTAAAATAATTTCAATCCAATTTAAAACTAATTTATAATCAGTTTAGATTTATAAATTAGTTTATAAGCCGTTTGCAATTTTATACTTTGAACACTTTTAAAATTAATTCTTTTAATTTCATAAAAATAGTATAAAAAAAAAAAGATTTTTTACCTAATTTTAAAGAAGAAGAAATTTCAGAATTTTTATTTTGATTTTCGGAAGAAAAAGTTTATTTTGGGAAAAATGTATTTTTAGAAATAAATTTTTCGGGATATTTGAAAAAAAATATTCAGTTTTTTTTGGAAAAAAATTATTTCAGATTTTTTTCTTCAAAATAATAGAAAATATTTTTTTTTCAGATATTTTTTTATTTTCAGAAAAAAAATTATTTTCAAAATTATTTTTCCTAATTTTTGAAATACTTTCTTTTTCATAAAAATAAATAATAGTCAAGTTTGAATGTTTTATAGTAAAAAAAATGAGAACTATCTTTATCAACCGTTAAATTTAATTAACGTTTAATATTTATTGATTCATAAAAAGCACCTTAGTTTCCCGTTATTATTTAAAACTTTCATAACAAGAAAATGTTACCAAATATATTTTTTCTACTTCATATAATTATGCTTAATATTTTTAAAGTTGTTACTGGATATTTTTCTACTTCCACAATTTTTTATTTGAAAGTTGTGAACACTTTAAATAAAACACATTATTGATTTATTTTTTTTAATAAAAAATACATTATTGACTTATGACATATATTTTTATTTTATTAAATATATTAAGAATATGCAATTATCACATATATTTTAGTTTGGTTGATTTATATTTTTTGCAAGTTTGAATTTTTTTTATTTTTACAAGTTCTTCTATTGTAACTAATACAAATAACAACACGTTATTCATTTATCTCATATATTTTTATTTGAATAAAATATTAAAGAATATGAAATTATTATTTATTTGAAAGTTTTAAAATTTATTGATTTATCACCTATATTTTTATTTGAATAAAAATAATGAAGAGTCCACAAATGTTATTTATTTGAAAATTAGAAATTTATTGATTAATCTCTTATATTTTATCTTATTTAAAATATTGAATAATGTGAAATTGTTATTCATTTGAAAATTTAAAATTTTATAGATTTATCTCATATATTTTTATTTATTTAAAAATATTGAAGAATGTGAAATTATTATTTATTTGAAAGTTTATAAATTTATCAATTTATCACTTATTTTTATATTTATAAAAATAATTAAAAAATACAAATTATTATATATTTGAAATTTTAGAAAGTTTATTACATTTCCATAAAAATATAGATGAGAAATCAATAATGCTTTTTAGTTAAAATTGTCACAATAGTAGAACTCGTAAAAAGAAATTTTTCTTCAAAACATTCAAGTAAAAAAATCAACTAAATTAAAATATAGGTAATAATTTTACATTGTTCTATATTTGTAATCGAATAACAATATAGGTGATAAATTAATAATATATTTTATTTAAAATCATCACAATATAGTAGAACAAGCAAAAATAAAAAACTTTGAAACTTTTAAATAAATAATTATGTAAATAGAAATATATTCAGTAATAACTTTAAAACATATTAAACATAATTATTTAAAGTAGAAAAATAGTTTTGATAAGATTTTCTTATTATAGAAGTTTGAAACACCAACCGTAATAGAAAAAAATTCTGTAAAATATTATTATATGGAATCAGTAAATCTTAAATATTAATTAAATCTAACTATTAATATCGATAGTTATCATTTCTTCTAATATATATTTGTATCTTTTAGATATATTCAATATATAAAAATGTATGTAGTGAGAATTGATATCATTTTTGAGAAATAAAAATTATCGCTATCAATCGTCTGATTTAATTAACAGTTATGATTTAAAAATTCCATATAAAAACATATTATCAAAAAAAATTCTATTACTTTAAATATATAAAATTCCATAAAGAGATATTCTTATTAAAAAATATTTGTATCGGATGATTATATCATTGTTAAAACTATCTAAACTATAAATATTTATCAAGACTAAAAGAAAAAATTTCTAAATAAAAACATCTAAAAAATAACATTAATTTTAAAATAATCAGAAGCATAAATTATTTACTCATCTTCCTGGTATTAATATCATTTTTAAATAAAATTGTGTCATATAAAAATTTTAAAATATTAATTTATTGAATTATAATTTTTCAAATTTATTTAGGTAAATAAATTGTTCTATACTTACTTTTAATACCAAACAAGACTTCTAATATTTTAATAACAATTTTTCATGAAAAAAAAAGTAAAATTTTAAACAAGATTGGGTTAATGCATTTTTGGATTGAATTTTAAAAAAGATAAAGAATTAAGAAATAAAAGATTTTTTCCCTTTTTAAAATAAAATAATTTAATGAAGAAATTATATTAATCTTTATAAATAGCACTAAGAGGCATTGGCTCTCCATATTGTAAAAGAAGAAAAGATGGCTATTGGTATCAATCGTGTGCATTTTTTCATTGCATTGCTATGCATTGCATGTGTTTTGATTCCAGGTTTCTTGTTACTTTATAACAATTTTCAATTTCTATGAAGGGTGTAAATATAATAATAACAATTAACTATTACATGTAAATATAACTTGATGTTATCTATCTGTTATATTTCTAACAAATACATTATTTATTACAGGAGAAGCAGCTGCTCAATGGATTTATTGCATTGGCCAAGGTCCATGTCCAAATAAAGATCAAGATTGTAACAATTATTGTTTAACAAATAAGTTTCCAAAAGGTGGAAAGTGTATTGCAAAACAATGTTGTTGTGATGGATAATTGTATTGTCTTCTTAATAAACATGTATTCAAAGTCTTTAATATGACATATACATCAAAATAAATATATTTAGTTTTATTTTAAATATTTTTGTTATATTCTTTTTGCTATATCATTTCCTTTATTTTTATGGAATCATTTCCTTTGTTTTATATAATTTCTTTAACCCAGTAACAAAACTCTAAAGATGTGTTAAGATCACAAAGAATAATAATAATATCACCAAACACATTTTTGAACAAATATAACTACACTTAAGATAAAAGTAGGGCTAAAATATTTATTAAAAAAAAAGTCATACATATACAGTACACCTAAAAAATATATACGAAGGCCACTAACAACACTGTCAAATTCATTCAATTTTGATTAGGAGGAAATAAACTATCTACAATCATGACTATCTAACTACTCGGACTTTTTTCTAGAAAAAATATGTATTTTCATAAAGAAAAAATTCCTATTTTTTGAAGAAAAAAAAGTTTTTCAAATTTTTTTGACTTAAATACACTTTTGATCTTCTATTTTAATTTTTCTAATATGTTAATTTTCTTTAAAAAAAATCAGTTTTTTAGTCTCCTACTTTGAGATTAATAAAGGTGGCAGTGATGTGGCAATGTTAATCAGCACCAGGTCACACATTTTGACACATCACATTAAAAAACAATTAATTTTTAAATATTATTATTTAATATAATTAATAAATTAAATAATTTTTATTAAATAATTTTTATTAAATAATTAATGTGTGCCATGTGTCAATGCATAATTGGATAATGAATATTAAACAAATAAAAGTTTTTGTTAGTTGTGGGGATCGAACTCACACTCTTAATAATAATAAGCAAGCATTTTGCCATGTGTCACTAGAGTTGTTAAAATGGACTACCTGATCCTAAACGGGTCAGTCCATAAGGGCCTAAACTTTGTAGGAGTGGGTCAAAAAAGTCCTATTATAAATGGGCTTCAAAATTGCTACCTGAATCCGACTCTAGATGAGCTTCAGACTACTTGATCCTAAACGGACATTTTTTAATAAAAAATATATAATATTTATTATAAATAAAATAAAAAATTATATTATTTTTTAATATAATACATTTTTAAGTACTATATTATCTTATATAAATATTGTAATATATTTTTAAATACAATACATGTCTAAATTGTAGAAAATAATACTCAAATATTTAACATAAGAGAAACTAATATAATACGAGAGAAAAATGTTGATTATATTAATGTATAATATTTAAAAGAGAAAGATTGAATAGAATAGAGACAAAATTTAGTGAAAGTAATAAAAATCAATGTGTTATTTTGGAGTAATACAATATAAGAATTAATATTTTTTTTAAACTCATAACTACGCGGGACTGATAGGCTATTTACTGTCCATGCCGGCTAGTCCTAATGGGTAACGGGCTTTTTAGGAATGGGCTAAAAAAGGCCTTAAAATATGAATTTTAATTTAAAGACCCAAACCCTCTTATTTTCTGGCCTGTACCAACCGATCCATATGGGCTAGCCTATTTTAACAGCTCTATGTGCCATAATAAAGTTATGTTAATTTATACAACAACTATTATATAACGTGAAACGGCTGCAATATGTTACATGTTTGTTTCCTTTTGTTTAATGGTTGCAACATGTTACAGTTTTATTTCCTTCTGCTACAGTGCAATTGGGGTGAGTTTGGATTGGCTTTGGACAAAATTGATTCTAACGGAATTGAGTTTGGTAGAATTGATTTTATCAGAGTTGAGCTTAGCAGAATTGATTTATGTTTGGATACATTTATGTAAAAGTGAATTGAACAATAAATTTCAGTGTAAACATCATCTATAATCAATTCTGGAGGCAGAAGCTACAAATTCTAGCTTCAAGTAGAATCAATTCTAGAGACAAAATCAATTCCATTTTTGTCTTACTAAACATCTCAAAATCACCCAGAATCACTTCTACCTCTCAAGAATTGTTTTTTACCCTTCCAAAAACTAAACCAGACATACACTTATTCTTCTTTCGGCACCCAAAGGAATGTACTCAAAATCCTTCTCACTTTACAATATTGTAACATGTTGCAGTCGTTTCAGGTTATATAATAGTTATTGTATAAATTAACATAACTTTGATCTCTTCATTTTATTTTGAAGGGACGAAAACTCAAAAGAAAACTTAAAAAGTGGATTAAAATAGTAGTTTTTATTTTCCTTATTATTTTTTTTTTTTGGAGAAATAAATTTAATTTTCTAGAAAAAAAATCAGAACTTTTTTTTATTTTTCAAAATATATATTTTCAGAAATAATTTTTTTTTATTTTCTGAAATTTTTTATTATTTTTAATTTTTTCTCTCAATTGATTTTTTTATGAGAAACTAATTTATCTAATAAAATTTTTTATAAAAGAAAATTGATTCTCAACCAATTTTAAAATGAATTTGGATTGTTTAAATTAAATAATTTATTTCATTAATTATTAAGGTGGTTTAGTTTTTTATGGTACAATCATCTTAGGATACCATTCAATTGATTATATTTTTGAACACCCTTTACTTTTAAAACAGTTTTGTAAATCAACCAACCATCAGTCAAATTATTACAAAATTATATTATTTTAAGAACTTGATTACAACAGTTTTACTTCAAAAACTTATTTAAAAATTTTAAAATAGTTTATTAAATTAAATATATTTATTATGTTTCATAAAATGTTTTATTTAAGTTGTATGTAGCTTGTATAAAAATAAAAAAGAAGAAAATTTTATGTTTTTCTTCCAATCCACAAACTTAGAATTAACGCCTATGGTGGGATTGCTGCCACCTCTCGTTTCTAAGTCTGTCAGAAGAGGGATTGCCTTCCTCTCTTTTAGTAGTGAGTATCTATTATTGTCCATTATTAGAAGCAACTTGGCGAAGGAAGCATGGAAAAGAGTGGCGTAAAATTGCTTATATTCCCTTCATATTTATCAATGGCAAAATGATTATTGAGTGTCATTTTTAAATGAGTCACTTAAACACTTCATTCTTGTTTATTAGCTTGCCATAATCCAATTGGTCAATTAAAAAAAATAGGCCAATAAAGAAATATAAGTCAAACAGATAATAAGTTGTGCCGTTATTTCTTTTTAAATCGCAAAACTAATTCTCTTAAAAATTATATTTATAGACCTAGGAGATACTGCATTGCTATTTATAAGTCTTTAAACTCTCTGTAAAAGATCAATTGTTTATGGTGCTAGGAAATCAAAAATGTCAAAAGAAAATGATATAAAAATATGTTAATTTTCAGAACAGACTTTCTCATGTTTGACCACTTTACTGAAAGCAACTTTGAGAGTTGTTCTACATTAATAAACAAACCTTGTTAATTTCAACTGTCGAATTGGCAATGCTATATTATAATGCAAGAATGTAACTCGAGCTTATGCTAATATCTCTACTAAACAAACCAAGAGACAAATGCATATTATTTATTTGTATTATGATTTTAAGTATCACTTTTATATTCATAGATTATGAGACTCGGAGGGTGATTCAATTGATTGAGGCCAACACCATGATGACAAATGATAGTGGTGGAATTTCAAGTGCAAATTTCTTCTTTCATAGCTTTTTGTTGCAATCTAACATTCAAGATTTGATTAGTGATTACATGTCTGGTTCTATGCTCACCTTTTCTGTGCCAAACTTCTAATGTGTTACAAAAGATACTTCCATTGGAAAATGAGGTGCACTCTTCCATTTTAGAAGAACATGTCTCACATTCTGCTTGTCATCGATGCGATCCAATTTTCTATAGTTGACATGGTAGACCGACTTTGTTATACTTCAAGTTGATATTTTATGTGTATGTGACCATGTTAGTGAGACATTATATTAGTGAATGTAATTTTACGTCATTAAATCTAACTGCAAGTTTGCGATGATTTCTGAGGGTTTTGTCAATTTCTTATAATAACTCTGTTGAAATGGGTGTGATTTTTTACCTGAAAAGGAATAGTGACTCTCAATCAAGTACTACTTAGCCAACAGACATTTAAAGCTGGCATCGCAGCCAACATCACCACCCTTACATCTGAGTTTCACGATCTGAGATCTCGCATACCACCAACGGGGTTTTCATCCCTAACTTATAACACTAGTGCAAGAAAGACATTTTACATCGGGCGAAAAACACATTTTACATCGGGTCTGGGTCCGATGTAAAGTCACGTGATATAGTAAATCAAAGACATTTTATATCGAGTAACAGTCTGATGTGAAAAACTATCCTACCACATCGGTTGCCTGTTAAGTCTGATGCGAAAAATAATACAACTTTATATTTTTTTTAAATAAATGCAATTTATAACATCGGTGGCTTTAATGGCCCAATGTAAAAGATGTGTTTTCACATCAGTGGTTGTAATGGCCCGATGTAAAATGTTTGATTTTTTTTTTGTAAATTTTTTTACTATTTTTTAGCGGATTTTGTGTAATTTTTTTCGGTGCCTAATTTTTCATATTTTTCCAACATCACACAGACCATATTTAGGTCTCTATTTTTCATATCTTTCCAACATCACATAGACCATATTTAGATCTCTATTTTAATATTTCTCTAACTAACAAAAGATATAAAAAATATCCAACCATTTATAAGTCCTTTCCCACACTAAAAATTAAAAAATATTACAGATTAGTAGCTGATTAGGGCATTCAGGAGTTAGGTTCAGAAAAGATTATAATATAAGCAATGATATATTGATATCAACAACAACTATCCCAATTCAAGACCATATAGTTACAGCACAATTAAATCTAACAATGGAAGAAAGGTGGTTATAGCTTCAAACACATTCAGTTAAATATTCTTTACTAATACTAACAGATAGTAGATTACAGTCTTACATTGTATCTGTTGATACTTATGAATGAGACAAAACATCTTGAACCTGAAACCAGACCAAGACTCTAGAGCTACTACAATTATCAACAACATTGATTGGTCTTGCATCTAGTACATACATGCCTTAAGATCAATTCGAACTGCATATAAAGGACATGTATCGGCTTTATATATATATATATATATATATATATATATATATATATATATATATATATATATATATATATATATATATATATATATATATATATATATATATATATATATATATATATATATATATATATATATATATATATATATATATATATATATATATATATATATATATAATCATTAGACTTATCTACAAATGTATAACATAAAACACTATAACAATGCAACAACAATATACAAGCTCAAAGTTTAGCTTGTGGGTACTTCATATAGGGGTGTGGTGTATGTAACACCAATCTATTTATGTAAGCTTACAAATGACATTGGTTTCATTCTTAGATATATCTTAATTACCTTTACATAGTGTTAGCATTATATTTCAACATCTTTACTCCTATAGCCAACTCAATTCTCGCTTACTAAACATTAGATTTTCAACAAAAAAAAAATTTGTCTTAGCATTTTAACAAAGTAAAAAATGAAATAAAATAGTATTAGCAATATGTTAAAGGTTTGTTTCCTTCTGTTAAATGGTTGCAACATGTTACAATTTTGTTTCCTTCTGCTATAGTGCAATTAGGATGAGTTTGGATTAGCGTCGGATAAAATTGATTCTAACAGAATTGAGTTTGGTAGAATTGATTTTATCAGAATTGAGTTTAGCAGAATTGATTTATGTTTTGATACATTTATATAAAAGTGAGTTGAACAATAAATTTCAGTGTAAACATCATCCATAATCAATTCTTGAGGCATAAGCTACAAATTCTAACTTCAAGTAGAATCAATTCTAGAGACAAAATCAATTCTACTTTTGCCTAACCAAACATCTCAAAATCACCCATAATCACTTCTACCTCTCTAGAGTTGCTTTTGACCCTTCCAAAAACTAAATCAAACATGCACTTATTCTTCATCCGGCACCCAAAGGAATGTACTCAAAATCCTTCTCACTTTACAATGTTGTAACATATTGCAGCAGTTTCAGGTTATATAATAGTTATTGTATAAATTAACATAACTTTGATCTCTTCATTTTAAGTGATTCATCCAACAATTTTAATTTTCTCTTTAAGTTTTACTTTGAATTTTGGTCCCTTTTTTATCATCATAATTTGAAAAAGAATTAAAGTTAAAACTTAAAACTTAAAAAATGGATCAAAATCATAATTTTTAAAATGAAGGGACGAAAATTCAAAATAAAACTTAAAAAATGGATTAAAATAGTAGTTTTTATTTTCCTTATTTTTGATTTTTTTTGGAGAAATAAATTTAATTTACCAGAATAAAAAATTCAGAATTTTTTTTTATTTTCCAAAAAAATATTTTCAAAAATAACTTTTTTTATTTTCTAAAAATTTTTATTATTTTTAATTTTTTTCTCTCAATTGATTTTTTTATGAGAAACTAATTTATCTAATAAATTTTTTTATAAAATAAAATTGATTCTCAACCAATTTTAAAATGAATTTGGATTGTTTAAATTAAATAATTTATTTCATTAATTATTAAGGTGGTTTAGTTTTTTATGGTACAATCATTTTAGGATACCATTCAATTGAGTATTTTTTTTAAACACCCTTTACTTTTAAAACAGTTTTGTAAATCAACTAACCATCAGTCAAATTATTACAAAATTATATTATTTTAAGAACTTGATTACAACAGTTTTACTTCAAAAACTTATTTAAAAATTTTAAAATAGTTTATTAAATTAAATATATTTATTCTGTTTCATAAAATGTTTTATTTAAGTTGTATGTAGCTTTTGTACCCCAAAATTTTCCCTCTCACTTATTAAGAATTTTCTCACAAGATCTCTTTGACTCAAGACTGGATTAGGGTTTGACTAGCTCAAGACACTTCCTCATGCACTGATGACCAAAATTAGGGTTTGAGTTTACACAAGTATTTTTGAACTATCAATGCTTCATATGACTTTCAAGGATCATTAGGGACCCCTAAGATTACTCATGTCAAGTTTCAAGCCTTGAATCACATTTTTGATCAGTCAATTGGACACTTGACCTAAAAATCAGTTGTATTAAGAAAAAGTCAACCATGGCCAATTTACAGTCAAACTTCATAATTTTTTATCCACATCAACATCTTAGACTCATATGTATCATTTGATCAAGTTTGGACCACAATTCCTCAAGAAATTTGATCAAATCCTCAAAAGGGCAAAATGGTCAAAATTAGGGTTTTGACTGAGAAAGGGCAATTTCTGATTTTTGACCTAGAAAATGGTCAATTTGTTTGAAGCATGATTTCAAGAGTTCAATTGCATCATCTTGACCTAATGACATGATCCAAAACATTACAAATCCATTGGATTAACAGATGAATTTTGCAGTCAACTGATCAAAAGTCAACTGTATACTGAAAAGTCAAACTTTGACTTTTTAGTCAAAATCAAGTGCCAAAAATCATAATTCACCAAAACATGTCAAAATGTGAAACTTGTTCATCAAGAAACCAAGGACTTAAGATTTGGTTTTGAAAAGTTGAAAAATTTTAACTTAGAAAATTTTCTAAGTATAAAAAATTTCTTGTTTTTTCTCAACTTTGAGCCAAATTATCACCATGATACAAGATGATTCAAAGGAATTTACCAACATGAAAGTTATAGATATCCATGAAATCTACAACTTTTCTTCACACAATTTCTCCTAAAGATGCTTGGATCTCAAGATATAATTTTGTGAATACATGCTCATTTTGCTCTAGTTAGGCAGGTTTTTGACCTAACTTCGTGTCAATTTTTCACATAGTTCTAAATGAAATTTCCAAAAGCATTTCAAATATGGGTTGTATAGCACATTTCAAGCTTTCCAAAATATCCAAGAAATCCTTGAGATCATTCTTTAGTAGGGAGAATCGAAGAGATGAAGTTGGCAATTTCTCACTTTGATTTCAAGTCATTTCATGATGAACCAAAATTCAAATTCAAGCCTAGGCTGCCTAATCTTTGCTTTGCAGGCCTCAAACTTGTTTCTCACTCCATAATTAAATGTTTACACATCTGTTAGAGCTTTAATCCAAGCATTAGAGCCTTTGTTCAAGCTAAAATTCCATTTATGGCACAAAGTTGTCATTTCCATTTTGATAAAGCACAACTTTTTGCAATTGTCAACTCCTTGAGCTTTGCACTTGTTCTTTTTGCACACATAAACCCTATAAACCAAAAGCAACGTGCCTAAAACCTCTACCAAACCAGACCATGCTTGTACAACACTTAGGGACTTGTCTCCTCACTTTTCTTCAAAAGTAAGTAATAGAGCCAAAAGGCTATAACTCAGAAATCTTGAGGAAGCTTGATGTCAAACTTTTTCCATACTAATACACAAGTGTATTGGAACCTAATACACGAATGCAAAATCTTAGAAGCTCTCCCAAACACTCTATCACTAAAAATATGCCATAACTTGCAGTTTTTCCCCTTACATAGCAATCTCAAAAACCACTTGTGCGTTTTGAGTTTTAACCACCTAAGCACTTAACATACATCATATCTAAGTGTTCCAGACCCATGTCCCCTCGTTGTAACTCTTCCTCCTCCATCTGCCATTTTTACATAGCAAATTTGCAGGTTGACTTGAGTAGGGAGATTCAGGAGCTTTCAAGGCAAAGTAAAGATTGGAACACACTCAGGGAGGTCCAGGCAAGCTAAACAGACCCTCAGGCCTTCTCAAAACTTGCTCAAACTCCATTCACGGTCTCAACTGAAAGAGGTAAAAACTCAAACTTTTATCTCTTCATACAAGCATCCTTTGGTCTTGATTTTTGAAAACAAAATGTAGATATCCTTGTACTAAAGCTAACCATGTTCATAGTTTTCATTTATCTTAACTGTGTATAGAGAATTTTTGATTTGAAATTTCTGTAAAAATTAGGTCTCAAATTAGGGCAAGTAAAATTAGCTTTGATCTTTGATTGTTAGTTTACATAAGTTAGATGGTTGAACTCGTGGGAAGAAACCTCATAATTTTCATGTTTGGACTTTCTATTTTCATGGAGAAATGAGAGAGATACAGGTGGTTCGGTCATGGCTCAAGGTTGAAGATGAAGATGCCTTCAGGGGGCATTTTCTAATATATATTTATCTTTGTGTTTCTATAAACGGATGTACAGCCACCCCAGTGGTAAGGCAGTGCGCAAAAATGCCATAGGTCATGGGTTCGAGCCTTGGCGCTGCCTTTTGCAAATTTTCTCATTTTTCCATTTTTTTTGCTAGCTTGCAGTGCGTTGGGCTTCAGTGCGTTGGGCCTTGTTTTTTTTCTAACCTCCTGCCTCTTGATTGCTTGCAGCACCCCCTGGCCCATATCATTTTTTTTTGTTTTCATTTTATTTTCTTAAAAAAATATTTTCTTAATATTAAAAATCATAAAAAATATTTTAAAAAATGGTAGATTTATATTTTTGTTCATTTTATTTTATTTTCCTCATAGAAAATATTTTTATTTAGTTACATATCATTTTTTTTTAATAAACTTGTAAATTAAATTATAACTAATTTGATATATTTTTTTTTTATGTATTTATTAAACATATTATTTTAATACAAAAATGACAAAAATATCTCATGATGCCATATTTTATTTTCAAGATAAAAATATAAAAATACTTGCCTTTTCTTAAAAGAAATGTATTTCCTTTTGATAAAATAGAACTAGGGTTTAATCAAAATATTTTCTAAAAAATAATTTTCTTTCCTAATTAATTTGAGATAATCTTGATTTATTTATTAGGTTTAGGTTAAAACTTTTTTCACATAAAAAAAAACAAACAAAATCTTCTTTGCATTCATACATCTTTGCATATTTAATTTATCTTGTATATTACTTATTCCAATATTTGTACATATCCAATTTGGTTGTAATAGCTTAATTAGGTTTATATTATTGCAAATCCCCATTCATAAATTATATTCCCCCCTCTCATAAATGTTGTAATAGCGTAGGACATTTAAATTTCGCAATTTATCGCCTTTACATAACATGCTAGTAACTAGGGTTTGTATGGAAAGATAAAACCAATCAAATAGAAAACCCTAAGCCAAGACAAAATCAAGCATGAAAATGACACACTTGCACACAAGCACCTCTAGGGTTATCCCACTTGGTTGCTTTATACAAAATGGCCATATTACGCATGTAGAGTGTCTTAGCAAAAACAAACAAATACAAGATCATAGTCCCTCGACGACGCTATTCAAAGTTGCCTCACAAAAATGATCTTAGTCCCTCAAAAATGCTAAGCTACTTTGCAAACATTGCTAATCATGGTTATACGATGACCCACGCCTGTCCCGTTTACATCCAAAGATAGGGTTGCTTACCAAATCAATGGTAAGACAACAATATCAAAGAAAAAGAAAATGAACAAGAAAGACATTTGAGTAGGTAGATTACTTTTAGTTACTTGCTCCATTTCAAAACAAAACATCCTTGTTATTTTCAAAAACAAGCACTTATACTTTCAAAACATCTTACAAAATTTGAAAACATTTTCAAAAATATCAACATCTTTGTATACATTCTTACGAACGAGAATCATTACAAAGATTGCCTAAACAATGGCGTCTTTTACAAAATACTTTCAAAACCACACAAAACATAATTTCAAACAAAAGCAAGTGATGTAGCAAGTAACTAAGAGCCCATGGAAAACCATGGATGAAAAGGGTGCTAATACCTTACCTTTTCATAATCTACCCCCCGAACTCAAGAAAAAATCTCAAAGGTCTTTCATGTGCTTTTTCACCTTTCCTTTTGGATAAAAGAAAAGTCGGTGGCGACTCTTGCTAACTGCAACATTTGCGATAAAACGCAAAACAATCAAGTCAGTTCTCCCACCGCATCACAGTAGCTTGTATAAAAATAAAAAAGAAGAAAATTTTATGTTTACATACATATATTGCTTGCCTATTTTCTTGTAAGATCATCATTACCACAATAGATGAGAGAGTTGCACTAACCATTCAAACTTTTCTTCCAATCCACAAACTTAGAATTGACGGCTATGGTGGGATTGTTGCCACCTCTCGTTTCTAAGTCTTTGTCAGAAGAGGGACTGCCTTCCTCTCTTTTAATAGTGAGTATCTATTATTGTCCATTATTTGAAGCAACTTGGTGAAGGAAGCATGGAAAAGAGTGGCGTAAAATTTCTTATATTCCCTTCATATTTATCAATGGAAAAATGATCATTGAGTGTCATTTTTGGATGAGTCACTTAAACACTTCATTCTTATTTATTAGCTTGCCATAATCCAATTAGTCAATTAAAAAAAATAGGTCAATACAGAAATATAAGTCAAACAGATAATAAGTTGTGTCGTTATTTCTTTTTGAATCGCAAAACTAATTCTCTTAAAAATTATATTTATAGACCTAGGAGATACTACATTGCTATTCATAAGTATTTAAACTCTCTGTAAAAGATCAACTGTTTATGGTGCTAGGAAATCAAAAGTGTCAAAAGAAAATGGTATAAAAATATGTTGTTTTCAGAACAGACTTTCTCATGTTTGACCACTTTAATGAAAGTAACTTTGAGAGTTGTTCTACATTAATAAACAAACATTGTTAATTTCAACTGTCAAATTGGCAATGTTATATTATAATGCAAGAATGTCACTCGAGCTTATGATAATCTCTCTGCTAAACAAACCAAGAGAAAATGCATATTATTTATTTGTATTATGATTTTAAGTATCACTTTTATATTCATAGATTATGAGGCTCGAAGGGTGATTCAATTGATTGAGACCGACACCATGATGAAAAATGACAGTGGTGGAATTTCGATTCAAATTTCTTCTTTCATAGCTTTCTGTTGCAATCTAACATTCAAGATTTGATTAGTGATTACATGTCTGGTTCTATGCTCACCTTTTCTGTGCCAAACTTCTAATGTGTTACAAAAGATACTTCCATTGGAAAATGAGGTGCACTCTTCCATTTTAGAAGAACATGTCTCGCATTCTGCTTGTCATTGATGCGATCCAATTTTCTATAGTTGATATGGTAGACCAACTTTGTTATACTTCAAGTTGGTATTTTATGTGTATGTGACCATGTTAGTGAGACATTATATTAGTGAATGTAATTTTACGTCATTAAATCTAATTGTAAGTTTGCGATGATTTCTGAGGGTTTTGTCAATTTCTTATAATAACTCTGTTTAAATGTGTGATACGGTGGGAGAACTAACTTGAGGTTTTGCGTTTTATCACAAATGTTGCAGTTTAGCAAGAGTCGCCACCGACTTTTTATTTTATCCTAAGGAAAGGTTAAAAAGCACAGCAAAAACCTTTGAGATGTTTTCTTGGGTTCGGGGAGTAAATTATAGAAACGGAAGGTATTAGCACCCTTTCTATCCATGGTTATCCATGGGCTCTTAGTTACTTGCTTAGATCACTTGCCTTGCATTTTCAATTGTTTGAAATGGTGCTTTGTGTGTGTGGTTTTGAAAATGTTTTGAAAAATATGTCTTGTCTAGGCAACCCTTGTAACAATTCTTTACTCGAATGTTTTACAAAAGGTGTTTGTCTTTTTGAAAAGATGTTTCAAGGTTTTGAAAGTTTGTTTTTGAAAGTTGTGTTGTGGAGTGTATTTCGAAAAGTAGGCAAGTGTGTTTTGCAAGTTTGATCAAGTAACTAAGAGTTGTCTACCCCTAAATTTACTCAAAGATCTTTCCTATGTTTTAACCCTTTTAACAGTATTGTTCCACCATTGTATTTGGTGGGCAATCTTGTGTTAGGATGTTAACGGGACGGGCGCGGGTCATCGTATAGACCATGAATGCAATGGTGCCAAGTGTCTTTGGCAATTTTCCTTTAAGGGACTATGATCATTTTGTTTAGGCAACTTTGAAAGCGTCATCGAGGGACTATGATCATTTGATTTGTTTTTGTTTTGCCAAAGAAACTCAACATGCAAGCATGGCCCATTTTGGAAGGAAACAGGCGAGATTACCCTAGGGGTGCAAGTGTGATTGGTGTATTGATTATCATGCATTTGTCTTTGTATTATGTTATCTAGCGGTTGATTTTGAATCTTCGCATACAAACCCTAATTACTATACAGTATATAGAAAGCGATAAATTGCGGGAATTTAAAGTCTAAGCTATTACAAATAAGTATCCGGGAATGGGGGTACAAATGTTTACAAATGGGGATGAGACTTATAAGGATAGTAGTGTCCAAATAATATTTACAACCAAATTGAATCGTATTCTCAATGTAAAATATAGCAATGTATAAGAATAAAAGCAATGTATCAAAAGTATTTGTGAAAGTGTATGTGATTATTTACTCATGATACAAATATGTATTTATTAAGTATTATTATCCTTTTTTGTGTTTATGTTAAATATGTACAAACAAATGTTTTAGTGAAAAGAAAAGAAAAATGTTTTAAGTTTAAGAAAATTAATGTTTATGTATTCTAGTTAATGTTTTAGATACAAGAAGTTCTTAAAAGAAAAATATTTTAACTTATTAAAGAAAATCTATTTTTTACATATTTTTTTAAAATGTGATGAATAAAATAGAAAAAGGACTATTAAAACATTTTTTATACAAAAATTCAATATATTGTTTTCACTTAATAAAAGAATTAATTTAAGTTATATATAAAAAAGAAGAAATAATGTAAAAAAAAAAAGATTGATTTATAAACCTAGAAAATAAATAAAAAGAAAGAAATCAAATGGGCTTGGGGGGTTTGTACTTGGCCCAAAATGAGAAAACAAATAGATTCAAGAGGAAAAAAAGGGAAAGGGGGTGTATGCGCCTGAAATCAGTTGGGCTTAGGCAGATGATGGGGCCAAGCCCAAATAGTTTTGACAATTGTTTTAGGGTTTTCAATGTTTTGTTTTATTTTTGGATTAGGGTTACAGGCTTAGAGCGGCGCCATTCCCTTCATCGTCTCCTTCGTCTTTCTTAACCAAGCTTTCTGAACAAACCTCCGCTCTTGGCCACTAGACGCCACCGTCCATCTCCTCCTCCCTCCATGGATTACTCAGGCAGTGATGACACAAAGGTATGTGATTTCTGTCTTAACGCGTTTTTTAGGGCTTCAGTTCATGCATGTTATTAATTATGATCTTCATGTTATTGATTCTTTATGTGTTATCTTTGTTTGTATGAGATGTGAAAGAAAATGGAAGAAGAAATTAACCTTTGGAGAGGAGACGGAGGAATGGGCTGGAGGCGTGTCTCAGGAGGCCAGGCGGAGGGAGTATGATATTGATGAGCTTTGTTCTGGTATTCCTGGTATCTTTCTTTTGTTAGGTTTTATGATGATAGCCCTGAAAACCCTAGCTCAAACATTTCTGAAACTTCTTTTCCTCTTCTGCTTATTTGAACGCTTGCCTCTGAATACTGGTTGTTGAAATGTTGATGTTGTTGAACCTTGTTGTTCTGATATTGATGATCTTGATGATTTTGATATCTGAGTTGCCTATTGTTTCACTTCTGGCTCTTTTACTCGATGATGAACTCAGTTCTGAGAGTTTGGATTGGTTTGTTGCTTTAGTATTTTTGCTAGCTTCAGTTGCTTGACATGTTGGTTCTGAGTTGCCTTATTGTCATTGTTGGCCCTATGATGAAGTCATTCTGAGGGTGGTTGTTTTTGTGGCTTGGATATTTGGATGTGTTAATGTTGTACAGTTTGTTGGGGTTTATGTTGTATTGGTACAAGCTTGTGTTTTGGCTTTGGCTTGTGTTTGAAGCAGGTAGTTTGGTTTGTGTCTTGATGCAGGCTTGGCTTGATGTTTGAAGCAGGTTACAGGCTTGGCTTGAGGTTGCAAGCTTGCTTCTGTAATAGTTTTGCAAGCTTGGTAGTTTTGAGGCTCTTGTTTGTTACAGGCTTGCTTGAAGCAAGCTTTATGCAGGAAAGCAATTTTGAAATTGTAACAGGTTTGTATGGCTTTTGACTGGTTTTGATGCAGGTTAGGCTATGGCTTTTGTTTGTTACAGGCTTGCTTGAAGCAAGTTTTATGCAGGCAAACAGTTTTGAGGCAAGCTTTTGAGGCTTGAGGTTGTTGTTGTTTGCTTCTGGTTTGAGGCAGGCTGTTTGCTTAAGCTTAGCAGGTTTGAAAAGCTTATGGTAGTTTACAGTTTGTAGCCTATCTTTTTCTATGTGTTGGTTCTGCCTCCTAATACTGTGTTAAGATATGTTTGTTTTATATCTTTTAAGCCTAAGCCTGCAAACTGTAAGCCCCTCTTCTCCCTCTCTTTCTCTCTCCACAGAAAAAGCATTCTTTATTGCTTAGACTGTACTATCTACTCTGAAAAAGGGTTGACTGGAAAGTGATGAAGTGAAATAAGTTTGCTTGCATTTTGGTTTTGCTCTGCATATCACTTTTCTTCTTTTCCAGATTTTCTGCCTTTTGTGTACTTGTTGACAGCTTTTGGCTTTTGATATCTTTCTATATCTTCTTTGGACAGCTTTTGACAATTTGTTTTGACATTCAGTTTGCTTAGTTTGAAACTGTGACTTGTTTTGGCATATTCACTTGGTTGTTCAGTTTGCCTCTTTGGTTGACAATTTGGAATTATGCAGCCTTGTATATTTCCATGTAGCTTTGTGCATTTGTTTAATATGCTGCCTAATTGATTTAGCTTGCGAGATAATTTTCTCTTTCCCTCTTTGTGAACCAAGAGTCCTCTTGTGATTTGCAGAGAGGGCAAACAAACTGATTCCGGCCAACTCTTTTAATGATGAGCTTTTTATGATTAACTGTCTGAGAATATTCTTAATTTATATGCATTTGACTTCTTTCTTTTCTTTTTGCAGGTAAATGTCAATTGAGCAATGGGGAGCAGCAGTAAAAGATGAAGATTTCAAGACATTTAGGATATAGCTTTATTTCAATTTTAATCATTTGTAATAATATTAATGTAAATAACTGTAAATAAATTTACAGTATTCAAATAATATTTGTAACAAACAATTCAAAATGAATAAACAAATCTTTTTTGTCAGATTTCTCTTTTAATTCATCTTCAATTGTTTATTTAATTATTTATATTTCTTGAATTATAATAACTGGAAATTATCCAATAATTTTAACTTAGAAATGATAAATAATCAATAAACGTCCGGTGTTCCGAATAATCCAAAGTATTGCGCAGTTAATCAAACAAACGTCCATGTGTCCTTTATCTCATTGATTAAATCAAACACTGCAAACTCTCAATCAGAAGCCTCAACCCATATCCCAGATGTTTAGACAGAAATCTTGGACAAACGTCAAAACCAGGTGACAGTCAATTAAGACACTGTGGATTCAAATTCTTCTGAAAATGCGCGTGCAAACCCTAGTGTTGGATTTACTGTCAAAGAAAACATCTGCCTGATCAAACCCTGAGCCAAACTCAACCAAACCCTAGCAATCTGCTTGAACTGATTCAAAAGTTAATGGAAACCCTAGTTTTGTCTGACTGACGAGAAAAGTCTGTTTGACTGATTCTTAAGCCAATCTGAAAAATCAGGAAAAGCCCGAAGCTGTGATATTTTGTGGAAAAGAGAGGGCAAATTTTGGGGTACAACAGTTGCCCCTGTTCAATTTTCTTGAACCTGAAGAGTTAGATTGGCAAGTTTGCCGTTCGCGACTCGAAGGTAAAAGGAGATTGGACACTAGAGTGCCCAAAAAATTTGCACTCGTCGAAGCGTAATTTTGAGGGAATGGGCTTAAAGATGCCATTTGGTGATGGGCTTAAAGATGCCATATGGAGATGTGACAGGGGGATGGGCTTAGAGATGCCATCTGGAAATTGCTGGTAGGAGGATGGGCTTAGAGATGCCATCTGGAAATTGCTGGTAGGAGGATGGGCTTAGAGATGCCATCTAGAAATGTTTGTTGAACTATATGTTGTTGGTGAGTGGGTGAGTATCAGAAAGGTATCCATGTTTTGGAACATCTCTGAACTGGGGGTCTGAATAAGCAATAGATTGACATCCGTATCTGGAAGCATCCGTAAACTGTTTTCAAAAGTTGCATCTGAATAAGCGATATATTAACATCCGTGTTTGGAGAATCCGTAAACTGTTTTCAGAAGTCTTGAAGTTGGAATAAGTATCATAATGTCACCAGGTCTGGGTCACATCTGAACTATTCTCTGGAAGGAATCTGGAATAAGTATCAGAATGTCGCCATGTCTGGGTCACATCTGAACTATTCTCTGGAAGGAATCTGAATAAGTATCAGAATGTCGCCATGTCTGGGTCACATCTGAACTGTCTCTGGAAGGAATCTGGAATAAGTATCAGAATGTAGCCATGTCTGGGTCACATCTGAACTATTTCTAGAAGGAATCTCGGAAGATGATAATCTTTGTCTGTTGATTGATCTTTCCTGAAAAGGTAAAGAGTTAGTTGTATGCAATGTCATGATGTAATGAATTGTACTTCATCAATGCTTATGATGTGAATGTAATGAATGTGCATGTAAGAGGATGAGCTGTCTTGCTGAGGATAGATGAATCCTGGATAGCTGGAGATAATAGAATCTTGACTGTTGTCGGGGAAAGTGAATCTTTGACTGCTGCAGGGGATTGCAAGAATCTTTTGATCGTTGAAAATGAGAAGTCTTGGGACCACTGTTGGGGAATCAGGAGCTTGGGTTGTATGCCAATCTACTGGGGATTCCAGGACGAGAGTCTTCACTGGAGAATATCTGAATATACTGTGAGGAACTGAGAATGAGAGTCTTCATTCTGCCTGGCGATTGATAGATGGAAGTTTTAGTTCCGTTGGGGATTGCAAGAATCTTTTGATTGCTGCAGGTATTGATCTGGGATAAGTATTGGAATGTCGCCAAATCTGGGTCACATCTGAACTATCTCTAGGAGGGAATATGGAATAAGTATCAGAATGTCGCCAAATATGGGTCACGTCAGAACTATCTTTAGAAGGAAATCTGGAATAAGTTTCGGAATGTCGCCAAATCTGGGTCACATCTGAACTATCTCTAGAAGGAAATCTAGAATAAGTATCAGAATGTCGCCAAATCTGGGTCACATCAGAACTATCTTTAGAAGGAAATCTGGAATAAGTATCGGAATGTCGCCAAATCTGGGTCACATCTAAACTATCTCTAGAAGGAAATCTGGAATAAGTATCGGAATGTCGCCAAATCTGGGTCACATCTGAACTATCTTTAGAAGGAAATCTGGAATAAGTATCGGAATGTCGCCAAATCTGGGTCACATCTGAAATATCTCTAGAAGGAATCTGGAATAAGTATCGGAATATCGCCAAATCTGGGTCACATCTGAACTATCTCTAGAAGGAAATCTGGAATAAGTATCTTGATTTTGTTAAGGGTCAGAAATTGGGAGTATACCAATCTTCTGAGGTGATGAGAATCTTCATTCTGTTAACGGTCAGGAACTGGGAGTATACCAATCTTCTGAGGTTTTAAGGATGAGAGTCTTCATTCTTGAGAGAAACAGATTTTTAGGAGCTTTAATTGTCCGTTATTCTGTTGGTGGTTGTAACTTCCAGCAGGTGATGAAGGAATTTTGAACGACCTTGGTTTTGACATTCGAATGCCCCAAGTGATGATGAAGGAGTCTTGCCCCAGGTTAATTTGTAATTGAGAGATTTGTTGAAATCTTGACTGGACTGCCCCGGGTTAACTGAACTTTGAAAGATCTGTTGAAACCTTGACTGGACTGCCCCAGGTTAATTGGATAGTGACATGTCATGCCCCCTTGTTGATAGGAGATTTATCAATGGAAGTGTCATCCTTCTTGAAGTGATTTTACTCACTGAGAGAGTTTTCGTTCCTCCGAACATTCGTTGTATGAATTTCTTCGCTGTCAAACAAATAACCGTATGCAAACAACGATATTCAAATGATGCAAAGTTTATGCTGGTCTCGAAGTTTTGAAAAATGCGTTTTTTAGCAGAAAACTTTTTATAAGACAAATTCAACACAAGATTTAGGGCAAAGCCTTACAGGAGTCAGGATACCTTTTGTAACAGTATGCTTTCGAACTAACCCATGCTTCAATTAGGACTTTTGAAAGGTTGTAACGTGGCTTGGTTCACGGTTTAAGAAACAAAGGATAAAGGCTCAAAGTATATTTGTACCCACCCGCTCTTCGTGATGTTCTTCAACCCTAGACTCAGTTAATTGTGTGTCGCACTCTATTCGAATTTGGAACGACCTTTTGGTGATGGTTCACACCAATTGAATTTGGAGGGCAGTCATCATCTCCCTTTTTTTTTGCAACATTTTTCATGTTGTTGAGGATTTGTAATGACCTCGTTCTTTTGATTTGTTATCCCTAACTTTTACTTGATTGTTCTTGTTTTCGAGATTACAGTCAACGGGATGCCCCAGCTTTCTTAAGCCTCCTTTATAGGTTTTGGCTTAGTGGGCTTTTTTCTTTCTTTTGAGAGGTAATGATTGCCTATGCGATAAGGAACCATCACTGTCTTTTGATTCCAAAGGAATGTCTTTCTTTTTTGATGTCGTTCGTTGTATTACGAACTGAGAGTTTGCGACTTCAATGCGCACTTTTTTTTGGATTAACTGAGAGACTACCCTGCCCCAGGTTTAAATCAAATGTTTTAATTTGTTTAGAACAGAAAACTCCTACTTCTTTGGCTCGAAGGGGTTGACTAGGGATTATCTTCCTTATAACTCCAATGTTTAGGGTTTGAAAGAAATGCCTGTACATCCTCAGCAAGGTCTGCTCAAAAGCATACTGTATGAGATTATGGTATTGTTTCGTCATCCTCCCTCTAAAGGCTTGCAGCTTTTTATCAAGAGTTAAATATCATAAAGAAAGCATAAGAGTAGTGAAAACGAATGGATGAATTCAAGACAAACATATGCAATGCATTAATGAAACAGAGTTTGACATTAAAAGATAATTGTTTGAACAATAAAAGAAATTACAACTTTGAAAATTCAAATGAAACAAAGACATTCTCAATGACTTGGCATAGGAGCAGTGATCATGCTAGAGTCTTCGGAGGGTCAAATTCGATCTCCTTGGCATCAATCATGTCTTGGATCTTATTCTTCAGAGGCCAACAGTTGTTTGTGTCATGTCCCGGACTGTCAGAGTGGTATGCACACTTTTCATTGGGATGATAGGTAGGAGCAGAAGTATTCGGGTTCCGGAGGGGAGCCCTCAATGTAATCAGATTCATCTTCAACAAGTGTTGCAGTGCTTGAGACAGCGACATGTTGATGTTGGTGAACTGTCTCTTAGGTGCGACCTCCTTATACTGATGCCCCTGTCTTTGTTGAGCAGGCGTAGGATTAGAGATCAAGATTGCTCCTACGTGTTGGTCATGACGACTCTTTTGACTGTTCGCAGCATTGGACTCCTTCTTTCCATTGTAGGGAATTATCTGAGTATCCGAGGGTGTAGTTCCTTGGATCTTTCCACTTTTGATGCCAACTTCGACCCTTTCGCCGGTCAGTATTAGCTCGGTGAACCCAGCTGAGGAGCTTCCAATTAAGTGATTGAAGAAAGGCCCTGTCAAAGTTCCCATGAAGATGTCAATCAACTCTCTGTCAGTTAAAGGGGGTTGCACCCTACCAGCCAGATCTCTCCACTTTTGAGCGTATCCTTTGAAGCTCTCGTCGGAACCCATGGTCATGTTCTGCAATTGCACACGAGTTGATGCAAGATCAGCATTGTATTGATATTGTTTGTAAAAAGCCATAGCTAAATATTCCCAGGTGTGGATGCGAGAACTCTCCAATTGATAGAACCACTCGAGTTGAGCCCCTACCAGGCTTTCTTGGAAGAAATGGATCCAAAGCTTTGGATCAGTTGTGTATGGTTGAATCTTGCGGACATAAGACTTTAGATGCATCTTAGGGCAAGAGACTCCATCATACAGGGCCAAGGTAGGGACTTTGAATTTTGGAGGGATGACCAATCCAGAAACTAAACCCATGTCTCCTAAATCCAAGCCAGGTATTTGTTGAACCTCCATAGCATTGAGGCGATCCTCCAACTGTTTGTACTTGTCATCAGCGGGAGGATATTATTCTTCAGAGTAGTCAGCTTCATCAATCTCCAAATTGTGGTCTTCTTCAAGACTGGCCCCTATGCTGGGTGGAGTTGAAAGGTCTTGGGTTTTAGGTCTTCTCCCCAAGTTCAGGATGCTCGTTGCCTTCTTGGACTTCTTCTTCTTGTCTTTGAGAAGGAGAGCTTTCAGATCCTCTTGCCCTTTTCTCATAGCCAGAAGCATTTGTTGGAATTGAGCGTTTTGAGCTTGGAGATCTTTCACCGTTTGTTCCATATCCATCTTACTGAAATAAACAGTAGGAAGATAAGGAGACCTGTATGGGAGAAACCTGTTATGCAATGATATGTATGATATATGTATGCAATGTTTTCAAGGATCTCTTGGGGTAAACACAAGAGAATGTTAGAGGTTGAACTTCGATCTTTGATTGGAGAACTTTGCACCGGTGGATGTCTTTCCACGAGAATCAAGCTCACCATGTCAAGTGGGTCATAGCCCCTGATTCAAGTTGTTGCACTTGATCTTTGATGGCATTTGTTTAGAGGAAAAACCTCTTGCCCCTTGGTAGACGTCTGGTTCGACGTGCCCCTGCACCAAAAGACCCTCGAGATCCTTGAAGTGGTTATTGAAAATGCTATGGTATGATGTTATGATGTTATGTACATGTATGCAGAAGCAAGTAAGTGTATATACAGGTAATCATATTCACACAAAGCAAACAAGTCCTTAGGTTTAGGCTTGCATGGGGTTTATAGGTAAGTACCCTCTTGAAGTTAGTTGGCTCATCCTGTCCTAAAATAGAAACTGGATTCTAAGGAGCTCAATATCATTGGATTGTTTTCTGTGTTCATTGTTTTGGTTTAGCCACTTAACTGGCGACCAAAATATTCCAAGAAAACAACCCTCAATGAGTGTAGTATCGAGTATCTACCAACTTCGGACTGCACTAAAGTCGGTCATCTCACTACCCCTAAAAAGTCTAAGATGGTCAAGTAAGGTTCTAAGAGTTCGTTAGTGCTTCATGACATCACTCAGCGGCCCCGTACTCTCCTTGATTGAACTCAAGGGTTACCGGTGCTCACAAATATGTCACACTAACATAGCTTACTGCTTCAACCATGTCGATATACCCCGCACAGTTCCCTCACAGTTTTATTGCTATTTACCTAAAAAGGTGCCCCCAAATCCGGGTGTAGGATTTACAACAAACCCAAACAAAGACCCAAAAAAGTAAAGCAATCAAAGCAATCAAAGCAAGTATGTAAAGGTGATCTAAAACCCTAAGGTAACCCCACTTTTAAATCAATCCCCAGCAGAGTCGCCAGTTCTGTGATACGGTGGGAGAACTGACTTGAGGTTTTGCATTTTATCGCAAATGTTGCTGTTGTACCCCAAAATTTGCCCTCCCATATTCATCAAGAATTGTCAAAGTCAAGGTCACAAAATTCCCCAAGGACTATGCAGTTCAACTGTCTCCTATACAGTCAAAACTAGGGTTTGGGTTCTGATCAAGGAAAGGAAGTTTTCAAAGGCCCAATCAAGTCTCACATGCCTACAAAGATGGTCAAGTGTCCTCATGTCAAGTTTCAAGGCATTCAGCTCAAAATTGCACAGTCAAAACCCTAAATTGCACTACAGTCAACTGTAGGGGCAAAATGGTCATTTGACAGTCAAAAGTTCAAATTTTTGGTAAACATATCATTTTGAAGCCACAAACATCATTTGATCAATGCTTGATCATGATTCTCAAAGTTTGGCTCAGAAATCATCAAAGATGCAAAAGTTGCTATATTTGGACAGCTGAAAAAGTCAACTGAAATTGACCAGGGCATAACTTTCACATGGATTATCAGAAAAATTCCATCCAGAGCTCATTTTGAAGAGAAAGACATTTCCTACAATTCATATTCATGTTCCAAGTCCAAGAAATGCTCTCACAAAAAGTTATCAATTTCAACATTATAGGTCATTTTCAAAAGTCAACAAAAAGGGACTTTAAGTCAAAGGCCATAACTTGAGATTGGTAAATCAAAATGACATGGGACCAAAGGCATTGGTTAGAGGATTCAAAGACCTTTCCAAAATGTCCAAGAACATGTGAAAAGCTTAAAAATTGACCAAGTTATGCCTTGTGGAAGTTGGGAAAGTTTTGGGAATTTTGAAAAGTCAACATTGATGCAAAAGGCCTAAAAATGCAAATGGGCCCATTTTTCTTCCAAGTTTCTTCATGCCAAGCCTATGCACGACCACTAGGCCCAAAGGGAAGTATTTTCATATTTTTTAATTATTTATTTGAATTTATATTAATTTATATTCATTTAAATCATTTTAATACATGAAAAATATAAACCTAACCTAAAAAAATCTTTTTATGCACATTCCAAGGTCAATATTTCGTGCACTTCTTAATTAAGCAAGTTTTGATGAGAATTGATCAGATTTGAACCAAAATGCACATGGAAAAGATTGGAAAAGATATTAAGGAAATCAAATATTGAAAACAATGAATTCATGAGATTTTGTTGGTTTTTGTTGACCTAGAAGCCTCACTATATGATCAGGAACACAACCCTAAGCCAAGGAGACTGCAAGCTGCGCCCAAACAAGCCATTGCATATTGAAAATTTCTCTTAAAAACTCAAATCTGAAAAGTGCCTTAGAGGTCGATTCAAACCTCCAAACCTATTCCAAAAGCTTCAGTGGCAATTGCTGGACACATTCCAATCATTAACATCAACCAAAACGCCCTGAATTGGTACCCCTAAGTCAAACTGAACCTCAAGATTTCTGAAATCGTATAGCATGATTCAAGCATATTTTGGCATTTTTATTTGTGTATTCATATTCATGATGATGTTTCTAAACTAACTGATACGTTTGATTGCATTTTTGTGCCATATATATGAATGTGCCATGATCGATTGCTAGGGTTTGCAGGTTCTTAGATTTAGGGCTTTTGCAATACAGTAAAATTGGCCCTTTAGACCACCACGGTTGGACTCAGCACATCAAGACGAAGAAGTCTTGACCCTCGCGCCCAATTTATATATACCATAGCGCTAGTCGCTATTTTTCCATAGCCTGCCTAAAACCACGCCCAAAAACCGTTGCCAATATGTTTCATGTTTCAGGAAAACGAAGAAGAAGAAGTCGTGTCAGAACATGATTGATCCATTCAAATTTCGCGCGAATTTCCAAAGGCACTAACGTTTTCTTCTTATATTGTTTATTGTTTATTATTTGTTAAATGAAATGCAAATGGCTCAGTGGGCAGGGACAACGCTTGTAACCTTCAAGACCTGGGTTCAAGTCCCAGGTCTGGCAAATTCCAATGCTATTTTTCAATATGAAATTCTATGCTTTGCTAACGTCCAGGTGCACCATATTCCCTCACCATCAGGCAGCCACGCGTCCCATGAGATCAAGTCAAGGGCAAAGATTGGGAGAGCATCATGTACCATAGTCCAATGCGTTATATGCGATTCAAAAAGTCAACCAATTTCCAACGTTAATGGGCCAGAATCTCCAGGCCTATACCTCCATCTGGGGCCTGAACCCCCCCCCCCTGGTTTGCTTTTCTTTTCTTTTTATTATTTTAATTATTGTGTTATTTATTTTTATTGCTTTAATTAATTAATTTTCTCTTTTTTTTACAAAATATAAAAACATCATAAAAATCCAGAAAAAGATAAAAAATGTAATAAATATTTTATTTTAATTATTTTATTTTCATGAATAAATTGTGTAATTAAATTTAGCATAATTAGGTTTTTTTGATTTTAATTCTTTTCATAACAAAAATGTAAAAAATATAGAATTAGGTTTAATAACTTTTTATTTTCTTTTTTTTAATTTTTTCTCTTTTTTCAGAATAATAATATTAATTATTTATTTTCATAAATTAAAAATTGTACATGAATAAATTAAGGTTTAATTTAGATTATATTTTAATTCTTTCATAATATAAAAAAATGTAGAATTTAGGTTTTAATTGTTAATTCTTTTTATTTCTTTTTTATCATAATACTATTATTTTGTTTATTTCCATAAATTGAATTTTGTACATAAATAATTTAGGGTTTAATTTAGATTATATTTTAATTCTTTCATAATAAATAAAAAAATATTAGAATTAGGGTTTGTCGTTTAATTTAATTTCAACTAACTCCTTTTTCTCATTAAATCTAAAAAATACAAAAATACCAAAAAACATTTAATTATTAATTTTTTATTTTAATTCATTAATTTAATTATTTTTGCAAAAGGGTCCAACGCCCGTCGCTTTCAATTATTAATTTTGCGCATTTATTTTATGTCGTTCATTATAATTATGTAATTGTCCCAAAGCCTTGTAACTTTACTTTTCGCACTTTTATTTATTTTGCTTTATTTATTTTTCCGCTAAATCGGGTCCGGTTTAATTTTGGCGATGTGGACCCGCGCCATTTGTAATAGCCTTAGATTTATTTTTCCGCAACTTTATAACTGTTAAAAAGCATGCAAGAATGAATGTCTTAATTAAAATCAAGCGTAGAACACGACAAACATGACAAGACAAATAACTGAAACATGACACACAATTCGCACACACCACCCCTAGGGTACGCCTCACTGTTGCCTTTCGAAAGGTGGTCGTCGAGTAGAGGACGTCTTAGTAAGTCCTCATGATCCGGGAACCTGGCATGAGGGTAGCTTCTAAGGTGTCTTCCCATTGCTCTGGTGATCACCATGTCCCTAAAATCGAATTGACCCGAACACCTCCAATAGTGGTGCTACCTACCTCTCAATGGTGGGATGGCATTACTTTTAAGGACATTTACACAGACTAATTCCTTAGGGTAGTTAGGTTCTCAAGGATACTTGCTCTAATTTCAAAACAAACAATAATCTTTTCACCAAACACATTTTCAAAAGCTTTCGAAACAAACTTTTCAAACACTCTGACGTATGAGTCGAACTGAAATTTTCAAAGAAACTTTTTTTAAAACCCACATTGAAAAGCAAGCAAACATTTTTGAAAACACATTGAGCAAGTATCTAAGAGCCCATGGATAACCATGGATAGAAAGGGTGCTAACACCTTCCCTTTCTATAACCCACCTCCCGAACCGAGAGCAATCTCTTTAAGGAATTTTTCTGTGCTTTTGTCCTTTCCATTTGGAGAAAATAAAAGACGGTGGCGACTCTTGCTTACCGCGACATTTCGCGAACCAGCGTTAAACAGTCAGTTCCAGATCCACCGATCACAGAACTGGCGACTCTGCTGGGGAACCTTATAAAGTGAGGTGTACCTTAGGGTAGTTCACAACTGTGTTTTCAATTGTATTGACTTGCTTGCTTTATTATTGTGGGTTGCTTGGGAGTTCTATAGATCCTAACCCGGATCTGGGGGATACCTTTCTTAGAAAGTAGCAACAAGGCTGTGAGGGAACTGTGCGGGGTATACCGACATGGTTGAAACAGTCTGCTACGTTGATGTGGCACTTTGGTGTGTACCGGTAACCCTTGAGTTCAGTCAAGGAGAGTACGGGGCCTCCGCGTGGTGTCATGAAGCATCAACAGACCTTAGGAACCTTAATTGAACTATCTTGGCCTCTTTAGGGTAGTGAGATAACTGACTTTGGTGCAGTCCGAGGTTGGTTGATACTCGATACTACGCTCAATTGAGGGTTGCTTTCCTGGAATATTTCGGTCGCCAGTTCAGTGGCTAAATCGAAACGATGAACAATGAAAGCAATCCCGTGATATTGGGACCCTTAGAACCCGGTTACTTCTAATAGGACAGGTTGAGCCCACCAACTTCAAGAGGGTAATACCCAGACCTCATGCTGGCCTAAACTCTAAGGGCTCTTTTGTGTGACTTGTGTGCCTTCGTACTTGACTACTTGCATGCTTGTTAGCTGACACATGAACTACTTGCAGGTTTTGTTTATAGTCCTTAACTAGGACTCATAACAAGGTTTACCAAATTTCTTGCAGGTTTTGTTTATAGTCCTTAATTGGGACTCATAACAAGGTTTACCGAGTTTCTTGCAGGGTTTGTTTATAGCCCTTAATTGGGACTCATAACAAAGTATACTGAATTTCTTGCAGGGTCTGTTTATAGTCCTTAATTGGGACTCATAACAGGGTTACTCACATTACCCCATGCATAGCATGACATCATACCATTGCATACATCCTAACCCATTTCAAGGATCTCAAGGGCTTGTGATGCAGGTCATGATAAATCAAACATCTAGCAAGGGGCAGAGAGGATTTATTTTCCTCTAGCCAAGGTTGTCAGGGGCTATGACCCACTGGATATGGTGAGCCTTTGACCCTTGAAGAAGGGCTCTCTACAACAGGAAGTTCCTTCAATCAAGTTGCCAGTTTCCAATTGTGGTACGGTGGGAGAACTGACTTGAGGTTTTGCGTTCGCATTCGCACTTGTGCGGTTTGAGCAAGAGTCGCCACCGACTTTTTACTTTATCCTAAAGGAAAGGTTAAAAAAGCACAGCAAAAACCTTTTGAGATATTTCGTGGGTTCGGGGGGTAGATTATGAAAAGGGAAGGTATTAGCACCCTTTTCATCCATGGTTATCCATGGGCCCTTAGTTACTTGGTTTTTTTTTTAGATCACTTGCCTTGTTTTTCGATTGCTTTGAAAATGGTGTGTGTGTGGGTGCCTTTTTGAAAATGTTTTGGAAAAAGATGCCTTGTCTTAGGCCAACCTTGTAATAATTCTTTACTCGAATGTTTTACAAAGGTGCATATCTTTTCGAAAAGATGTTTCAAAAGTTTGAAGAGTTGATTTTTGAAAGTGTTGTGGATTGTGGTTTTTGAAAAGAAGGCAAGTGTTTTTGCAAGTTTGATCTCGAGTAACTAAGAGTTTTTGTCTACCCTATTGTACTCAAAGGTTTTTGTCATGTTTTAACCCCTTTTAACAGTTTTGTGCTACCATTGAAATTGGTAGACAATCTTGCGTTTAGGAAGTTTATTCGGGACGGGTGCGGGTCATCGTATGGACCATGAATGCAATGGTGCCAAGTGTCTTTGGCAATTTGCTTGAAGGGACTTGATCATTTTGATAGGCGACTTTCGAAAGCGTCATCGAGGGACTTATGATCATTTGATTTCGTTTTGCCAAAGATACTCGACGTGCAAGCATGGCCCATTTGGAAGGCAACATGTGGGATTACCCTAGGGGGGTGCAAGGGTGATTGTGTATTGATTACATGTATTTGTCTTGTATTAGGTTATCTAGCGTTTGATTTTATATACATACAAACCCTAGGTCTAACCATGGTATAATTGAAAAGCTGTAAATTGCAGAATGTAAATCTACGCTATTACAGAATAGTGTCCGGGAGTGGGGGTGTAAATGTACAAGGGGATGAGACTTATAGTACCCAATCATTACAACCAAATCGAATGTGCGATCAAAATGAATATCAAATATACAAATATAAGATAAAATGTGTGTAGGGCAATGTGAATGTATTTGTGTAAGTGTACAAGTGTATATGTATGTGAATTGTGTATGTGTAATTATGTACAGGTGCGAAATGTGAAATTGAGTCGTATTAGGGTTTTGACCTAGATACATGTTTTTAGATGAATCTTGATTTTTGTATGTTTAATTATGTACAAAAGAAAAAGAAGTGTTTTGATTAAATGTTAAGTTTTAATTAAAAGAGTATTTTAGTCAAAATGTTTGTGAATTTAAATATTAGAGAAAAATGCATTGAATTGTCATGTATGAAAAAAAAGAATGTTAATTAATTAAAAAAGTTTCAATTTTAATTATGTATAAAAGTGTATAATATATACAAATCAATGTTTTAAAATGCATGTACAAAAAGTATTAAATTATGTCCAAAATTAAATTAGGTGTGTTAAGAAAGGTATTTTATTTTTACGTACAAAAGTGTATTAATTAAAAAAGATGTTTTAAACATATGGTGAAAATATAATTTATTCAAGTTAGTATTTACAAAATAAAAAGAGTGAACATTTTTTTATAAGATAAAAAGAGGGTTAGTGTTTTTTATAAAAATGAAGTAAGTTAATGTTTATAAAACAAAGTTAGTTTTTTATGAAAATGTTTTGTTTAGAAAGTGAAATGATTTTCGTTGGGCTTAGAGGAATCAGGAACGGGTTAAGCCCAAGGTTGGATTCTGAACGAAATTAGGGTTTCATGTTGTTTGTTCCATTGAGACAAAGGGCTCTAGGGTTAATCAGCGGCGCCGTTCACTTGAATTTCGTCTTCTTCGTTCAAGCTTCCCTGAGTGCTTATCTCCGGCCACCAACGCAACCCATACTCTCTTCCCTCCAAGGCAGTGGATGCGTTGCTCCAGGTTTGTTTCAGTGTTCCCTTTTTTCTTCTATGACTGATACGCGTGGAATTTGTTCTGAGCTCTTTATTTTTTCGTTTTTTATGAGGTGAAGGGGAGGATATAGCAAGTTCATTACCTGATTTCTGGAGATGGAGGAGAGAAGAGGGATGACGTTGAGGAGGCCGGAGCGGTGTTTCAGTGGCGAAGCTTGATGTTTGCTACGCTTCTGACTTTTCCTGGTACTTTCGTTCTTGGCTATATTTCTAGGGTTTGATGATATATGCTGGATTTGCTTGAAAACCCTAATTCGCTTCTTTATCTTCTTCTGCCACTGTGTGTTTGCGCGCTTGTTGCTTATGTATTGTTGCCTGAGATGCCCAGTGATGATCTTTACGATCTGAGGGCCTATGTTGCCTGAATACTTTTGTTTTCCTCTGAGCCCTGACTTGCTTCTTTCTTTCTTCTTCTTGAGAGGCTATGCGCTTGCTTGTGTGCTTGATGCTATGGTTGAAACAACTCTTGTTTTGATTAGCTTCTTATTGTTGCCTTTGTGTTGTTGCCTGGAATTTTGCTGGATGGTTGCCTTGAGGTGCCCAGTGATGATCTCAGATCTGAGGGCCTATGTGTTTGTTTGTGTGCTTGAGATGTTGGTTTCATAAAATGGTGAGGCTTGAGTCTGGATATGACAGGATGCTATGGTTTTAGACTGGTTTTGCAAGGTTATGGTTTTAGATTTTATTGGGTTCCAATGTTTGAAAGCTTTTACAGGGTTGATGAGGTTTCATGGTTTTTGAATTTCTGTTGCAGAGTTGTTGTTTGATGCAGGGTTGTATGTATTAGGTTATGGTTTGCAGGTTTCTTGGCAAGGTTATGGTGTTAGCAGGTTTCTTGGCAAGGTTATGGTGTTTTGTTATGACAGTAGTGAGCTCTCTTTTGACTTAGGCAGGTTGTGGTGTTTTTTGAAGGTTGAGGCTAATGCTGGTTCAGTTTTGTATATCAGTTTTTTTAGGCTTTGGCTTTTAGCTTGTATATATCTCTTCTTCCCTTTTCTTACTTCTGAACTGAGTTTGCTTTGTACTGGCTGCCTGCTATGCTGAACTGTCTTGAACTGTTTTATTGGCTTTTGATGATTTTGTATATCTTCTGCTATCTTGCTCCTGAACTGTCTATGTTTGCTTTGTACCCCTGCTTTTCTGAACTGTCATGCTGTCTGCCTGCTATCTGAACTCAGTCTTGGCTTTTGATTTGCATAATCTTTTTCTTCTGTCTTCCCTACTGTCTGCTGTCCGCTGTGAACTGCCATTGAACTATGCCTAACCCTGCCTGCTTTATCTCTCTTTTCTCTCTCTCAAAGTACAGTTTGAATTTTAATATGATTATATTCTGTACTTGCTCTGAAGGGGTTCTATGGGAAATGATGAGTTAAGATTGTTTTGCTTGCATAATACATCTTGCATCTCCTTTTGACAGTTTGTGTGCTTTTTCTCTTCCTTGATATCTTGGCCAAAATCTTTTATGACAGCCTTGAGTACTTTCTTGATTTTCTTTGGCATTGGACTTTCAGTTTAGTTTTGAATGGGAAGTTTGGATTGAACTTTTTCAGTTTGGATTGAAAATTGAGATTCTTATGTAGCCTGAAATTTATGACTTATGCATTTGCATTTGCATTCATGAAATAAAATAATCTTCCCTCTCTGTGAACCGGGAGAAATCCCGTGATTTGCAGAGAGGGCAACTGATCCCAGTCAGTGGCCCCTAATGATGAGCAACTTTTACTGTCTTTTCTAATTTAATGCTTTCTGACTTTTCTTATTTCTTTTTGCAGATGAAAAGAATACCGGAGCAGAGTGAAGAACGAAGAATATTTAGAAAATAGGATAGTTTTTTTCATTCTATGTAATATTTAAATTAAATGTAAATTATTGTTTGTAACAACAATTTGTACAAATAATTCGAATATCAATAAAAATCAAATTATCCAATTGGTTCCAACTTTCTTTATTGCTTATTTATTTATTTAAAATTCTTAGAATTAAAACAATTGAAAAATAAATTCAATCATTTAATTTCAGAATAATAAATAACTAAAATAAAACAACATTGATCCAATAAACCTGTCTTATCCCACATCCAAAGCAAAGCAGCAATTAACTCAAATGGACTGATCAAACGCAAAAGCACTGTGAATTCAAAACTGCATCTTGTATCTGACTAGCCCAATCAAAACGTACTGAATTCAAACCACTGTCTCTTTTACTGATTAAACCAAGATAACGCGAGTTTTAATCCGAATCTCGAAATAAACCGCAAAGTGCTGTGGAATTCAAATTCTTCTGAGAATATGCCCCTAAAAACCCTAATTCCCGATTGAATGCCAAATCACGCTCGCTTGATCAAAATTGAACCAAAAATCAACCAAACCCTAAGCCCACTGCATGAAACAATTCAAAGCTCTGAAAATCAGTGAAAACCCTAATTTTGATTGACTGTCAAGAAAAGTCCGTTTGTCCGATTCTTGAGCCAGTTTGAAAAGTCAGGAAATGTTTGAAGCTGAGATTTCCTGGGGAAAAATGCGAGGGCAAATTTTGGGGTACAACAGTTGCCCCTGTTCAATCTTCTTTGACCTGAAGAGTTAGATTGGCAAGTTTGCCTTTCGCGACTTGAAGGTAAAAGGAGATTGAACACTAATGTGCCCAGAAAATTTGCGCTCGTCGATGTGACGGTGGAGGTGAATGGGCTTAAAGATGCCATTTGGTGATGGGCTTAAAGATGCCACCTGGTGCGAAAGAATTTGTCGGGGGATGGGCTTAGAGATGCCATCTGAGAATGGGCTTAACGATGCCATTCGGCGACTGCTGGTAGGAGGATGGGCTTATAGATGCCATATGGTGATGTTGAACTGTACGTCAATGGTGAGTGGACGAGTATCAGAAGGGCATCCCTGTTTTGGAATATCTCTGAATTGGGGTCTGAACAAGCAACAGATTGATGTCCGTGTCTGGAGAATCTGTAAACTATTTGAGATTGAATAAGCAATAGAGTAGCATCCGTTGTTGGGACACGTCTGTAAACTATTTTCAAAAATTGAGAAGAGCCTGAATCAGTCGGTAGATTGACATCCGTTGTTGGGAAGAATCCGTAAACTATTTTCAGACGCTTTGAAGAAGAATCTGAACAAGTGATAGGTTAACACCCGTTACTTGGGGAACCCGTGAACTGTTTTCAGAAATCCTGAAGTTGAAGAAGAACCGGTGTAGGGTTTCTACTGATGCGTCTGAATGAATCTGGAATAAGTATCAAAATGTTGCCGTGTCCGGGTCACATCTGAACCATTTTTGGATAAACCTCAGGAGATGATCTGTGTCTGTCGACTGATCCTACCTGAAGAGGCAAAGGGTTAGTTGTATGTAATGTTATGATGCATGATGCAATGCATGTGACATTTAATGTTTATGATATGAATGTAATGAATGCACATGTAAGCTGATGATACATGATTCCGAGATGGCTGAAGATAAAAGCATCTTGACTGCTGCCGGGGAAAATAAATCCTGGGCTGTTGCTGGGGGAGAGAATTCCTGATGACCTCTACTGGGGAGTTCCAACTAGTAAAACTCATGCCGGGGAGGTCAGACTTGAGAATCGTCAGCTTGATGGGAGGTAACTCTGGAGACCTCGCTGGGGAACTCAAGATTTGTCCTTCCAAAATTCTGTGGGGAGAAGGTTTAAAAGTCTGACTCCGCTGGGGATTGTCCACTTGAAGCTCTTGATCTGCTGGGGATACTGAAGCTTAAACTCTGAGGGGAATTGAATTCCGGGGGATTCCCTGGCTGGGGATTTGCACAGATAAGTTACTGCTGGGGAATTTTGATGAACTCTGCTGGGGATAAGGAGAATTCTGGCGAGTGCGATCTTCCGTGGTTGTTAGCTTTGAGAAGAATCTGAACAAGCGATAGGTTAACATCCGTTTACTTGGAGAACCCGTGAACTGTTTTCAGAGATCTTGAAGTTGAATCAGTAAAGAGCAGCATCCGTTGTTGGGAAGCTTCTGAATTCAAAGGTGCATCTGAACAAGTTGATAGATTAACATCCGTTACTTGGGAAGAATCTATGAACTGTTTTCAGAAGTCTTGGGAAGAATCTGAACAAGTGATAGGTTAACATCCTTTTACTTGGAGAACCCGTGAACTGTTTTCAGAAATCTTGAGGTTGAATTAGCAATAGAGCAGCATCCGTTGTTGGGAAGCGTCCGGAAACTAAATTCAAAGGTTGCATCTGAACAAGCTGATAGATTAACATCCGTTACTTGGGAAGAATCCATAAACTGTTTTCAGAAGTCTTGAAGTGAAATCAGTAAAGAGCAGCATCCGTTGTTGGGAGGCTTCTGAATTCACAGGTGCATCTGAACAAGTTGATAGATTAACATCCGTTACTTGGGAAGAATCCATGAACTGTTTTCAGAAGTCTTGGGAAGAATCTGAACAAGTGATAGGTTAACATCCGTTTACTTGGAGAACCCGTGAACTGTTTTCAGAAATCTTGAGGTTGAATTAGCAATAGAGCAGCATCCGTTGTTGGGAAGCGTCCGGAAACTAAATTCAAAGGTTGCATCTGAACAAGCTGATAGATTAACATCCGTTACTTGGGAAGAATCCATAAACTGTTTTCAGAAGTCTTGATAAGAATCTGAACAAGTCGGTAGATTGGCGTCCGTTGTTGGGAAGAATCCGTAAACTGTTTTCAGAAGTCTTGATATGGAACCGGTGTAGGGTTTCCTGATGATGAGCTTGTGTAAAAACTGCATCGGTTTTGAACACTTTTGACATTCGAATGCCCCAAGTGGTGATGTAGATAAAATCCTGGTTTATTACAGGTGTTGGTCTACAATCGGTCGTTCACAGATGTTTCCCGGGTTATTGCAGGTGTTGATCTGGAATTCTTCAGACATGCCCTGGCTGGATACAGGAGTCGAATCTGGAAAGGTGATAGTTGATAGATATGCCCTGGCAGGATACAGGAATCGAATCTTCGAACTCTTCAGACGTGCCCTGGCTAGATACAGGAGTTGAATCTGGAAATAGTCGTCAACAGATATGCCCTGGCTGGATACAGGAATCGAATCTTCGAACTCTTCAGACATGCCCTGGCTAGATACAGGAGTCGAATCTGGAAATGTTGTAGTTGATTTGTTGAACACTTTTGACATTCGAATGCCCCAAGTGGTTGCGAAGGAGTCTTGAATCAGATTACTCTGCATATTGAGAGATTTCTTGAAATCTTGACTGGACTGCCCCAGGTTAACTGAACTTTTGAAAGCTCTGCTGGATCTTGACTGGACTGCCCCAGGTTAATTAGATTGTGACATGTCATGCCCCTTTGTTGATAGGAGATTTGATGGAAGTGTCATCCTTTTGAAGTGATTTTGACTTACTGAGAGAGTTTTCGTTCCTCCGAACATTCGCTGTATGAATTTCTTCGCTGTCAAACAAAAGGGGTAAATACAGACAGTGATATTCAAGCAACGCAAAGTTTATGTTTGTCTCGAAGTTTTGAAAAATGCGTTTTTAGCAGAAAACTTTTCACAAGACAAGTTAACACAGGATTTAGAGCAAAGCCTTACAGGAGTCAGGATACCTTTTGTAACAGTATGCTTTCGAACTAACCCATGCTTCAATTAGGACTTTTGGAGGGTTGTAACGTGGTCAGGTTCACGGTTTAAGAAACAAAGGGTAAAGGCTCAAAGTATATTTGTACCCACCCGCTCTTCGTGATGTCCTTCAACCTAAGCTCAGTTAATTATGCGTCATACTCTGTTTTGAGTTTGGAACGACTTTTGGGTGATGGTTCACCAGTTTGAATTTTGGGAGACAGTTATCATCTCCTTTTTCTTTTTCAACACTTTTCATGTTGTTGAGGGTTTTGTAACGACCTCACTATTTTGATTTTGATTTGTTATCCCTAACTTTTGCCTGACTGTTACCGTTTTCGGGATTACTGTCAGCGGGATGCCCCAGCTTTCTTAAGCCTCCTTCATAGGTTTTGGCTTGGTGGGCTTTTCTCTTTTGAGAGATTGACTGTCTATGTGTTAGGGAACCACCCTGGTCTTTTGATTCCGAAGGAATGCTTTCTCTTTTTTCGACGTCGTTCGTTGTGTTACGAGCTGAGAGTTTGCGACTTCAATGCGCATTTTCTTTTGAATTAACTGAGATACTACCCTGCCCCAGGTTTATATCAAAGGTTTTGATTGTTTAGAACGGGAAACTCCTACTTCTTTGGCTCGAAGGGGTTGACTAGGGATTAACTTCCTTATAACTCCAGTGTTTGGGAATTGAAAGAAATGCCTGTACATCATCAGCAAGGTCTGTTCAAAAGCATACTGTATAAGATCACGGTATTGTTTCGTCATCCTCCCTCTAAAGGCTTGCAGCTTTTTATCAAGAGTCAAATATCATAAAGAAAAGCATAAAAGTAGTGAAACGAATGGATGAATTCAAGACAAACATATGCAACGCATTAATGAAAACAGAGTTTAACATCAACAGATAATTGTTTGACAGCAAAAGAAATTACAACTTTGAAAATTCAAAAAGAAGCAAAAGTCTTTCAGCTTCGAGCCTCGTCACTTCAAGCGGAGAACCCTTTTAACGGAAGATCTTCATCTCGCCATCTGGCATGAACCTCAGCACTCCAATGTCAATCAGATCTTGAATCTTGTTCTTCAAGGCCCAACAGATATCGGTGTCATGTCCTGGGCTATAGGAATGGTAAACACAAAATGCATCGGGATGATAGTCAGGAGCGGAGGTATTTGGGTTCCGGATAGGATCCCTCAAAGCAGTCAGATTAACCTCCAACAAGCGCTCCAGAATTAGAGATGACGGTATGTCGGTCTCTGTGAACTGCCTTCCCGACGTTTCTTGTCTACGCCGATTGCCCCGCTGACGCCGACGAGGTTGTTGATGGGTTTGTGACCCTGAAGCTAGCAGAGGAGCTTTCCCCTTGTCTTCTTGAGTTGATGGAGGCTGAGCGGTGACCTGCTCTTCGACCTCAGATGTTTGCCCCAGCTGGTTGTTTGGAAGCAGTTGGCGGACCAGAACTCCGAGTTCCTCTTGTCTTTGAGATAGGTCTTGGATGAGAGCCATCTGGACCACCAAATATCCCATCATTTGGGTCCTCAGTGTTGTCAGATCAAACTGCAGCTCCGCAATCTGATCATTCCTGGCATTGTTGGAATTCCCCAAGCCGTTGGTGAGGAGAGCTTTCATCTCTTCTTGCCCCATAGACAAGTTCATGAACATCTCTTGTAGCTGGGTGGTCTGGTCTTGGATGTCTTTGACAGACCGTTCTAGAGCCATCTCTTGCTGAAATAAACAGCAGGAGAGTAAGGAAACCTGAAAAAGGAAAGATGGTCAAAATGAAATGCGTGATATGTGGATGCATGTTTTCAAGGATCTCTTGGGGTAAACACAAGAAAAATGTTAGAGGTTGAGCCCTGCTCTTGGATTGGAGAGCCTTGTACTGGTGGACGTCCTTCTACTAGAATCAAGCTCACCATGTCGAGTGGGTCATAGCCACTGATTCAAGTTGTTGCTCTTGAACTTTGATTGGAGAGCTTTGTATCGGTGGATGTCTTTCCACTAGAATCAAGTTCACCATGTCGAGTGGGTCATAGCCACTGATTCAAGTTGTTGCACTTGATCTTTGACTGGATGGGCTAAAGGAGAGACCTCTTGCCCCTGGATAGGCGTCTGGTTCAACGTAATCCTGCATTAACAGAACCCTCGGGATCCTTGAAACGGTTATTGAAAATGCTAAAATGCTATGGTATGATGTCATGATGTTATGTACATGTATGCACAAACAAGTAAGTGTATATACAGGCAAACAATATTCACACAAAGCACACAAGGCCTTAGGTTTAGGCTTGCATGAGGTTCAGGTATTACCCTCTTTTGGTTTGTTGGTTAAAACCTGTCCTATTAAAAGTAACCGGGTTCTAGAGGTCCCAATGTCACTGGATTGCTTTCATTGTTCATCGTTTCGATTTAGCCACTGACCGGCGATCAAAATATCCCAAGAAAACAACCCTCAATTGAGTGTAGTATCGAGTATCAACCGACTTCGGAGTACACCAAAGTAGTTATCTCACTACCCTAAAGAGGCTAAGATGGTCAATTAAGGTTCTAAGGCCAGTTGATGCTTCGCGACACCACGCGGCGGCCCCGTACTCTCCTTGACTGAACTCAAGGGTTACCGGTACACACCAAAGTGCCACATCAACGTAGCAGACTGCTTCAACTATGTCGGTATACCCCGCACAGTTCCCTCACAGCCTTGTTGCTACCTAAAAGGGTTTCCCCAGATCCGGGTTAGGATCTATAAAACTCCGATACAGAGCCCATAAATGTAAAGCAAACAAAGCAATCAATTGAAAGTCAAGGTGATCTAAACCCTAAGGTAACCCCACTTAAAAAGCATCCCCAGCAGAGTCGCCAGTTCTGTGGTACGGTGGGAGAACTGACTTGAGGTTTTGCGTTCGCATTCGCACTTGTGCGGTTTGAGCAAGAGTCGCCACCGACTTTTTACTTTATCCTAAAGGAAAGGTTAAAAAAGCACAGCAAAAACCTTTTGAGATATTTCGTGGGTTCGGGGGGTAGATTATGAAAAGGGAAGGTATTAGCACCCTTTTCATCCATGGTTATCCATGGGCCCTTAGTTACTTGGTTTTTTTTTTAGATCACTTGCCTTGTTTTTCGATTGCTTTGAAAATGGTGTGTGTGTGGGTGCCTTTTTGAAAATGTTTTGGAAAAAGATGCCTTGTCTTAGGCCAACCTTGTAATAATTCTTTACTCGAATGTTTTACAAAGGTGCATATCTTTTCGAAAAGATGTTTCAAAAGTTTGAAGAGTTGATTTTTGAAAGTGTTGTGGATTGTGGTTTTTGAAAAGAAGGCAAGTGTTTTTGCAAGTTTGATCTCGAGTAACTAAGAGTTTTTCTCTACCCTATTGTACTCAAAGGTTTTTGTCATGTTTTAACCCCTTTTAACAGTTTTGTGCTACCATTGAAATTGGTAGACAATCTTGCGTTTAGGAAGTTTATTCGGGACGGGTGCGGGTCATCGTATGGACCATGAATGCAATGGTGCCAAGTGTCTTTGGCAATTTGCTTGAAGGGACTTGATCATTTTGATAGGCGACTTTCGAAAGCGTCATCGAGGGACTTATGATCATTTGATTTCGTTTTGCCAAAGATACTCGACGTGCAAGCATGGCCCATTTGGAAGGCAACATGTGGGATTACCCTAGGGGGGTGCAAGGGTGATTGTGTATTGATTACATGTATTTGTCTTATATTAGGTTATCTAGCGTTTGATTTTATATACATACAAACCCTAGGTCTAACCATGGTATAATTGAAAAGCTGTAAATTGCGGAATGTAAATCTACGCTATTACAGAATAGTGTCCGGGAGTGGGGGTGTAAATGTACAAGGGGATGAGACTTATAGTACCCAATCATTACAACCAAATCGAATGTGCGATCAAAATGAATATCAAATATACAAATATAAGATAAAATGTGTGTAGGGCAATGTGAATGTATTTGTGTAAGTGTACAAGTGTATATGTATGTGAATTGTGTATGTGTAATTATGTACAGGTGCGAAATGTGAAATTGAGTCGTATTAGGGTTTTGACCTAGATACATGTTTTTAGATGAATCTTGATTTTTGTATGTTTAATTATGTACAAAAGAAAAAGAAGTGTTTTGATTAAATGTTAAGTTTTAATTAAAAGAGTATTTTAGTCAAAATGTTTGTGAATTTAAATATTAGAGAAAAATGCATTGAATTGTCATGTATGAAAAAAAAGAATGTTAATTAATTAAAAAAGTTTCAATTTTAATTATGTATAAAAGTGTATAATATATACAAATCAATGTTTTAAAATGCATGTACAAAAAGTATTAAATTATGTCCAAAATTAAATTAGGTGTGTTAAGAAAGGTATTTTATTTTTACGTACAAAAGTGTATTAATTAAAAAAGATGTTTTAAACATATGGTGAAAATATAATTTATTCAAGTTAGTATTTACAAAATAAAAAGAGTGAACATTTTTTTATAAGATAAAAAGAGGGTTAGTGTTTTTTATAAAAATGAAGTAAGTTAATGTTTATAAAACAAAGTTAGTTTTTTATGAAAATGTTTTGTTTAGAAAGTGAAATGATTTTCGTTGGGCTTAGAGGAATCAGGAACGGGTTAAGCCCAAGGTTGGATTCTGAACGAAATTAGGGTTTCATGTTGTTTGTTCCATTGAGACAAAGGGCTCTAGGGTTAATCAGCGGCGCCGTTCACTTGAATTTCGTCTTCTTCGTTCAAGCTTCCCTGAGTGCTTATCTCCGGCCACCAACGCAACCCATACTCTCTTCCCTCCAAGGCAGTGGATGCGTTGCTCCAGGTTTGTTTCAGTGTTCCCTTTTTTCTTCTATGACTGATACGCGTGGAATTTGTTCTGAGCTCTTTATTTTTTCGTTTTTTATGAGGTGAAGGGGAGGATATAGCAAGTTCATTACCTGATTTCTGGAGATGGAGGAGAGAAGAGGGATGACGTTGAGGAGGCCGGAGCGGTGTTTCAGTGGCGAAGCTTGATGTTTGCTACGCTTCTGACTTTTCCTGGTACTTTCGTTCTTGGCTATATTTCTAGGGTTTGATGATATATGCTGGATTTGCTTGAAAACCCTAATTCGCTTCTTTATCTTCTTCTGCCACTGTGTGTTTGCGCGCTTGTTGCTTATGTATTGTTGCCTGAGATGCCCAGTGATGATCTTTACGATCTGAGGGCCTATGTTGCCTGAATACTTTTGTTTTCCTCTGAGCCCTGACTTGCTTCTTTCTTTCTTCTTCTTGAGAGGCTATGCGCTTGCTTGTGTGCTTGATGCTATGGTTGAAACAACTCTTGTTTTGATTAGCTTCTTATTGTTGCCTTTGTGTTGTTGCCTGGAATTTTGCTGGATGGTTGCCTTGAGGTGCCCAGTGATGATCTCAGATCTGAGGGCCTATGTGTTTGTTTGTGTGCTTGAGATGTTGGTTTCATAAAATGGTGAGGCTTGAGTCTGGATATGACAGGATGCTATGGTTTTAGACTGGTTTTGCAAGGTTATGGTTTTAGATTTTATTGGGTTCCAATGTTTGAAAGCTTTTACAGGGTTGATGAGGTTTCATGGTTTTTGAATTTCTGTTGCAGAGTTGTTGTTTGATGCAGGGTTGTATGTATTAGGTTATGGTTTGCAGGTTTCTTGGCAAGGTTATGGTGTTAGCAGGTTTCTTGGCAAGGTTATGGTGTTTTGTTATGACAGTAGTGAGCTCTCTTTTGACTTAGGCAGGTTGTGGTGTTTTTTGAAGGTTGAGGCTAATGCTGGTTCAGTTTTGTATATCAGTTTTTTTAGGCTTTGGCTTTTAGCTTGTATATATCTCTTCTTCCCTTTTCTTACTTCTGAACTGAGTTTGCTTTGTACTGGCTGCCTGCTATGCTGAACTGTCTTGAACTGTTTTATTGGCTTTTGATGATTTTGTATATCTTCTGCTATCTTGCTCCTGAACTGTCTATGTTTGCTTTGTACCCCTGCTTTTCTGAACTGTCCTGCTGTCTGCCTGCTATCTGAACTCAGTCTTGGCTTTTGATTTGCATAATCTTTTTCTTCTGTCTTCCCTACTGTCTGCTGTCCGCTGTGAACTGCCATTGAACTATGCCTAACCCTGCCTGCTTTATCTCTCTTTTCTCTCTCTCAAAGTACAGTTTGAATTTTAATATGATTATATTCTGTACTTGCTCTGAAGGGGTTCTATGGGAAATGATGAGTTAAGATTGTTTTGCTTGCATAATACATCTTGCATCTCCTTTTGACAGTTTGTGTGCTTTTTCTCTTCCTTGATATCTTGGCCAAAATCTTTTATGACAGCCTTGAGTACTTTCTTGATTTTCTTTGGCATTGGACTTTCAGTTTAGTTTTGAATGGGAAGTTTGGATTGAACTTTTTCAGTTTGGATTGAAAATTGAGATTCTTATGTAGCCTGAAATTTATGACTTATGCATTTGCATTTGCATTCATGAAATAAAATAATCTTCCCTCTCTGTGAACCGGGAGAAATCCCGTGATTTGCAGAGAGGGCAACTGATCCCAGTCAGTGGCCCCTAATGATGAGCAACTTTTACTGTCTTTTCCAATTTAATGCTTTCTGACTTTTCTTATTTCTTTTTGCAGATGAAAAGAATACCGGAGCGGAGTGAAGAACGAAGAATATTTAGAAAATAGGATAGTTTTTTTCATTCTATGTAATATTTAAATTAAATGTAAATTATTGTTTGTAACAACAATTTGTACAAATAATTCGAATATCAATAAAAATCAAATTATCCAATTGGTTCCAACTTTCTTTATTGCTTATTTATTTATTTAAAATTCTTAGAATTAAAACAATTGAAAAATAAATTCAATCATTTAATTTCAGAATAATAAATAACTAAAATAAAACAACATTGATCCAATAAACCTGTCTTATCCCACATCCAAAGCAAAGCAGCAATTAACTCAAATGGACTGATCAAACGCAAAAGCACTGTGAATTCAAAACTGCATCTTGTATCTGACTAGCCCAATCAAAACGTACTGAATTCAAACCACTGTCTCTTTTACTGATTAAACCAAGATAACGCGAGTTTTAATCCGAATCTCGAAATAAACCGCAAAGTGCTGTGGAATTCAAATTCTTCTGAGAATATGCCCCTAAAAACCCTAATTCCCGATTGAATGCCAAATCACGCTCGCTTGATCAAAATTGAACCAAAAATCAACCAAACCCTAAGCCCACTGCATGAAACAATTCAAAGCTCTGAAAATCAGTGAAAACCCTAATTTTGATTGACTGTCAAGAAAAGTCCGTTTGTCCGATTCTTGAGCCAGTTTGAAAAGTCAGGAAATGTTTGAAGCTGAGATTTCCTGGGGAAAAATGCGAGGGCAAATTTTGGGGTACAACACCAATTCTTACAATTTTCTCTGTTTACCCTGCGAGGTCCTTGAAAACATTACATGCATGTCATACATCTCATTGCATTGCAGGTATCCCTTTGACAGGTTGCTTACCCTTCTCCGCTGTTTATTTCAGCCGCTCGTCATGAATCCCGAATCATCAGCCGAGCAGACTATCAAGGATCTCCAGGCTCAGAACGCCCAGTTCCAAGAGCTGATCATGAATTTGACCCAGGGGCAGCAAGATCTGAAGGCTCTGCTCTTGAAGAAGGACAAGAAGAAGAAGAGGACTGTTTTGTTCAGCCCTAGACGCAGATCTGGGAACACACCGCAAATTGAAACTGAGAGGACAACCCCATCTGTGGGAAAAAGCAGTCACCATGAGAGAGAGGTGCCTAGTCCGGTGGTCTCCGACAACGAGACAGATTTCAACGACGAACAGTACCCTCCTGCTGAGGACAAGTACAAACAGTTGGAAGACCGGCTAAGTGCTATGGAGATACAAAAGGTGCCTGGCCTGGACTTCGAGGATCTAGGTCTGTCTTCTGGGGTAGTGATCCCGCGCAAATTCAAGGTACCTGCCTTTGCTAAATACGACGGGGCATCCTGTCCTAAGTTGCATCTCAGGGCTTATACAAGGAGGATCCAGCCCTATACAGCTGACAAAAACTTATGGATCCATTTCTTCCAAGAGAGTCTTTCAGGGACTCAGCTCGAGTGGTTCTATCAACTGAATGGAGCCAACATCCGTACCTGGGAAGACTTAGCCACTGCATTTTACAAACACTACCAGTATAATGCCGACCTCGCTCCCACGCGTACTCAGCTTCAGGGGATGTCTATGGGTACAGGCGAAGGCTTCAAAGAGTATGCTCAAAAATGGAGGGACCTTGCTGGAAGGGTACAACCACCTCTGACTGACCGCGAGCTCGTCGACATGTTCTTGGGGACCCTGTCTGGTCCATTCTTCAACCACCTAATTGGGAATTCTGCTGCTGGGTTTACAGATCTTGTCTTGACCGGGGAGAGAATTGAAGCTGGTATCAAGTCGGGGAAGATTCAAGAAACCGCACTTGCTGATGTTCACAAAAAGCCCCACAGTGGGAAGAAAGAATCCAATGCTATACATGGTAAAAAGGGTCGTCATGATGCAGGGGCAATCCAGATTTCTGATCCCACGCCCGTTCAACCAAGAAAGAGCAATAGGCGTAGGATAAAGCATTAAGATAGGAAGTATACTGACATCAACATGTCTTTGTCTCAGGCATTACAGCAATTGCTGAGGGCAAAACTGATCACACTAAAGGATCCTCCTCAAAATCCTGACACTTCCTCTCCCAAGTACAACCCGGGTGTGAGATGTGCCTACCATTCTGACAATCCTGGACATGACACCGACGACTGTTGGACCTTGAAGAACAAGATCCAGGATTTGATTGATGCCAAGGAGGTCGAGTTTGAACACTGATCCTACACCGAATCATCGAGAATGTCTTTTGTTCATTCAAATATTCAAGTTGTATTTTTCTTTGATTGTTCGAACATTTATTCATGTTAAACATTGTTATCACATTAATGCATCGCTTATGTCTATTTTGAATCAATATACTCGCATTCACTATATGCAAACTGTTTTCATATTTCTTCTGATGTCAACTCTTAATCTAAAATTCTAAAGCCTCTTGAGGGAGGATGACGAAAACGATACCGCTATCTTTACAGTATGCTTTTGAACAGACCCCGCTGATGAAGTACAGGCGTTGTTTCAAATCCCCAAACACTGGAGTAATAAGGAAGATAATCCCTCGGCAACCCCTCTGAGCCAAAGAAGTAGGAGTTTTTCTTTTCGAAAATTAAAACCCTTAATCATAACCTGGGGCAGGGTAGTCTCTCAGTTGATCCAAGTGCATGACGAATGGCACCAAAGAGGTCCTTACAAAACGAAAGACAGTGATGGTTCAGAACAATCATAAGGACAGGCAGTCATGAAAAAAAATCATAAATGAAAAGCCCAAGAAGTCTAAGCCTACCAAGGAGACTTATGAAACTGGGGCATCCCGCTGACTGTAATTCCAAAAAAAAGGAAACAGTTCAGGTAAAAAATAGGGATAACGAAATCAAAAGAGAGAGGTCCTACAAACCCTCAACAAAAAAAGGAATGACTGCCTATTCAAAGTAAGTTATCAACATCTGAATCATCACCGGAAAATCAGAGCAAGGTCTAACGCACGATCAACTGAGTTTAGGTTTGAAGAACATCACGAAGAGCGGGTGGGTACAAATAATTTGAGCCTTTATCCTTTGTTTCTTAAACCGTGAACCAGGCCACGTTATAACCCTTAAAAGTCCTAGCTGAAGCATGGGTTAGTTCGAAAGCATACTGTTACGAAAGGTATCCTGACTCCTTAAGGCTTACGGTAAATACGGAGTTGACATCACGTTTTACAAACATTCACTTGTTTTATGAAAAAAAAGGGGAATGCATTTTCAAAATCTTCAAGACAGACATAAGCTTTGCATTTTTGATATAACATTGTTTGCATATGACTCTTCGTTTGAACAGCAGAAGTTCGCACGACGAATGCCTAATGAACAGAAGTACCTCCAATCAAGGGGCAGACATGAGCATGGTCCATCATCTGGGGCAATCCAGTCAAGATTCGGAGAATCTCTCAAAGGCCAAATAGCCTGGGGCAAATCTCCACCTGAGTCACTGGGGGCATCCTAGCAACGAATCTTGCCTGGTCAAACACCTTCTGGCGGCATGACAAAACACTTCTAACAGGGGCAGCTCCCTACATTCTGAGAACATGGACATAGTCGAAAAGATACTACGCACAATCAAAGACCCGCTAGGTTGACATACCTAGGCAAAAATTAGGGCTTCCCGGCGAACCAAAAGGGTTCGGGCAAAATGAAGGGATGAAATGAAAAATCTGTACACCCGGCAAGTCGAAAACCTGAAAAGGCGGCTTGGGCAAAAATGGGTATCCCGGTGGACTGAAAACCCGAAAGGGCGGTCCAGGCAAAAGTTAGGGATCAAAGCGTACGACTATGTCCTGTCATCTTGCCACTTGCCTACCAGAAGGAGGTTTGTCTATCAACAACTATCAGCGCCTCACCGGTCTCCCTATCCCACCTCAGAAACAGGGGCAGCAATGAGTCGTCCAAACAATCTAATGGCTCTGTCCTCCAAGGTACCAAGGTAGGTTCAACTAAAGAACATGACCAGTACATCTTAAACTCCCCAGAGAGTCAGCAGTCAGTGCATTCTTCTCCAAGCTATTATCAAACCTCAAGGAAGTTGGGTACCCTCCCGTAGAGCTCAACATTCCCCAGCAGCAATACATATATTCTTAAACAAGCATCCCCGGCAGTCTTGGTCTAAAGATTGTTCCCCGGCGGCGTATCAACATTCAAAGGGATCACTTCCCCAGCATATCAAAACTTCCCCAGGAGAGTCCAACCTAGATCCCCAGGAAAGTTGGAATTCATCTCCCCAAGCAATAAGCTTATCCCCAGTAGATTATGGAAGCTTATCCCCTCGCAGAGCACGAACGCGTCGTCCGGCTTTATTTAAAGAGTTATTTCCTTAACAGGATATAACTGGGTTATCCTCAGCCAAAAGCCACGGAAAGGTCGTCGTCAGTACAGTTCTTTCTTATCCCCAGCGAAGTCCATCAACACTTCCAACAACAAGGGTATCCCCAGCAAATTATTATCAACACTCAGCAAGGCATCCCTCTTCCCACAGAGTTTTGCTTCCCAGCATGGTCGCTAAAGTATCTTTTCTCCCCACAGAGTATCACTCCCCAGTATGGTCGCTAGAGTATCTTTTCTCCCCGTAGAATCTTCCATTTGCCAAGTTTATTCCGCAACGGAGTCATCTTCTCCTACCGGTATTCTTGCAGTTATCATCCCCAGCGGAAGCAAAATCTATTCTTCAACATCAGCCCAGGATATGACTTCCCAGCACCCGTCAAGGATTTAATTTCCCAGACGAAAATATACATTCATAAAACATCACATACATCATTATAACATGCATAGACACATCATATCATACAAGTCTCATTTATATTTAGAACATCATTGCTTGATCCATATCATGCATTGCATATGACTGACCTTTACCTTTCAGGAAAGATCCAGTTAAATTCTTAGCTATATTCCAAGACCTTCTCTGGTTCAGTCAGATCGACCCTAAGATCTCCCTGATGCTTATCCAGTTGAAGATATTCCAAGACCTTGTCCGGTTCAGTTAAATCGACCCTAAGATTTTCCTGATGCTTATCCAGTCAAAGGCCTTCTCTGGTTCAGTCAGATCGACCCTAAGATCTCCCTGATGCTTATCCAGTTGAAGATATTCCAAGACCTTGTCCGGTTCAGTTAAATCGACCCTAAGATTTTCCTGATGCTTATCCAGTCAAAGGCCTTCTCTGGTTCAGTCAGATCGACCCTAAGATCTCCCTGATGCTTATCCAGTTGAAGATATTCCAAGACCTTGTCCGGTTCAGTTAAATCGACCCTAAGATTTTCCTGATGCTTATCCAGTCAAAGGCCTTCTCTGGTTCAGTCAGATCGACCCTAAGATCTCCCTGATGCTTATCCAGTTGAAGATATTCCAAGACCTTGTCCGGTTCAGTTAAATCGACCCTAAGATTTTCCTGATGCTTATCCAGTCAAAGGCCTTCTCTGGTTCAGTCAGATCGACCCTAAGATCTCCCTGATGCTTATCCAGTTGAAGATATTCCAAGACCTTGTCCGTTTCAGTTAAATCGACCCTAAGATTTTCCTGATGCTTATCCAGTCAAAGGCCTTCTCTGGTTCAGTCAGATCGACCCTAAGATCTCCCTGATTCTTACTCCAGTAGAAGACACCCAAGATTTTTCTCAACGAGCGTTGTTGAAGTTAAAATCGCCCAAGGTTCCCTTACCATTCATGCTAAGGTAGCAACCATCCCTGGTTCATTCATCAGCGTTTGAAGCTCCGGACTTAGCTCCTGTAACCAGTCAGGACACATCTATACCAAGCATCTAAAATCAGCTCCTGCAACGTGTCAGGTACTCATTTTCTCTTTTGCAGGTATGCAGGTTCTCGCTAAGGAATCTCCTACGTGATCAACATCCAGATGGCATCTATAAGCCCATCATCCTATCCAGCAATCACTGAATGGCATCTATAAGCCCATTCCCCCATCACTGCTACTATGTGAACGCAAATTTCTGGGCACTCTAGTGTCCAATCATCTTCTACCATCGGATTACGAAAGGCACGTCAGCCAATCTGCATCCTCAGGTCTAAGAAGATTGAACAGGGGCAACTGTTGTACCCCAAAATTTGCCCTCCCATATTCATCAAGAATTGTCAAAGTCAAGGTCACAAAATTCCCCAAGGACTATGCAGTTCAACTGTCTCCTATACAGTCAAAACTAGGGTTTGGGTTCTGATCAAGGAAAGGAAGTTTTCAAAGGCCCAATCAAGTCTCACATGCCTACAAAGATGGTCAAGTGTCCTCATGTCAAGTTTCAAGGCATTCAGCTCAAAATTGCACAGTCAAAACCCTAAATTGCACTACAGTCAACTGTAGGGGCAAAATGGTCATTTGACAGTCAAAAGTTCAAATTTTTGGTCAACATATCATTTTGAAGCCACAAACATCATTTGATCAATGCTTGATCATGATTCTCAAAGTTTGGCTCAGAAATCATCAAAGATGCAAAAGTTGCTATATTTGGACAGCTGAAAAAGTCAACTGAAATTGACCAGGGCATAACTTTCACATGGATTATCAGAAAAATTCCATCCAGAGCTCATTTTTAAGAGAAAGACATTTCCTACAATTCATCTTCATGTTCCAAGTCCAAGAAATGCTCTCACAAAAAGTTATCAATTTCAACATTATAGGTCATTTTCAAAAGTCAACAAAAATGGACTTTAAGTCAAAGGCCATAACTTGAGATTGGTAAATCAAAATGACATGGGACCAAAGGCATTGGTTAGAGGATTCAAAGACCTTTCCAAAATGTCCAAGAACATGTGAAAAGCTTAAAAATTGACCAAGTTATGCCTTGTGGAAGTTGGGAAATTTTTGGGAATTTTGAAAAGTCAACATTGATGCAAAAGGCCTAAAAATGCAAATGGGCCCATTTTTCTTCCAAGTTTCTTCATGCCAAGACTATGCACGACCACTAGGCCCAAAGGGAAGTATTTTCATATTTTTTAATTATTTATTTGAATTTATATTAATTTATATTCATTTAAATCATTTTAATACATGAAAAATATAAACCTAACCTAAAAAAATCTTTTTATGCACATTCCAAGGTCAATATTTCGTGCACTTCTTAATTAAGCAAGTTTTGATGAGAATTGATCAGATTTGAACCAAAATGCACATGGAAAAGATTGGAAAAGATATTAAGGAAATCAAATATTGAAAACAATGAATTCATGAGATTTTGTTGGTTTTTGTTGACCTAGAAGCCTCACTATATGATCAGGAACACAACCCTAAGCCAAGGAGACTGCAAGCTGCGCCCAAACAAGCCATTGCATATTGAAAATTTCTCTTAAAAACTCAAATCTGAAAAGTGCCTTAGAGGTCGATTCAAACCTCCAAACCTATTCCAAAAGCTTCAGTGGCAATTGCTGGACACATTCCAAACATTAACATCAACCAAAACGCCCTGAATTGGTACCCCTAAGTCAAACTGAACCTCAAGATTTCTGAAATCGTATAGCATGATTCAAGCATATTTTGGCATTTTTATTTGTGTATTCATATTCATGATGATGTTTCTAAACTAACTGATACGTTTGATTGCATTTTTGTGCCATATATATGAATGTGCCATGATCGATTGCTAGGGTTTGCAGGTTCTTAGATTTAGGGCTTTTGCAATACAGTAAAATTGGCCCTTTAGACCACCACGGTTGGACTCAGCACATCAAGACGAAGAAGTCTTGACCCTCGCGCCCAATTTATATATACCATAGCGCTAGTCGCTATTTTTCCATAGCCTGCCTAAAACCACGCCCAAAAACCGTTGCCAATATGTTTCATGTTTCAGGAAAACGAAGAAGAAGAAGTCGTGTCAGAACATGATTGATCCATTCAAATTTCGCGCGAATTTCCAAAGGCACTAACGTTTTCTTCTTATATTGTTTATTGTTTATTATTTGTTAAATGAAATGCAAATGGCTCAGTGGGCAGGGACAACGCTTGTAACCTTCAAGACCTGGGTTCAAGTCCCAGGTCTGGCAAATTCCAATGCTATTTTTCAATATGAAATTCTATGCTTTGCTAACGTCCAGGTGCACCATATTCCCTCACCATCAGGCAGCCACGCGTCCCATGAGATCAAGTCAAGGGCAAAGATTGGGAGAGCATCATGTACCATAGTCCAACGCGTTATATGTGATTCAAAAAGTCAACCAATTTCCAACGTTAATGGGCCAGAATCTCCAGGCCTATACCTCCATCTGGGGCCTGAACCCCCCCTGGTTTGCTTTTCTTTTCTTTTTATTATTTTAATTATTGTGTTATTTATTTTTATTGCTTTAATTAATTAATTTTCTCTTTTTTTTACAAAATATAAAAACATCATAAAAATCCAGAAAAAGATAAAAAATGTAATAAATATTTTATTTTAATTATTTTATTTTCATGAATAAATTGTGTAATTAAATTTAGCATAATTAGGTTTTTTTTATTTTAATTCTTTTCATAACAAAAATGTAAAAAATATAGAATTAGGTTTAATAACTTTTTATTTTCTTTTTTTTAATTTTTTCTCTTTTTTCAGAATAATAATATTAATTATTTATTTTCATAAATTAAAAATTGTACATGAATAAATTAAGGTTTAATTTAGATTATATTTTAATTCTTTCATAATATAAAAAATGTAGAATTTAGGTTTTAATTGTTAATTCTTTTTATTTCTTTTTTATCATAATACTATTATTTTGTTTATTTCCATAAATTGAATTTTGTACATAAATAATTTAGGGTTTAATTTAGATTATATTTTAATTCTTTCATAATAAATAAAAAAATATTAGAATTAGGGTTTGCCGTTTAATTTAATTTCAACTAACTCCTTTTTCTCATTAAATCTAAAAAATACAAAAATACCAAAAAACATTTAATTATTAATTTTTTATTTTAATTCATTAATTTAATTATTTTTGCAAAAGGGTCCAACGCCCGTCGCTTTCAATTATTAATTTTGCGCATTTATTTTATGTCGTTCATTATAATTATGTAATTGTCCCAAAGCCTTGTAACTTTACTTTTCGCACTTTTATTTATTTTGCTTTATTTATTTTTCCGCTAAATCGGGTCCGGTTTAATTTTGGCGATGTGGACCCGCGCCATTTGTAATAGCCTTAGATTTATTTTTCCGCAACTTTATAACTGTTAAAAAGCATGCAAGAATGAATGTCTTAATTAAAATCAAGCGTAGAACACGACAAACATGACAAGACAAATAACTGAAACATGACACACAATTCGCACACACCACCCCTAGGGTACGCCTCACTGTTGCCTTTCGAAAGGTGGTCGTCGAGTAGAGGACGTCTTAGTAAGTCCTCATGATCCGGGAACCTGGCATGAGGGTAGCTTCTAAGGTGTCTTCCCATTGCTCTGGTGATCACCATGTCCCTAAAATCGAATTGACCCGAACACCTCCAATAGTGGTGCTACCTACCTCTCAATGGTGGGATGGCATTACTTTTAAGGACATTTACACAGACTAATTCCTTAGGGTAGTTAGGTTCTCAAGGATACTTGCTCTAATTTCAAAACAAACAATAATCTTTTCACCAAACACATTTTCAAAAGCTTTCGAAACAAACTTTTCAAACACTCTGACGTATGAGTCGAACTGAAATTTTCAAAGAAACTTTTTTTAAAACCCACATTGAAAAGCAAGCAAACATTTTTGAAAACACATTGAGCAAGTATCTAAGAGCCCATGGATAACCATGGATAGAAAGGGTGCTAACACCTTCCCTTTCTATAACCTACCTCCCGAACCGAGAGCAATCTCTTTAAGGAATTTTTCTGTGCTTTTGTCCTTTCCATTTGGAGAAAATAAAAGACGGTGGCGACTCTTGCTTACCGCGACATTTCGCGAACCAGCGTTAAACAGTCAGTTCCAGATCCACCGATCACAGTTGCAGTTTAGCAAGAGTCGCCACCGACTTTTTATTTTATCCTAAGGAAAGGTTAAAAAGCACAGCAAAAAACTTTGAGATGTTTTCTTGGGTTCGAGGAGTAGATTATAGAAAGGGAAGGTATTAGCACCCTTTCTATCCATGGTTATCCATGGGCTCTTAGTTACTTGCTTAGATCACTTGCCTTGCATTTTCAATTGTTTGAAATGGTGCTTTGTGTGTGTGGTTTTGAAAATGTTTTGAAAAAGATGCCTTGTCTAGGCAACCCTTGTAACAATTCTTTACTCGAATGTTTTACAAAAGGTGTTTGTCTTTTTGAAAAGATGTTTCAAGGTTTTGAAAGTTTGTTTTTGAAAGTTGTGTTGTGGAGTGTATTTTGAAAAGTAGGCAAGTGTGTTTTGCAAGTTTGATCAAGTAACTAAGAGTTGTCTACCCCTAAATTTACTCAAAGATCTTTCCTATGTTTTAACCCTTTTAACAGTATTGTTCCACCATTGTATTTGGTGGGCAATCTTGTGTTAGGATGTTAACGGGACGGGCGCGGGTCATCGTATAGACCATGAATGCAATTAGGGATGGCAAGCAGACCCAAACCCGCGGGCCCCACCCGCACCCGCACCCGAGTCAACGGGTGAAACCCGAATTGAATGGGTTTGGGTTCGGGTTCGGGTGCCACCCGATATTTCGGGTATGGGTTTGGGATAGCTTAAACCCGCACCCGAAACCACACCCGCTTATATGTTAAATTACAAAACTATCCCTAAATATATATATATATATATATATATATATATATATATATATATATATATATATATATATATATATATATATATATATTCAATAATTAAAAATAAAATGTAGGGTTTATTGTTCACTTGCACCACCTACCACCACCACTGTGCGACATCCTCTGGTGACACTCCTTGCTCCGGCTAACAACCGTATCTCTTTGATCCTCCCTCCGCCTGTGCGCCTCCTCTCTTCTGACCGGTAATCGCTCCGTGAGCGATCTTCCTTCGCGCGATCCTTCATCCACGATCTCTTCTCCTTCGGTTGTCCTCTCACCGTGCCCTTCCTCTTCTCCGGACAACATCATTACTTTTCCTCTTCATCTTCTTCTAGTGTTCAAAGAGGTAACATAACATCAAACTCCATTGTTTTTGAGCTTTTATGCTTTGATTTTTTACGAAGTTGAGCAATTGGATTGTGAATAGATTAATCTAATAGGAATTAACATGCTTTACATAGTTCTAGAATTGGATTAGAGATTTATGTTGAATTTGGCTTAGGAATGAATTAGGTTCTTGAATCAATTTTGTGAGATAGAAATTTAGAATAATTTATGCACATTAGGTGTATACCTTAATTCCTCATAGAAGCCTAGATTTGATTTAGGAGTAGAATAATACTTAGATTATAGTGTAGTTCTTGATTCTTGAATTAGGTTGTTAATTGAATCTAGAATGGATGTTGCTTCTTGCGGATCTTCTGATTGTTTTTCAAATCAGAACTAATGGATTTGCGAATGAAATATATATATTTATATTTACATCAAGCATGTGAGTTTAATTCTTCTTCCTATCATTTGGGTCCTTTTTTTTCTTTCAGGCACGAGCAAAACACGACATCACAAATACTGCTATTGCTGGATGTACTACTAGAGGTGTTATATCAGCAAAAGGTAACCCTCTTTTTCATTCATTTTCTGTCGCATTATATTTTTGTCTCTCAGCCTGTATTTAAGAAATGACGGGAACATGGCCCGGCATACCTACTATGAGGTGTGAGAGCAAAAAATATTTCCCATAAAAAACTATTGCCAAATGACCAGAAGTGACTAGCCTAATGATTTCTTATTTTTGGGTGCTAAGGACTTTGTAATGGACAGCCACTGAAACTAAATTTTAGCTGAATGCTAGAGTATACTTTTGGTTGTTGTGCACGAACACTCTAAGTTCTGTAATTCTGTTTGGCAAAATGATAAACTAAAAGCAAGGTTGAGTTTATAATCTGTCTTTCACCCTAGTCTAATCCAAAATTTACTGAAGATTGAGAAGGAGAGTTAAAGATTGTAAATCATAGGATAGTAACACGGATCATATAATCCTACTAAATTCATGAAACTCATCTATCTACATATCTGCATTTAAATCCATTTACAAGTAAGATTGTCGATTCCACTTAATCCTAACAGATTGTGATTCGGCCTGTTATTGGGAATTTGGTATCGTCCAAGTCATGAAAATTAATGTGTCGTCATGGTGTAGGGGGTTTCTTCATATGGTGTTGGGATGGTTAGGAATTTAGAATGAAGAGTATTAAGCGGTACAGAGATATGGTATGCAGATAGCTGAAAACGAGATAAAATATCAATCAGTATCTATGAAGAATGTAAACAAGAGATGTGAAAATAATGAGTAAATAATGACAAATTGGTGAAGGAAAAACTATCTTAGTAACATCACACATGATTTCTCTAACATCACTTTTTGAATCAATCGCACCATTCAAATGTATCTGAAAAAACATGCGAGTTTTTATAATTTCCTTGTCCAACTATATACAAATCATAACCACATGAATCTATCTCATTAAGAATTTTAAGAATACCTTCACCTGAATAAACATCAATTTCTAAATATGTTATAGAATCATCATTGTTCATTGTTTGTGAAACGGAATGATGATCAAGCTTGTGTATTTTTCGTTAGCCGAATTGTATATATCATATTTATTACTTCATACATGTAGCATGTTAGATATGGAACTTTCATTAATCCTATCTTTTTTTAATTGCTAGCTTCAGTTGGGAAAATAATGTTTGATCCTATAAATAAGCCAAACTGAATATACCCAGAAATGAGAACTGTCCAAGAAACGAAATTTTTTCTTGGCATTTGATCAAACAGCTGGTGAGCATAATCTAAATGTTCACACTTGCACTGCATGTTCAACATGTTATTAATGATAAAAAGATCATTTTGAATTGTAAAATGTTTGTTAAATATATAATGGTGCAATGCCATGCCTTGTTGGATCCATTTTTTTCTGAGCATAAGCAATGAACAAACAGAAAGACATATTCTTGTAGGGATAGAGAAAGGTGAGTGTAAACAATTGAAAGTGCTTCTTCAAGATAGATTGACACCATATTCGAAGGAAATAAGGGGGGGTTTGAAACCCCTGCAATATAACACGTTTATTTTAATATTAGCTTTAAATAACATGACTAGCAATATGGTGTGTCACGTCAATTTGTGAGAGAAAGATGGCAGAGACTAAAATTTCAAACAAAATAGCTATGTGACTAAAGTTTGTGTTGTGGGTATCAGAGGGTGGGTGAAGTTGGAATAGTAGTGATGGTAGTAGGATTTATAGGTTAGTTATGGAGATTAAGCGGTACAGAATAGCTAGGTGTAGGAGAGTGATTAGAAGATGATGATGTAGGTGCAGTGGTGGAAAACAACTCATGATAAGCGGATTTGTATTCATTGAACATGACATCATTTGAAATGTAAATATGACCACTAGGAATAAGACATTGATATCCCTTATAGGAGGCAAAATAACCAAGAAACACACATTCTTGGGACCTATAGGCTAGTTTAGTGCCATGATATAGTTGTAGGAAATTGAAACAAGCACAACCAAAGATTTTTAAAGCTTTATAATCAGGATGCTTGTTCAGTAAAACATAGAAAGGTGACAAATTATTCAAAACAAGGATGCTTTATAATCAGGATGCTTTGTATGAATGTTAAGGTGTTTGCGATTATGAATCTTGTGGTGGTATGTTTTTTCGTGCCTTCTTAAAGTCTCATTTTCCTTTATACAATTGTTTATGAAATTTCTTGTTGTTTGTAGTAGGTAAAATGAATCAAGTGAACACAACCCCGGAACCAGAAGGAGCGTCTAATCCTACACAAGAAAGTACATGTCCAACTCAGGAGGTATCTTCTAATCTGAATCCGACACCTGGACCTGATATTGGGCAGCAAGAAGAAATTGATACAATTTTAGAACCTGCATCAAAGAAACTTAGAAGTAATGTGTGCCAAGAATTTAAAAAGATGAAAGTGAATGGAAAAGATAAGGCTGAATGCATCTGGTGTAAAAAACAACTTAGTGGCACTTCAAAGAATGGAACGAATCACTTGAAAGAACATCTCTTGATTTGTATTCAAAAAAAGATCAAGACTAGAAACCATGACAAAGGACAACCATTTCTCCTACCGACTATCTCAGAAGGAAATCAAGAGTTGGGAATTGGAACTTATGATCCAGAACATGTGAAGAAGTTGATTGCTGAAGCTATTATTATGCACGATTATCCACTATCAATTGTGGATCACATTGGTCTTAGAAGAGTCTTTGTTTCTCTCCAACCATTGTTTAAAGTTCCTACTCGAAACACAATCAAGAAGGAGGTATTGAAAGTTTATGATTTTGAGAAAAAATGTGCTATGAAGATGTTAGATAACCATGAAGGGAGAGTGGCAATTACCACAGATATGTGGACTTCAAGCAACCAAAAAAAAGGGTATATGGCGGTTACGGCTCACTATATTGATGGCTCGTGGACTTTACAGAGTCGAATCTTGAGGTAACAATGTTTATATTTTATAACTTAATTGTATCTTTTTTTTGTTCTTAATGACAATAAGTGAAAGACTTGTTTTTTGTAAATATTATGTTAGGTTCATTTATGTTCCAGCCCCTCACACTAGTGAAAGACTTGCTGAAGCACTTGTTAATTGTTTAATGGACTGGAACATTGATTCAAAGCTTTCTACAATTACTTTAGATAATTGTAGCACAAATGACTCAATGATTAGGAAAATTAAGGATAAGTTGTTGTTGGAATGTTTAATAAGGGATGGGTCTTTGTTACATATGCGTTGTTGTGCGCACATCCTAAATTTAATTGTTCAGGAGGGGCTACAAGTGATTAAGGATGGCATAAAATATTCGGGATAGTGTAGGATTTTGGAGTGCTACACCTAAAAGGTACGAAAAATTTGAAGATACCGCTAGACAATTGAGAATTATTTGCACTAGAAAGTTAGCTCTAGATTGTCCAACAAGATGGAATAGCACATATAAGATGCTTGATATTTCCATAGAGTACAAGGATGTATTTATTCGGTTGAAGCAACGTGAGTCTTTGTACACTTGTCTTCCAACTAATTCACAATGGCAATTTGCTAAAGATGTTTGTGGGTGCTTAAAATTATTTAATGAAGTAACTGAGTTGATTTCTGGTACAAAATATCCAACTGCCAACTTGTACTTTCCTAAGATTTGTAAGATTAAGTTGGCAATAGAGGAATGGAAGAAGTCCTCCAATTTAATTATTGAGACGATGGCCACAAGAATGATGGAAAATTTTCAAAATTATTGGAGTGGTATTCATGATATGATGGGAGTTGCTGTAGTTTTGGATCCTAGGAAGAAGATGGTTGTACTTAATTTCTGGTTTCCTAAGTTGTATGGAGAAGAATCAAGTGCACAAGTTAGTAGAATCAAAGACATATGTTATGATTTGCTCAATGATTATCAACAGATTAAACTTAGAGATGCACAACCTACTGCTCCATCCATTGGTACAACTGCTATTATTGATGACGAGGCTGAATTTGATGCATACGTTGAGACAATTGCCGTTGCCGAAGACTCAAGTTCAAGTGTTAAGTATGAGTTAGATCATTATTTGAAAGAGGCAGTTATAAAAAATACTCCAGAATTTGACATTTTGAATTGGTGGAAGGTAAATGGAGTTGTGTATCCAACACTTCAAGCAATTGCAAGAGATGTGTTAGCTATTCCTATCTCTACAGTAGCTTCTGAATCAACCTTCAGTAATAGTGGTAGAATATTGAGTCCTCATCGTAGCCGACTTAACTAGACTACCGTAGAGGCTTTGATGTGTGCTAGGAGTTGGCTATGGGCTGCTGAGAATAACGGTATGTCATTGTCAAATTATTTTTACTTTCTACCTTAATTTTTTTGTTATATAATGTATTACTACTTTGGTATGTCATTGGCAAATAATATATTACTAATTTTTCTTGTTATATAATATATATAGGAATTTTTAGAGTTGCAGAAGAAATTGCTACTGTGTTGAATGAAATGGAGTCAGACGATGAAGGTATTTTGTACTTCATTTGGTGTAGAAGTTTTAAGCTTTAGTGTTTTATTTAACATCAATTTATTTGTTAATACAGCTGAGTTGATGGAAGGTTGTTTGGGTTACCATTTTGAAGATTAGAAGTTTTTGTTTCTATATGTTAACATGGTGAGTATTATTGTTTCTATCTTCTACCATTGTTGCCCCCGACTAATTTGCACTAATGCTTTTGATATTAGACAGTTCTTTTAGTGTTGTGCTTATGTTTCTAGACAGTTCAAAAACATGATATTTAACGCGAATGCAAGCATGCTGAAAGTTAGTAGACAAACATTATTATAGCCAGTTTTATTCCAGTTGCAAACATGATAAATTATCAAGAATAATGGCATGTTAAAATTATTACAATTTAAAAGCGATATGTTATCTGTGTTGTAAGCTATTACATCTCTGTATGTATCAAGAAGTGGTCTAAAGGATTCTTCTTATTACAATTTAAAAGTTCAGCATTACCAAGAATTAAGTTACATGTTTTATATGTTTTAAGTTTCACATGTTTGTTATTACAATTTAAAATTATGATGATAATATCTATTAGTGTTTCTTAACATGTGAAATATATTTTGTTTGTAATAGGTAAAATAGATCAAGTGAACACAACTCTGGAGCCGGAAGGAACATCTAATCTTACACAAGAAAGTTGTAATATATTAGCTTGTTGTTGTTGAAAAGTTGTAATTTGATTGTAGAATTTAATTTTAATTGTAATGTTAAGATGTTGAAGACTATGTTAAGATAATTGTGATTGCATTTTCTTGAAGACAATGTAAAGAGACCTTATTTTAATTGTAATTTTTTTTTGGTGCGGGTTTGGGTTTGGGTGAAAAAACCCGAACCCAACGGGTGTGGGCGCGGGTGTGATTTTGTCACCCGAATACCCTTCGGGTTCGGGTTTGGGTGAAAAAACCCGAACCCAACGGGTGCGGGCGCGAGTGTGATTTTGTCACCCGAATAGCCTTCGGGTTCGGGTGATGATTTCGGGTGCGGGTGTGGGTAGTGTGAAACCCGCACCCGACCCGACCTGTTGCCATCCCTAAATGCAATGGTGCCAAGTGTCTTTGGAAATTTTCCTTTAAGGGACTATGATCATTTTGTTTAGGCAACTTCGAAAGCGTCATTGAGGGACTATGATCATTTGATTTGTTTTTGCTTTGCCAAAGAAACTCAACATGCAAGCATGACCCATTTTGGAAGGCAACTGGCGAGATTACCCTAGGGGTGCAAGTGTGATTGGTGTATTGATTATCATGCATTTGTCTTTGTATTAGGTTATCTATCGGTTGATTTTGAATCTTCGCATACAAACCCTAATTACTATACAGTATATAGAAAGCGATAAATTGCGGGAATTTAAAGTCTAAGCTATTACAAATAAGTATCCGGGAATGGGGGTACAAATGTTTACAAATGGGGATGAGACTTATCAGGATAGTAGTGTCCAAATAATATTTACAACCAAATTGAATCGTATTCTCAATGTAAAATATAGCAATGTATAAGAATAAAAGCAATGTATCAAAAATATTTGTGAAAGTGTATGTGATTATTTACTCATGATACAAATATGTATTTATTAAGTATTATTATCCTTTTTTTGTGTTTATGTTAAATATGTACAAACAAATGTTTTAGTGAAAAGAAAAGAAAAATGTTTTAAGTTTAAGAAAATTAATGTTTATGTATTCTAGTTAATGTTTTAGATACAAGAAGTTCTTAAAAGAAAAATATTTTAACTTATTAAAGAAAATCTATTTTTTTACATATTTTTTTAAAATGTGATGAATAAAATAGAAAAAGGACTATTAAAACATTTTTTATACAAAAATTCAATATATTGTTTTCACTTAATAAAATAATTAATTTAAGTTATATATAAAAAAGAAGAAATAATGTAAAAAAAAAGATTGATTTATAAACCTAGAAAATAAATAAAAAGAAAGAAATCAAATAGGCCTGGGGGGTTTGTACTTGGCCCAAAATGAGAAAACAAATAGATTCAAGAAAGAAAGAAAAAAAAAGGGAAAGGGGGTGTATGCTCCTGAAATCAGTTGGGCTTAGGCAGATGATGAGGCAAAGCCCAAATAGTTTTGACAATTGTTTTAGGGTTTTCAATATTTTGTTTTATTTCTGGATTAGGGTTATAGGCTTAGAGCGGCACCATTCCCTTCATCGTCTCCTTCGTCTTTCTTAACCAAGCTTTCTGAACAAACCTCCGCTCATGGCCACTAGACGCCACCGTCCATCTCCTCCTCCCTCCATGGATTACTCAGGCAGTGATGACACAAAGGTATGTGATTTCTGTCTTAACGTGTTTTTTAGGGCTTCAGTTCATGCATGTTATTAATTCTGATCTTCATGTTATTGATTCTTTATGTGTTATCTTTGTTTGTATGAGATGTGAAAGAAAAAGGAAGAAGAAATTAACCTTTGGAGAGGAGACGAAGGAATGGGCTGGAGGCGTGTCTCAGGCGGCCAGGCGGAGGGAGTATGATGCTGATGAGCTTTGTTCTGGTATTCCTGGTATCTTTCTTTTGTTAGGTTTTATGATGATAGCCCTGAAAACCCTAGCTCAAACATTTCTGAAACTTCTTTTCCTCTTCTGCTTATTTGAACGCTTGCCTCTGAATACTGGTTGTTGAAATGTTGATGTTGTTGAACCTTGTTGTTCTGATATTTATGATCTTGATGATTTTGATATCTGAGTTGCCTATTGTTTCACTTCTGGCTCTTTTACTCGATGATGAACTCAGTTCTGAGAGTTTGGATTGGTTTGTTGCTTTAGTGTTTTTGCTAGCTTCAGTTGCTTGACATGTTGGTTCAGAGTTGCCTTATTGTCGTTGTTGGCCCTATGATGAAGTCATTCTGAGGGTGGTTGTTTTTGTGGCTTGGATATTTGGATGTGTTAATGTTATACAGTTTGTTGGGGTTTATGCTGTATTGGTACAGGCTTGTGTTTTGGCTTTGGCTTGTATTTGAAGCAGGTAGTTTGGTTTGTGTCTTGATGCAGGCTTGGCTTGATGTTTGAAGCAGGTTACAGGCTTGGCTTGAGGTTGCAAGCTTGCTTCTGTAATAGTTTTGCAAGCTTGGTAGTTTTGAGGCTCTTGTTTGTTACAGGCTTGCTTGAAGCAAGCTTTATGCAGGCAAGCAGTTTTGAAATTGTAACAGGTTTGTATGGCTTTTGACTGGTTTTGATGTAGGTTAGGCTATGGCTTTTGTTTGTTACAGGCTTGCTTGAAGCAAGTTTTATGCAGGCAAGCAGTTTTGAGGCAAGCTTTTGAGGCTTGAGGCTGTTTTTGTTTGCTTCTGGTTTGAGGCAGGCTGTTTGCTTAAGCTTAGCAGGTTTGAAAAGCTTATGGTGGTTTACAGTTTGTAGCCTATCTTTTTCTATGTGTTGGTTCTGCCTCCTAATAATGTGTTAAGATATGTTTGTTTTATATCTTTTTAGCCTAAGCCTGCAAACTGTAAGCCCCTCTTCTCCCTCTCTTTCTCTCTCCACAGAAAAAGCATTCTTTATTGCTTAGACTGTACTATCTACTCTGAAAAAGGGTTGGCTGGAAAGTGATGAAGTGAAATAAGTTTGCTTGCATTTTGGTTTTGCTCTGCATATCACTTTTCTTCTTTTCCAGATTTTCTGCCTTTTGTGTACTTGTTGACAGCTTTTGGCTTTTGATATCTTTCTATATCTTCTTTGGACAGCTTTTGACAGTTTGTTTTGACATTCAGTTTGCTTAGTTTGAAACTGTTACTTGTTTTGGCATATTCACTTGGCTGTTCAGTTTGCCTCTTTGGTTGACAATTTGGAATTATGCAGCCTTGTATATTTCCATGTAGCTTTGTGCATTTGTTTAATATGCTGCCTAATTGATTTAGCTTGCGAGATAATTTTCTCTTTCCCTCTTTGTGAACCAAGAGTCCTCTTGTGATTTGCAGAGAGGGCAAACAAACTGATTCCGACCAACTCTTTTAATGATGAGCTTTTTATGATTAACTGTCTGAGAATATTCTTAATTTATCTGCATTTGACTTCTTTCTTTTCTTTTTGCAGGTAAATGTCAATTGAGCAATGAGGAGCAGCAGTAGAAGATGAAGATTTCAAGACATTTAGGATATAACTTTATTTCAATTTTAATCATTTGTAATAATATTAATGTAAATAACTGTAAATAAATTTACAGTATTCAAATAATATCTGTAACAAACAATTCAAAATGAATAAACAAATCTTTTTTGTCAGATTTCTCTTTTAATTCATCTTCAATTGTTTATTTAATTATTTATATTTCTTGAATTATAATAACTGGAAATTATCCAATAATTTTAACTTAGAAATGATAAATAATCAATAAACGTCCGGTGTTCCGAATAATCCAAAGTATTGCACAGTTAATCAAACAAACGTCCATGTGTCCTTTATCTCATTAATTAAATCAAACACTGCAAACTCTCAATCAGAAGCCTCAACCCATATCCCAGATGTTTAGACAGAAATCTTGGACAAACGTCAAAACCAGGTGACAGTCAATTAAGACACTGTGGATTCAAATTCTTCTAAAAATGCGCGTGCAAACCCTAGTGTTGGATTTACTATCAAAGAAAACATATGCCTGATCAAACCCTGAGCCAAACTCAACCAAACCCTAGCAATCTGCTTGAACTGATTCAAAAGTTAATGGAAACCCTAGTTTTGTCTGACTGACGAGAAAAGTCTGTTTGACTGATTCTTAAGCCAATCTGAAAAATCAGGAAAAACCCGAAGCTGTGATTTCTTGTGGAAAAGAGAGGATAAATTTTGGGGTACAACAAAATGGGTGTGATTTTTTACCTGAAAAGGAATAGTGACTCTCAACCAAGTACTACTTAGCCAACAGACATTTAAAGCTAGCATCGCAGCCAACATCACCACCCTTACATCTGAGTTTCACGACTTGAGATCTCCCATACCACCAACGGGGTTTTCATCCCTAACTTATAACACTAGTGCAAGAAAGACATTTTACATCGGGCGAAAAGCACATTTTACATCGGGCCTGGGTCCGATGTAAAGTCACGTGATATAGTAAATCAAAGACATTTTACATCGAGTAACAGTCTGATGTGAAAAACTATCCTACCACATCGGTTGCCTGTTAAGTCTTATGCGAAAAATAATACAACTTTATATTTTTTTTAAATAAATGCAATTTATAACATCAGTGGCTTTAATGGCCCAATGTAAAAGATGTGTTTTCACATCAGTGGTTGTAATGGCCCGATGTAAAATGTTTGATTTTTTTTTTGTAAATTTTTACTATTTTTTAGCGGATTCTGTGTAATTTTTTTCGGTGCCTAATTTTTCATATTTTTCCAACATCACACAGACCATATTTAGGTCTCTATTTTTCATATCTTTCCAACATCACATAGACCATATTTAAATCTCTATTTTAATATTTCTCTAACTAACAAAAGATATAAAAAATATCCAACCATTTATAAGTCCTTTCCCACACTAAAAATTAAAAAATATTACAGATTAGTAGCTGATTAGGGCATTCAGGAGTTAGGTTCAGAAAAGATTATAATATAAGCAATGATATATTGATATCAACAACAACTATCTCAATTCAAGACCATATAGTTACAGCACAATTAAATCTAACAATGGAAGAAAGGTGGTTATAGCTTCAAACACATTCAGTTAAATATTCTTTACTAATACTAACAGATAGTAGATTACAGTCTTACATTGTATCTGTTGATACTTATGAATGAGACAAAACATCTTGAACCTGAAACCAGACCAAGACTCTAGAGCTACTACAATTATCAACAACATTGATTGGTCTTGCATCTAGTACATACATGCCTTAAGATCAATTCGAACTGCATATAAAGGACATGTATCAGCTTTATAAAAATAGTTATATATATACATAATCATTAGAATTGTCTACAAATGTATAACATAAAACACAATAGCAATGCAACAACAATATACAAGCTCATAGTTTAGCTTGTGGGTACTTCATATAAGGGTGTGGTGTATGTAACACCAATCTATTTATGTTTAGTGTTGCTCAACATATTGTGCTAGCCACATTCGCAAACGTATTGTCTACTTTATATATAAGTGATAGTAGCCATGTATGTAAGCTTACAAATGACATTGGTTTCATTCTTAGATATATCCTAATAACCTTTACATAGTGTTAGCATTATATTTCAACATCCTTACTCCTATAACCAACTCAATTCTCGCTTAGTAAACATTAGATTTTTAACAAAAAAAATTAATTTTGTCTTAGCATTTTAACAAAGTAAAAAATAAAATAAAATAGTATTAGCAAAGCGTGTATCTGAACAATTCTGGTATGTCTGTAAGATTAAGAAAAGTGAGTCCACCACGGACTCTATGAAGTACAACCCAACCACAAATTTGAATTGTTTTACCAACATCACTTAGCGCCAATTCACCATAAAAATTCGTCCTTGTAACCCATTAAAGGGAATCACTGAAGGGTAAAGGCGACAGTGGGGGTTTCACATTAGAGGTGAGTGTTTCAGAAGCAAAAGGAAATGGTTGAATCAAAGCAGAAATAGAAGAAACAATTTTGGTTGTTGCAATTAGCCTTAGAATTGTTCTTGAAACCCTATGAATCAATATAAACACATGCACTCTATCTCGGTATAATAAGGCTACAAAATACCCATTGAACGATGGAATCCAAACACTAAAGAGAATGTGTATCAACATGAAGAGAATTTATAGCAAGACAGATCACAGAACATAAGCAACACATTCTGGTATGACATGCACAAAGTACCTAGAGCAGAAGTTTCTCTCCGATAAAACTGGTTGAAAATTAAATTAGATACTGAAAAGGCACATAGCAGTTATAGCACATATAGCAGTTAATAACAGACAAACAATCTACAATCTCATGTACCAGTATAAGTGGGATGCCACAATTACTTGATACAAAAGATGGTTTAAGTACAAATTTAACTATAATCGTAATTAGGTCAGGTAACTAAACACAAATATGGGAGTGAGTAATGGTGAAAATTACGTGAGCGGTGTTCTTGTAACTAGGAAGATGAGAGACTCGACCATCGTTAATTGCGGAATCATATAGTGCACCAGAAGGAAATTGAATACAATGTAGTGGAAAACTGAAAAAAGGAATTGATTTAGATTAAGATTAGAAGGAACCTTGAAACCTAGTTCAGACAATGTCGAGGGGATGCATGACCACGACAGTGGCGAATCCAACAGCGGCACCAGTGATGGCGTTCTCCCATTGCCACTAGTCACGCTTGGGGATTCCATTGACATATGAGTAGATTTGAAATTCGGAGTAGAATTGTTGTGTTACTCTGAGAGAAACGAAAAGGGGTTTACGGCAGCGTGAGAAAAAGGGAAGAAAGGATGAGTTCTAAACCTAATTTGTATTGGTTTAATTATATTTTATTTTCTTCTAAAAATACATGGATAACTCATCAATTTTATTAATGACACTTTTTCACATTGGTTGGGCATATAGCCCGATGTAACGACCATTGTGTTTATATTTTTCACATTGGGGCATATCAGGGTCCAGTGTGAAATCCTTTATAATAAAAATTTATTTTATTTACCAAACCGCCACCGTATTTTTACTTTTTTCATCATTGGAATTTTCACATCGGGGAAAATTTAGGCCCGATGTGAAATCCCTTAACAAATTATTATTTTATTTATCAAATTGCCACCTTGTTATATATTTCCCTAAATCAAATATGTTTCATATCATTGAAAATAAATGTTTATGTAAAATCTTTTGACAAATATTTTTTATATCATATATTTTTATACCTGATGTAAAATTCTTTAACCAAATGTCATATTTTTAGTAGTGTGACATTCACTTCTTACAACCACATCCATGAAGCTTGAGATCCCTCTTTTCAACGGCACCACCGACCCATTGGTCTGGATCTTCAAGATCAACCAATTTTTTTATTACCACATGACACTAGAAGACCAGCAGATTCACATCGCATCTATCTATATAGAAGGCGAAGCCTTGGGCTGGTTTCAATATATGCACTCCAACAATCAACTGATGTCATGGTTGATGTCACCTTATGAGGATCCTAAGGGTGCTCTGTTCAAGCTCTGTCAAACCACTTATGTGAAAGAATATCAGACTCAATTCGAAACATTAGCTAATCGTATCATCGGACTTCCTCCTCCATTTTACCTGAGTTGTTTCATCTCTGGTCTGAAACCTATCATCCGTCGAGAAGTACAAGCTTTTCAACCACTTTTCCTCACACATGCAGATTCCATCGACACAGTTCAATGACAAGATTCTAGCCCCAGTTGGGATCCACCTCTGTTCGAACCGAATTCAACCCAAATTAACCTTCGTGCACTTATGGGTCATTCCATCCTTCAGACCCTACGTGTCATGGGCCACATCGAATCTAACCCAGTTTCCATTCTAGTTGACAGTGGGAGTACCCACAATTTTCTACGGGACATGGTAGCAAAGTAATTGGGCTTAGCCACCGAACCGGCCCATTCCTTCAAGGGTTTGGTGGGAAATGACGAAGAACTACAGTGTACCACCATGTGTCGGGATGTATCATTATAATTGGGCCAACATGATTTTTGCTTGGATTTGATTGTTCTCCCAATTAGCGGTGCAAAACTTGTATTGGGGTTGCAATGGTTTAAGACTCTAGGCCCGATTGTTAATGATTGTGAGTAGGGATGGTAAAAAAATCTGTATCCACGAATAAAATCCGTTACGGATATGAGATGGATAACTTAATGGATATCCGTAGATAAAATAAATGGATATTTAGATATCCGTTATTTAATGGATATGGATACGAATTTAATAATATCCATACTCGCGGATATCCGTATCCGTTAATTAATTATAAAAATTATTTAAATATTTATATATTTTACTAAGTTTTATCATCTTCCAAAAGAATTTGGTCTTTTTTTTACGTTTTCTTTATAAAAAAAATTATATTCCATAATATATTATAAATCTTACTTTTCCATTTCATAATTAATTTATTTTATATGATCATTTCTCTTGCCTTCTCAGATTCCACTTCAGTGTTATCAATGCACCTTTCACCATAAAAATAAGGATTCATCTTATCTTCCTTATTTTACCAGCTCCGTACCGGCTCCATCGCAACTCACATCACAATCAACCATCTCATCTCACATAGGCAAGTAGTATTTGTATCTTTTATCTATACTTCTTTTTCTCATTTCCATTTCTACATGTTTAATAACTATTTTCAATTTATATTAAATTAAATTACTTGTGAATTAATAGTATGGATTTCAATATTCTTTCATCATAAAGATTTTTTTTTTGAAATTGATTATGAAAAATAATAATGAACAAGAGATGACATATAGCTCATTTTGAAGTTAACAGTGGTGTTTTTTATTTGCATGAACACTCACACTCTTTCAATAAAATGCAATAAAGTCATAAATATTGGCTTAAACTAAAGTGGTAGCATATTTTGGCTAATGAGTAATACATTTGCACAAAATATGATTTTAATACTCTCTACGTTTACTTTTCCGAGAGATACAAACAAATTTTGTTTTTTAGTGTTGCTATAAGGGTTATATACTTATATTTGGTCACCATAGTCATCTTGAATTGATTTATTAGCTTGCCACAAAATGTCTTTTGTATTTGTCTTTTTTGAACGTAATGATAGAATGCCAACTGAAATTGAAATATGACCAATTCCGCATAATTGCTATGCTATTATTAATTGTGATTTATAATCTCTTACTAACAATTATTTATTTATTTTTAGAATGTCTTTTGACAAAACCGTTACTCCTACCGAAGTTGTGCAAGAAAATTTGGCATCCTCCAATGCGGACGAGTCTAATGTCGTTGCTCCAAATATTCTGAATGTGTAAATTAATTCAACTCCTAATGAAATTGAAAGTCGGGTTTCATGTGAAGTTGAGACTGGAGGTTCTAAAAGAAAGCTAACTTCTGAAGTTTGTAATCATTTCAAAAGGCAAAAAATAGATGGAAAGATGAAGGCCATTTGCAACTATTGTGGTGCAAAACTCTTGGGTGTTCCAAATCAAGGAACGTCACACTTAAAATCACACGTTAAGTCCTGCCCATGTCGAACAAATAGAGATATAAAACAAGCTTTGATCAAAACTGAACAAGTTGATGGTCAGAATGTAATGGTTGGTTCTTATGCATTTAATCAGGAAATAGCAAGGCATGCTGTTTCTAAGATGATAATTCTTCATGAGTATCCTCTAGCAATGGTTGAACACATTGGTTTTGGAGAATTTTGTGCTTTTATGCAACCTTTATTTAAGGCGGTTTCTCGTAACACTATCAAGAATGACATCATGAAAATTTATAACGATGAGAAAGAGAATACAATGAAGTTGTTGTCAAAGAATCAAAGTCGTCTTGAAATTACCAGCGATATGTGGACTTCAAGTAACCAAAACAAAGGCTATATGACAGTTACAACTCACTTTATTGATGATTTGTGGACCATTCAAAGTCGGCTTGTAAGGTAATAACAATAATTTTTTTGGTATTCTTATTATTGTTTGTATAATGTTAGTAATGTTATTATTGAAATTTTAACTTACGGTAGGTTCATTTATGTGCCTGCTCCTCATACTAGCAAAACTCTAGATGATACCTTGACTCAATGTTTGATGGATTGGAATCTAGATAGAAAGTTGTCCATATTGACTGTTGATTATTTCTCTACGAATGATGCTATGATTGAGCGTATTTTATAAAAGATTACACCTAGGTCATTGATATTGGGTGGTAAATTGTTTCACATGCGTTGTTCCACGCATATATTGAATTTAATTGTGAAAGAGGGCTTGTCTATAATCTCGGGTGCCATTGAGAATATAAGACAAAGTGTTGTCTATTGGACAGCAACACCGAAAAGAGAGGAGAAATTCATAGAGACATGTGCTCAAGTGAATATCTCTTATGATAAAAAGTTGGTTCAAGATTGTAGGACTCGGTGGAATTCTACATTCTTAATGCTTAATGTTTCCATACAATATAAAGATGTGTTTGGTCGATTGGAAAAGAGGGATACTCAATATAAAACTTTGCCTAGTGAAAATGAATGGATGAAAGCAAAAGAAATTTGTGAAAGGTTATAAGTTTTTTATGATGTTACACAACTATTTTCTGGTACAAAGTTTCCGACTGCAAATGTTTATTTTTCTAAAGTATGTAAAATAAAATTGGCTTTGGTTGAAATGCTTTGTTCTAGTGATAGTGTCATTAAAGATGTGGCTTCTAGTATGCTTTCTAAGTTTGAAAAATATTGGAAGGTGGTCAATGGAGTGATGGCAATAGGCATTGTGTTAGATTCAAGGTATAAAGTTGATTTGTTAGATTACTTTTTCCCTTTAATTTATGGAGTTGAAGCTGAGAATGAAATTGAGAAGATAAAATCTTTTCTCCAAAATATGGTAATTGAGTATGATTTGAAGTTCAAGGAGAAGGAGAATGTTTCTTCATCCTCAAATCAAACTAAAAATGTATCTGATGCAATTGTTGTTGGCAAAAAAGAAGCTTGGAGGTCTAATTTTGCAAAATATATTAGTGCAAAAAAAAGTGTCACATCTAGTAAGTCCGAATTTGATGGATATATAGAGGAAAAAGTGTTGCCGGATGATGAAAATTTTGACATCTTAGGTTGGTGGAAGGCTAATGGATTAAAATATCCAATCTTGCAAATGATTGCAAGAGATTTCTTAGCCATTCCTATTTCAACAGTTGCTTCAGAGTCATCTTTTAGCACAAGTGGCCAGATTCTTACTCCTCATCGTAGTAGATTGCGTTCAGATACTTTGGAGGCATTAATGTGTGTCCAAGATTGACTATGGACTGATGTGAAAGGTAATCAAATTAATAATAAGTTTTTTTTACAATGATTACTTATAACAAGTTAGTTTGTTTTTGAAGTAAGACTTGTTTTGGTTATAACATTGGAGATGCAATCCTTGTACTGCCTTTTTATGATTTATTACAACTTAATGTTAAATTTTAGATTAATTTTTAGACTACTGTACCTTTTTATAGTATAGTTAGTGTTAACACTTAGAAAAATTATAACTATTTAGAATTTGAATATCAATTTCGTACTGCAAGTTTTGTTTAACTATAACAATTCATTGCTTCTTAAAAAAATTATAATCACTTAGAGTTTAACTTATTCTTTTTCTTTTTTCAGGTTATACAAAATCAAAAGTCGAAGTCATTGAAATTAATTCAGTATTGGAAGATATGGATGCTGACATTGTTAGTGAAATGTTAAAGATTTCATTTTAAATATTATTATTATGTTTATTATTTAAATTTTTATTTGAACATTTTTATGGTTTTATTTCAGGAGCTAGGAAATCAAAGTGGAATTGTTGAAGCAAGGAATGCATAATATGGAATTTTACAATGATTGATGAAAACTATCTGCATCATTACTTTTTATTTTGTTTGGAACAATTATTATATGCTATGATGAATATTGTTTTGGTTAAAAATTATGGATATTCTATATGGATGTTATTATATTTTTGTGAAAAAGACAAATATTAATATGATGAAATTTTGTTATTAAATTGAGACTAAATTGTATAACTGTTATATGATAATAATTTTTTTGTGTCTTTAAAAAAAACTGAAAAAATATTTTTTTTTAAAATATTTTTAGAATAAAATGTTATCCACGGATATCTGTAAATATCCGCGAGTATCTTAAAACCCGTGGATTATCCGCTTAGTAGATATCCGCATGGATATGGGGTGGATATGAATATTATATTTATCCAACGGAACGGACACGAATATCAAATTATCCGTCCCCATGAATATCCATTTACATCCCTAAATTTGTGAGAAACTTACCATGAGTTTCATCAATAATGGGTCACAAGTGGATCTTAAAGGAGTTCCCCAACCTGGCCCAAGTGAAGCAAACCTCCATGAGTTTCAATGTTTGGTAGAGACTCACGCCATCGACACATGTGTCCACTTCCATCTCATCAACACCACCGAACACCCTGCAAACTTAATCACTAATGATACAATCGTTTCTCCATTACTCACAAAATACTTCAAACTCTTTCAACCACCGGAAGCGCTTCCATTGCAACGACTTATCGACCATTAGTGGGTTTGACCCGGTGAATGTACGCCTTTACAGATATCCACACTTCCAGAAACATGAAATTGAGACTCAAATCAAAGAGATGCTTAGCCAAGGATTGGTTCAACCTAGCACGAGTGTGGATTATCGAGCATTGAATGCCATCATTGTCAAAGATGGATTTCCAATTACCGCCATTGATGAACTGCTTGACAAACTCTATGGCAATCAATGTTTCTCCAAGCTAGACATACATTCAGGGTACCATCAAATTCGCATGGCCCCAGCTGACATTCACACCATGGCGTTTCGAACTTACCATGGCCACTATGAATTCTTGGTTATGCCTTTTGGGCTCTGTAACGCCCCCTCCACTTTTCACCCAAAATTCAATTGAATATTTGGGTTACATGGTATCAGTGGAAGGAGTGGGACCTGATCCTGCCAAGATCAGTGCCATGGTGAATTGGCCAGCACCCTGTAACCTTAAACAACTGCATGCAATTTTGGGCTTGACAGGTTTTTATCGCAAGTATGTTAAGGGTTACTCCCTAATTGCGGCAGCTCTGACCAATCTACTTAAGAAAGCTGGCTTTGAATGGAGCAAGGAAGTGAATACAACGTTTGAAGCACTGAAGCAAGCAATGTGGTGTGCACCAGTGTTAGCTCTTTCTAACTTGAAAGAGAAGTTGTTTATTGAGATATATGCCTCAGGTTCAAGTATGGGTGTTATTTTGATTCAGAACAATCACCCGATATGCTATTACAGTAAACAGTTTTGTCCCCGCATGTTAGCTGCCTATGTGCCATTACATCTGTTGTCAAGAAATGGAGAACGTACTTGTTTGGCATATTCATGGATCAACCAAGTTTGAGATAGCTCATGACACAAGTGATCCAAACACTCGAACAACAATTTTATTTGGCCAAATTGCTGGGGTATTCTTATGAGATTGTTTACAAACCCAACACGCCCAAAATAGGGTGGCCGATGCACTGTCGCGTATTCATTGTTTAGCTTTTTCCATTCCACACATAGATTTTGTGACTAAGTTCAAGGAACAGTTGGTACAAGAGCTCAGGACCAAACACGACATTCATAAAGACTTTCAGCTACTTGATGACCTTGTATTCTTTAAAGGCAAACTATTCATTCCTCCAAATTCTCCTTTCAAGAAACTTCTGCTTAAAGAGTTTCACGCCTCTCCCATTGGAAGATCGTAGCTTTGGAAGATTACAGGAAAATGTATATTGGGAAGGACTGCCAGCAGATGAAACCACCTAACCACGCTCCCTACGGCCTTCTCCAACCCATATTTATTCCACATCAGGTATGGGAAGACATTTCCTTGGACTTCATCATAGGCCTCCCTTCCTCCCAATTTGCTGGATTATATTGGAGGTAAAACACCATGGAAATGTTGAAATAAAACATTAAATGGGTTAGAAATAAATTATTAGTATTAACTATGGTAGTAGGAAAGGCATTAGTTTTTTCTTTTGTAGTTATGTAGCAGTTATGTTGTTTAATTTACTGTTTTAGAATTGTAAAGGTTTTGTTTGAGTCTAGAAAAAACCAAGTGTGTGTAATTTATTCAAAAAAAAAAGAGCAATATACAAGAAGTTAAAAGTATACAAAGTCTGATTAAAATTCTACAAATTGGCATCAGAGCTCATGGCGAACATGATGAACCAAATGCCGTTACCACGGCTAACGAAGTCAAACTATGAAAACTGGAGCATCCAAATGAAATCTCTTTTTGGATCTCTAGATGCGTGGGAAGTGACCAATGATGGGTTTGAAGAACCAACAGAAATTGGAGGATATACAGCAGCCCAAACGAAGGCGTTGAAAGAGACGCGAGCAAAAGACAAAACAACACTATATATGTTGTTCAGGACTGTGGATGAATCAGGCTTTAAGAAGATTGCTAGTTCGACTACGTCGAAACAAGCGTGGGACACGTTAGAGAAGGTGTTCAAAGGAGCAGACAGAGTAAAGCAGGTTCGACTCCAAACGCTTCGTGGCGAATTGGAGAGGATAAAAATGAAGGATACAAAAAATGTATCAGATTACATCACTCGTGTGCAGAAAGTGGTGAATCAACTCACAAGAAATGGTGAGACAGTAGCTGATGCAAGAGTTGTTGAAAAGATATTAAGATCTTTAACAGACAAGTTTGAGAATCTGGTGTGTGCAATAGAAGAATCGAAGGACCTTTCGACGCTCTCAATCGAAGAGCTCACTGGTTCGCTCGAAGCACATGAACAATGAAAGATGAAGAAGAAAGAAGAGGCAGACGAAGAAGCAAACCAAACAAAAGAATCGAAAGATGAAAAAGTACTCTTCTCGAACAACTTTCGAGGAAGAGGACGTGGACGTGGAGGACGTGACAGTGGTCGAAGTGGTAGAGGCAGTAACTTCGAAAGAGGAAATTTGAGCCAACAAAAATGGCGTGGCAGAGGACGTGGCCAAAGAGGTGGTCGTTCGAATTATTCAAATTTCGAATGCTACAAGTGTGGAAAGTATGGCCATTACGCGAAGGATTGCAACTCCTACAAATGTTACAATTGTGACAAAGTGGGACATCTTGCAAAAGACTGTCGAAATGAAAAGAAGACTGAAGAGACAACCAATCTGGCTTTGGAAGCTGAATCGAATGAAGGGTTTCTCTTGATGGCCCAAAACAAAATCAACACCAATGACAGTATTTGGTATCTTGACTCAGGAGCAAGTAATCACATGTGTGGTTACAAACACCTGTTTAAAGATATGAAGGGAGTTGAAGATGGCAGCGTGTCTTTTGGAGATGCATCGAAGGTAAAAGTTGAAGGAAAGGGCACAATCAGCTATTTGCATAAGGATGGCTTGATTGGGTCAATCGAAGATGTCTACTATGTACCAGACCTTAAGACCAACATATTAAGTCTGGGACAACTCACTGAAAAGGGTGCTTCGATCCTGATGAAAGATCGAACACTACAGTTGAAGGACAAAACAGGATATCTAATTGCTGCTGTCGAAATGGAGAGAAATCGAATGTACAAACTTAACTTGAGGAACATTCGAGAGAAATGTCTGCAGATCGAAGTACAAGACAAAGCGTCACTGTGGCACATGCGCTTTGGTCACCTACATCATGCTGGTCTGAGAAGATTGGCGAAAAGAAACATGGTGCATGGACTGCCAGACATGGAGTTCGAAGGAAAATTCTGTGAAGAATGTGTGCTCAGCAAACAAACCAGAACCTCATTTCAGAAGAAGGCAGAGTATCAAGCCAAACAGATACTCGAATTGATACATACTGATATATGTGGGCCAATTACTCCAGAATCCTTCAGTGGAAAGAAGTATTTCATTTCCTTCATTGATGACTACTCAAGAAAAACCTGGGTCTATTTTCTGAAAGAAAAATCTGAAGCACTAGAAGTGTTCAAGAAATTCAAAGTAATGGTGGAAAAGGAAACAGAAAGAAACATCAAATCAATTTGATCAGACAGAGGAGGAGAGTATACTTCGATTGCCTTTGTGAAGTACTGTGAAGAACAAGGCATAAGAAGATTCCTTACTGCGCCATATTCACCTCAGTAAAATGGTGTGGCTGAAAGGAAGAATCGAACTATCTTTGATATGGTTCGATCAATGCTTAAAAGCAAGAGTATGCTGAAAGAGTTCTGGGCAGAAGCAGTACAATGTGTTGTTTACATTCAGAATAGGTGTCCACATTCGAAGCTGGAAGACAAAACACCACAAGAAGCATGGAGTGGACAGAAGCCAACAATCCCCCATCTCAAATTGTTTGGTAGCATAGCTTATGCGCATGTACCAGACCAACGAAGAACAAAGCTCGAAGACAAAAGTCAGAAGTTCATATTCATTGGATATGATGAGAAGACGAAGGGGTACAAGCTTTTTAATCCCATAAGTAAGAAAGTGGTTGTAAGCAGAGACGTTCGAATGAATGAAGCCAGCAAGTGGGATTGGAACACTTCGACAGAGGTTGGTGACACGGTCGAAGAAATAACTATAGCTGTACCAACAAACACTCCAGAAGAACATGAAGAAACAGAAGATAGAGATGAACCTATACAACCCAGAATGAGAAGTTTGCAAGATCTGTATGAGTCAACAAGTGAGGTGCATCTTGTGTGCCTTCTGGAAGATGCTTAAAACATAAGTGTTGAAGAAGCGTTAAGGGATGAGAAGTGGAAAAACGCCATGGACGAAGAAATTAAAGCAATCGAACACAACAAAACTTGGGAGCTGGTCGAATTACCAAAAGGAAGTCAACCCATTGGTGTAAAGTGGGTGTTGTACCCCAAAATTTGCCCTCCCTTTTTCTCATATGATTTCTCATCACAAAGCCCTTGGAGATCAAGATCCAGTTAGGGTTTCATCTGCTTAAGACTTCTCCTTGCACTGTTTACCCAAATTAGGGTTTGTGTTTGCACAAAGATGTTTTGACCTAAAATGCCTAAGATAACTTTCATGCTTCATATTGGACTCCCAAGTTTATCCATACCAAGTTTCAAGTCTTGATTCCAAATTTTGCCCAGTCAATTGTACAGTTGACCTAGAAATCAGCTGTATTGGGGAAAAAGTCAACTGTGGCCAATTGACAGTCAAATCTCGTGAAAATTGACCCACATCAACATTATGAACTCACATGGACCATTTGATCAAGTTTGGATCACAATTCCACAAGAAATCTGATCAGATCACCAAAAGGGCAAAATGGTCAATTTTAGGGTTTTGACTGCACAAAGGCAATTTTTGACTGTTTGACCTAGCCAATGGCAAACCAAGCTCACATATGGACTCAATGACCCCATGGAATTATCTTGACATGCTCAACAAGTTCAAAAGATCCCAAATGCACAAGATTGACAGTTGAATTTCCCAGTCAATTGATCAATTTTGACTGTATACTGAAAAGTCAAACTTTGACTTTTTGGTCAAAATCAAGAGTCAAGATTCATTTTTCATCAAAACATGCCAAATCATGAAACTTGTTCACCAAGAAATCAAAAATTGCAAATTAGGGTTTGAAATGAGAATTTTTCATAACTTAGAATTTTTCTAAGTTATGAAAAACCCTAATTTTTTCCCAACTTTGCCCCACTTTCTCACCAAAATTCATTTGGATTCAAGAAAAAGTAAAAACATGAAAGTTGTAGCCTATTGCATAATCTACAACTTTGATTCACAAAGTTTTCCCAAAAGAAGCTTGTATCTCAAGTTACAATTTTTGGAACAAGGGTACCAAACCATTCTTAACTTAGTGAAATTTTGACCTATTTTAGGCAAGGTTTTTACCTAACTTCAAGACCATTTTTCACATACTTACACTTGGAATTTCAATTTGCATTTCAAAGATGGATTGTATTACACATTCCAAGCTTTCCAAAATGTCCAAAACCTCATCAAACAACCTCATGACTTGAGAGAATCGAATTTTGCAATATGGCAAAAACTCACTTTTGAATTGGCCAAATTCCATGTTCATAACTTGTGCAAATTTTTCAAATCAGCATGCAACTTGATTACAGGCCTCTAAACCATCCAACACTCAATAATTTAATGCATACTCATTGTGCCAGGGCCTTGTTTTATGAGTTTAAGCATTACATGTTGAATTAAGCCATTTATAGAAAAAGTGAAATAGCCATTTTTGAAAAGTTAAGCTTTATGTCAAAGTTGCAAATCAACAAGTACATATCAAATCACTTTGGCACAAGATTATGAACAAAACACACTGATCAAGGGGAGGGTTAGCAGCACATTAGGGGGGCCTCTAGCTGTCTAAAACTCAAGTGGACATTTGCTTGCTTAAGTGTGAAGAAATGTGGCATAACACAACACAACTTTCATCTCAGCAATAGAACCCTTAAGCAAATACTTTGTACACATTCAAGACATCCTAACTGAGCTAGCACACGACTCCAACACCTCCATTTTCCTCTAGAATACAGAACCACCCTCAAACTGCCCAAACAGAGCTCTTACTGTAGTTTGAGTGCCAACTCTCATTCCTTTCATGCATTCTTGCTAAAGGCTCATCAAACACATTCCCTAGCATCACTCGAAGCTAACCCAAACATAAAACACGACCTGTAACTCCTCTAGTCAGTTCCACCATTTTCACTTTCTTGTTTTGCAGTTGAAGGTCCATAGCTCGATTCAAGGTCTTTCAAAGCAAAGTAAGCATTGGAATAGCATCACTACACTTCAGGCAAGATGTACAGATCATCATCTTGCCCTGAAAGCTCCCCCATTGCCAGATACAACTTCAACTGAACAGGTATCTTCTTGAACTTCTAACTCTTAGTGTAGGCATCATTAGCTCTAAGTTTGTGAATAAGAAGTGTTCTACTCATGCCCCTGAATCTGTACATGCTTTTACTTTTCATTTATTTTGCCTGAGCTATGAGAATTTAAGGTCTGAATGTTGATAAAAACTTAGGTTAGGATTTGGGAATGATGAAATTCTCTCTCATTTCTGAGAGTTAGGATGAGTTCTTTACATATTTAGAATCGTGATTCAATGCTTAACATTTCTTATGTTGTAAGTTTGTGCAAAAGATCAAGGAATCCAGATGTTTGAATTGATGTTCAGGCGCGCGTTTTTTGAACATTTTTCTGTCCAGAGGTTGAAGAAGAAGCCACATGGGCTGGGCCTGCTTTGATATTTCTTTTCACACCATGTTTTTGGTTTTACACCCCCTGAGCCCATTTTGTTTGTTTTATTGATTTTTTGACTTTTCTTTTTTCATTCTGGTTTATTTATTTTTCCTCATGATATTAAAAACATGAAAAATTATTTTTATACCATTTTTATATTTTTTAAGCATTTATTTGTTTATATGAACCATTTGTGCATAAATAATATATATATACTATTATTTAGAAAAAAACTAGAAAAGTAATGCAAATATATTTTATTTCTGATTTTTATTTCATTTTTTCTTTTGAAAATATTTTATACAAAATATACTTTTTTTATAAATATTAAATATTATTATTTTGTATATATAATATTTATTTCGTAAATAATAAAGATATTTATATATATTAGTATATTTAGGTAAATAATACAAAAAATATATACATTTTTTATTTTATTAATATTTGACATGAAAAATACTTTTTTATGAATATACTTCATTTTCATTTTATTTTGTATACATTTATTAATTATTGTACACATTAAATAAATAATACCCTTTATTTAAGAAATTAGGGTTTTACCCTTAAAACACAAAAACTCCAAAAATATTACTTTTTTATTTTTATTCATTTTGTTTATTTGACATAAAAAACACTTTTTTTCCATACATATGAAAACCCTTTTTGCATTTTGCATCTTTATTTTATTTTCCATTTAATTTATGCAATTAATTATCTTGTAAATATTCCAAAATTTGATGTAATAGCTAGGTTTAAATTCCTTGTCTAAATATCCCCCCATTTGAACATTTGTACCCCCCTTCCCATATTGTGTTGTAATAGTTTAGAACTTTATTTTTCGCACTTTAATGCTTTCTAAATATACCATGTTAGAATTAGGGTTTGTATGCAAATAAAAAAGAACAAAATAGTTTAACCTAATTTCAAGATGATCAAAGCATGAAAAATGGACAATACATGCCACACTTGCACCCCTAGGGTATTCCACTTGTTGCCTTCAATAAATGGGCCATATTGCATGTTAGGTCTCTTTGGGCAAAAACAAAACAAATAATTCAAATGATCATAGTCCCTCGATGACGCTTTCGAAAAGTTGCCTAAAATGATCAAGTCCCTTAAAAGAAAAATTGCCCAAAGATACTTAGCACTATTGCAATCATGGTCTAAACGATGACCCGCGCCCGTCCCTTTCACATCCTAACACAAGATTGTCCACCAAATGCAATGGTGGAACAAAATTGTTAAAAGGGTTAAAACATAACAAAAATCTTTGAGAACTTTAGGGTAGATAGCTCTTAAGTATTTGTCAACTTGCAAAACAAAACACTTGCCTATTTTTCAAACCACACTTCATAAACACTTTCAAAACAAACTTTCAAAGAAACCTTGAAACATCTTTTCAAAAAGACAAACACCTTTTGTAAAACATTCGAGTAAAGAATTGTTACAAGGTTAGCCTAGACAAGGCATCTTTTTCAAAACATTTTCAAAACCATACACAAAGCACCATTTCAAACAATTGAAAACCAAGGCAAGTTGATCTAAGCAAGTACCTAAGATCCCATGGATAACCATGGATAGAAAGGGTGCTAATACCTTCCCTTTCTATAATCTACTCCCCGAACCCAAGAAAAAATCTCAAAGGTTTTTGCTGTGCTTTTTAAATCTTTCCTTAGGATAAAATAAAAAGTCGGTGGCGACTCTTGCTCAACCGAAACATTTGCGAAAACAAACGCAAAACCATAGTCAGTTCTCCCACCGTATCACAGAATTGGCGACTCTGCTGGGGAGATTTTAAAAGTGGAGTAACCTTAGGGCTTAGATCACCCTCTTGCATGACTAATTGTTTGATTTGATTGCTTTATATTTTGGCTCTCTTGTTTGGGTTTGCAAATCCTACACCCGGATTTTGGGAAACATTTCATAGATAGCAATACGTTATGGAAACGGTGTGGGGTATACCGACACGGTCGAAGCAATAGCTATATTAGTGCGACATATTTGTGAGTACCGGTAACCCTTGAGTTCAATCAAGGAGAGTACGGGGCCGCTGAGTGATGTCACTAAGCACTAATAACCTAGAACCTTACTCGACCATCTTGGCCTTTTATTAGGGGTAGTGAGATGACCGGCTTTGGTGCAGTCCGAAGTTGGTAGATACTCGACACTACACTCATTGAGGGTTGTTTTCTTGGAATATTTTGGTCGCTAGTTAAGTGGCTAAACCAAAACAATGAACAATGAAAATAATCCCGTGATATTTAGCTCCTTAGAACCCGGTTACTATTTATAGGACAGGTTTTTAAGCCAACTACACTCAAGAGGGTACTTACCTATGAGACCCCATGCAAGCCTGAAACTAGGGTTTGGTGTGAATTGCTTGTACATATGTTTTGTGCATACATCATAAACATCATAAAACATCATATGCATTCACTAACCATTTCAAGGGTTTGGATCTTCATCTTTGTTCTTGTTTTGTAGGTCATGGAAATTCCTCGCAGAAACACCATCCAAGTCAACCTTGTGAGAATCTCTCCTCAACTCAAGGAGCTCACCTCAAGAATTCCGGAAAGCTCATCCTTCAGTGAAAGACATGGTAGACTGCTCAGCTTAGTCAACACCAACATTGAAGAAGACATGATGAAAGTGCTATTCTAGTTCTTTGACCCTCTTCACCACTGTTTCACATTCCCTGACTATCAGTTGGTACCCACTTTGGAGGAGTTTTCTCAACTCCTAAGAATCCATATCCTTAATCAACTACCCTTCAACGGTACGGAAAAGGAACCAAAGCCGGAAGATGTTGCTCGAGCATTACATCTACAACCATCCGACATCAAGGGGCATTGGGAAACCAGAAGCGGCGTCAAGGGATTCTTAGCAAAATTCTTGTTTGAGAAGGCACAAGAATGTTGGAACTCATTGGACCTACAAGCCTTTGAAAAGATTGTGGCACTCCTTATCTACGGGTTGGTCTTGTTCCCAAATCCTGACCAATTGGTAGATGTCAACGCCGTCAAAATCTTCTTGTCCAGAAATCCAATACCGACATTACTTGGGGACATTCTTCACTCATTTTACACACGAACAATGAGAAAGAGGGGTGTTCTCATGTGCTGTACTCCTCTCCTTGCAAGGTGGTTTATTTCGCACCTTCCACAATCTGTCTTGAAGAATGACCAAGGCTCAAGGTGGTCCCAACGGTTGATGACTCTTACTCACTCTGATGTACATTGGTGTTCTCGGTCCAAAGAAAATGTCATCATCGTCGATCGTTGTGGGGAGTTTCCTAATGTTCCTTTACTTGGAATTAGAGGAGGTATCACCTACAACCCTTTCCTAGCTTTAAGGCAATTTGGATATGCACGGAGGGATGGCCCTCATGACATGTTGATTCCTGACCTAGTTTTTGACTTCGACAATGATGCGCAAGGACTTCGCCAAAGATTCATCAGAGCTTGGGGAAGGCCCAACAAGGTTGATAACAAGACACTGGGACACAAGAACTCCATCCCTCTTGAGCCTTATCTCAAGTGGGTACGAGCCCGAGCCCAGAGTCTAATGATGCCTTATCCTCATGTTCTCCCTGTGATTAAAGAGCCCGTCAAGGAAGGAGAGGTTCCCTACACCATCCTACATCCTGACATGCCTACATCGTGGGAAGAAATGCAGAAAAGTTGGATTTAGCTCAAGGAGGAACGGAACACTTTTGAAGCCAGCTTCTACGCCAGTGAGAAGAAGGTTCTAGAGCTTACCCGCCGACTCCATGAGCAAGAGGCCCTCAACACCTACATCGCACCAAAGAGGATGCGCAATGTCTTTTTGCCTTGAGAAGTTATTTTGTAATATTTGGCCCATGGGGCATTTATGTACTAACAAATTTCTTCTTTTTAATATGACGTGCGTTCTTCTTTGTCTGCAACAATTTTGAATGTTCTAAATCCTTGAATGCATTGCATACATAAGCATACCATTCATCATGTGCATAAGCAGGTCTCACGCCAGGTTTCCTTATCTGTCTGCTGTTTATTTCAGTAGGATGGATCTCGAGCAAACAGTCAAAGACCTACAAGCTCAAAATGCACAGTTTCAGCAACTCCTGACCACCTTGGCTAAAGGTCAGGAGGATCTCAAGACCTTGCTGGGGAATAAAGACCCAGTGAAAAAGAAGAAAAAGAGACTCGGGGTGGCTACTTTAGGGAGAAGATTTGATGGAGAAGCTCGGAGAGTGCTTGAATTTCCTCCTACTTCTGATGAAGGAACCAGCAAAGGAGGTGGGGCTGCGGTACCTTCCGAGTCCGATGTGGAAGAAGAAGAGGTCAAAGAGGATGAAGATTATTCTGATCAACAATACCCTCCAGCTGATGATAAATACAAGGGTTTAGAAGACAGGTTGGCCGCCATGGAGCTATAAAGAGTACCGGGTTTGGACTTTGAAGACTTGGGTTTGGTTGCCGGGATTGTGATTCCCCCAAAGTTCAAGGTGCCAGTGTTTGTGAGGTATGATGGGTTGTCTTGTCCAAAAATGCATCTCAGGTCCTACGTAAGAAAGATTCAGCCCTATACGGCAGATAAAAACCTTTGGATTCATTTCTTTCAAGACAACCTTTCTGGGGCTCAACTGGAGTGGTTTTATCAGCTAGAGGGAACCAGCGTCCGAAATTGGGAAGATTTGGCCACCGCCTTCTACAAACAATACCAGTATAATTCTGACCTTGCTCCTACTCGTACCCAACTTCAGGGTATGTCACTAGGAACAAGCGAGGGATTCAAAGAATATGCACAAAAATGGAGGGATTTGGCTGGCAGGGTGCAGCCTCCGTTAACCGACCGTGAGCTTGTTGATATGTTTCTAGGGACCCTGTCTGGGCCATTTTTCAATCATCTGATTGGTAACTCTTCCGCAGGGTTTACCGATTTGATCTTAACAGGCGAAAGAATAGAAGCTGGCATCAAGTCGGGAAAGATTCAGAAGGGTGTTGCTGCAAGTGTTGAGAAGAAGCCTTTTAAGAAGGAAACAGCCGTGGTATATTCTCAGAGAAGAGCAGGGAAGACTGAACGCCGGCCAACTGTGGGGGCCGTAATGATTCAAAACCCTTCAAGTGAGCAGCCTCGCTATAACCAGTCCAGACCAAATCAGCAACGGGTGGAACGGCCACAATGACAGTTCACCCGCATTAATATGACTCCAGCGCAAGTGCTTCCCCATCTGTTAAAGTTGAATCTCGCCACCATCAAGGAGGCACCAAAAAATGTGAATACGTCCTCTCCGCATTATCATCCTAATGCTAAATGCGCTTACCATTCTGACAGTGTCGGGCACGACACCAATGATTGTTGGGCACTCAAGCATAAAATCCAAGACCTGATAGAGGCGAAGGAGGTGGAGTTTGACGCTCCGGAGAAGCCTAATTTGATATCTGCTCCCATGCCAAAGCACGGCCGAAATGTCAATGCCATTGAAGAAGATTTGTATGTTGCTGATGTTAATGATCTGATAACTCCTTTGTTAACCATCAAGTTGAATTTGTTAAGGGCCGGGATCTTCCCGGGATGTAAAGAAGACTGCTATTGTTGTTACTCTCTACCGTTTGATTGTCCGTTACTGAAGAAAGGCATCCAAGGCCTTATGGATAGTCGACAAATTTTGTTTGAAAAAGTTTCTGCTATTCCAACCCATATCGAAGATGTCTCAATCATAACCATTCACGCCAATCTTTCCAAGGCCGTCAGAAAGCCTGTTAAGATTACACCAGCTACGAAATCTGTTCCTTTGAAGATAACAATGCCAGGGTTTGTCCCCTATGTTTCTGAGAAGTCGATACCATGGAACTACGGCGGCGACGTCTACTACCATGGTATTAAACAAATCGAAATAACTGAAGAAAGTTCGGATGATGAAGAAGCCAGCATTGGTAACATTGCAGGCACGAGCAAAATCACCAGGAGCGAGAGAATATTTTCTCCAGAGATTTCCCCTCCAAGAGTAATCTTTGGACCCTCATCTGCCGACAAGGTCATCTCTGCACCAATAAAAATCTCTGCTAGAACCCCTTTGATTGAAGATGTTGTTGTTCCTAGTACTATCCCTCCTACCACTGCCGACAAAGGTAAGGGAATCCAAGATGAGCTCGTCAGGACGAGGGCTCAACCCTTAGTCATCCCGGAGACCTCCAAGAAGGAAATGGATGAGATTTTGAGGATAATCAAAAGGAGTGATTAGGATGTGGTGGAACAATTGGGGCAAACCCCCTCAAAGATCTCCATGCTGGCACTATTACTTTGCTCGGAAGCGCACGCTAAAGCTCTGATAAAATTCCTGAAGGCAGCCCATGTGCCCCAGGAAACCTCTGCAGATCAATTTCAAAATTGCGTGGCTAGCCTGACTGCGGATAATGGATTAGGTTTCTCTGATGCCGACCTAACTCCTAAAGGTAGAAACCACAATGATGCTTTGCACATTTCAGTCGAGTGCGGGGGAACTACTCTCGCACATGTCTTGGTCGACATTGGTTCGTCGCTGAATGTATTGCCTAAGAAGGCCTTGGACCGACTAGATTGTGAAGGGTTGGAGTTGAAGCCGAGTGATATTGTTGTCAGAGCTTTCGATGGTTCGAAGAGAATGGTCCATGGGGAGGTTGAAATTCCCATCAAGATAGGCACTGAGGTGTTTAAATCCACTTTCTATGTGATGGACATCCGTCCGTCATACTCTTGCTTGCTAGGTAGACCTTGGATACACCATGTTGGGGCAGTCACCTCCTCCTTACATCAGATGTTGAAGTATCCTGTCAAGGGAAAGATCATTACTGTCCATGGTGAAGAGGAGTACATGATTAGCCACTTGAATTCTTTCCGGTATGCGGAGGTAGAAGGAGAGTTCATTGAGACGCCTTTTCAGTATTTCGAAGAAGTCCTTCCTGAGATAACAGTAGCAAAGTTGGCAGCTGAGACACCGAGGCAGATGGCCAGGATGGCATCTCTGGAGGACGCAAGGGCCGCAATAAAGGAAGGGAAGAATTCAGCATGGGGGCAGTTACCTGACATTCCACATAAAACCGATAAATTTGGATTAGGGTTCACTACCGCAGGCCAGAAAGCTATGCGCCGTGCGAAGATTGAAAGAGCGCCAGTCAAAATTTCTCCCTATGGAATCAACGCTTTGGAGGACGAAGACAAAGAGAGCAACATCGAAGAGTGGATTTATCCAACTGTCAAAGGAGGATTGCGCAACTGGGAGGCAAAAGACTTTGTCCCCATCACTTTTATTTATCAGTAATTTATCTGTCAAACATTTCCTATTTGGTCTGTAATATTTTATTTTCAAACAATCCGTACACTATCTTTTTCACCTCATGCCTTTCCCGGGGCATGTAGGTCCATTTGTAAGAGTTTTGATTATCTTTCATATCCATATGCCATGTTTAATGATTCATTGGACGTTTTTCATTTGATAAACTGCTTGTGTTCATTTTCTTTCCTTTTGCATTTTTTTTGTTTAAGGATGGCTATCCCTTACACACACCCACACTCACAAATGCAGGTACCCATCCACTCCGGATTCCATGGGTGACAATTCTGTTATATCCTTCAATAACTCTGAAGATTTGGTCAATCAAGCCGAGTATGAAGATGACGAAGGTTGTGAAGTACCAGGGGAACTAGCCAGACTTCTACAGCAAGAGGAAAGGGCCATCTTACCGCACGAAGAGTCATTGGAAACTGTCAACTTAGGGACCGAGGAAGACCGAAAGGAGGTGCAAGTGGGTGCCAATCTGGAACCAAGAGTCAAGGAGCGCCTGATACAGTTGTTGAATGAGTATGTTGAAATCTTCGCTTGGTCTTATGAAGACATGCCGGGTTTAGACACAGACATCGTGGTTCATCGTCTCCCCACAAGAGAGGATTGTCCACCGATCAAGTAAAAAGTTCGCCGAATGAGGCCTGACATGTCTGAAAAGATCAAAGCAGAAGTAATGAAGCAATTCGACGCTGGCTTTCTGGCTGTTACGTCCTATCCTCAATGGGTCGCTAACATCGTTCCAGTACCTAAGAAAGATGGCAAAGTCAGGATGTGTGTGGACTACCAGGATTTGAATAGGGCCAGCCCCAAAGATGATTTTCCACTTCCACACATTGACATTTTGATCGACAATACAGCTCAGCACAAAGTGTTTTCCTTCATGGATGGATTCTCGGGCTACAATCAAATCAAAATGGCCCCCGAGGATATGGAGAAAACAACTTTTGTCACACAATGGGGCACTTTCTGTTACAAGGTGATGTCGTTCGGGCTGAAGAACGCAGGGGCAACTTATCAACGCGCCATGGTAGCTTTATTTCATGATATGATACATCATGAGATCGAAGTTTACATAGACGATATGATAGCTCGGTCACAAACAGAGGAGGAGCACCTTGAACATCTAGAAAAGCTGTTTGCCAGATTGAAAGAATACAAACTCAGGCTGAATCCAAGTAAATGCACTTTTGGAGTTAGGTCTGGTAAGCTTCTAGGATTCATCGTAAGCAACAAAGACATTGAGGTCGATCCAGCAAAAGTGAAAGCAATACAAGAGATGCCTTCTCCCCGTACTGAAAAGGAAGTTAGAGGATTCTTGGGGCGCTTGAACTATATTGCCAGATTCATCTCGCATCTGACTTCTACCTGTGAGCCAATTTTCAAACTCTTGAAGAAAGATCAGGTAGTCGAGTGGAACGATGATTGCCAAGCTGCTTTTGATAAGATCAAGGAGTATTTGCTAGAGCCTTCTATTCTGATGCCGCCCGTCGAAGGAAGACCATTGATCATGTATCTGACCGTCTTGGATAACTCAATGGGGTGTGTTTTGGGCCAGCATGACGAGTCTGGTCGAAAAGAGCATGTTATTTATTACCTTAGCAAAAAGTTTACCGACTGTGAGACTCGCTACTCACTGCTCGAGAAAACTTGTTGCGCTTTGGTATGGGTTGCTCGCCGACTGAGACAGTATATGTTGACTCATACTACCTTGTTGATTTCCAAAATGGATCCTATCAAGTATATCTTCGAAAAGCCTGCCTTATCTAGAAGAATAGCTAGATGGCAAATGATCCTAACTGAGTATGACATCCAGTACACCACCCAAAAAGCCATAAAAAGGAGTGTACTAGCTGACCATCTGGCTCATCAAGCTATCGAGGATTATCAACCCATGAGATTTGACTTCCCAGACGAGGACATCATGAATTTGGACAACATTGAAAGTAACGGACCGTATGACGGACCCGAAAAGGGATCCCGATGGACCCTGTACTTTGATGGTGCTTCAAATGCACTTAGAAACGGTATTGGTGCGGTACTCATCTCCCCGGAAGGTTGTCACACACCTTTCACGGCCCGACTTTGCTTCAGCTGCACAAACAACATGGCTGAATACGAAGCTTGCATCTTTGGTCTCAAGGCTGCTATAGACTTGGGGATCAAATCTTTGATCGTATTTGGGGACTCGACTTTGGTTATCAGTCAAATCAAAGGAGAATGGAATACCAAGCATCCTAATCTTATCCCATACAAAGAACATGTCCTGACATTGTTGCCTCATTTCGAGCAAATTACCTTCGAGCATTTCCCGCGAGAAGAGAATCAGCTAGCAGATGCTCTAGCCACAATGTCCTCCATGTTTAAACTCAACTGGGATAACGAGGCTCCCCAAATCACCATCGAGCGAATGGATGAACCTGCGCATTGTCATGAGATTAATACCGAAGAAGTAGTGGAACAACCCTGGTTCCATGAAATCAAAAGGTATCTCGAGACTAGAGATTATCCCGAAAGAGCTTCCGTAAATGACAAGAAGTTCTTAAGGAAATTTGCTGCTAAGTTCTTCCTGAGCAACGACATCCTTTACAAACGAAGTCATGATTGTGTATTGCTCCGATGCATAGACAAAGCTGAAGCAGAGTTGATCATGACTGAGATACACAGCGGCACATTTGGCACTCACTTGAGCAGGCATACAATGGCTAAGAAGATCCTAAGGGCAGGCTATTACTGGTCTACCATGGAAGCTGACTGCCATCAACATTCCCGTACTTGCCACAAATGGCAGGTCTATGCTGACAAAGTTCATGTCCCTCCGGTTTCTCTCAATGTCCTGACTGCTCCATGGCCATTTGCAATGTGGGGCATTGACATGATTGGGGAGATCAAGCCCACGGCTTCCAACGGACATCGCTTCATCCTAGTTGCCATTGACTATTTCACCAAGTGGGTCGAAGCGGCTTCCTTCGCCTCTGTTACTAAAAATGTGGTTGCCCGCTTTATCAAGCAAAATCTCATATGTCGGTATGGTGTTCCAGACAGGATCATCACAGACAACGGTATAAATCTGAATAACACAATGATCACCGCTTTGTGCGAACAGTTCAAGATTTATCATCACAATTCATCTCCCTATCGGCCGAAGATGAACGGTGCTGTTGAAGCTGCGAACAAAAACATTAAGAAGATCATTCAGAAAATGACAGTCACTTACAAAGACTGGCATGAGATGTTACCGTTTGCTCTACATGGATACCGTACGATGGCACGTACTTCAACAGGGGCAACCCTATTTTCTTTGGTATATGGCATGGAAGCTGTCTTGCCTATGGAAGCTCAGATTCCTTCTCTAAGGATTATGAAGGACACATGTTTGAATGAAGATGATTGGATGCAGACCCGACTTGATCAACTCAATCTGATCAACGAGAAGCGACTCGCTGCTATCTGCCATGGTCAGACGTATCAAAAACGGATGATCAAGGCCTTCAATAAGAAAGTCAGACGTCAGGTGTATCAAGTCGGAGATCTCGTAATCAAGCGGATTATCTTGCCGCAAAGTGATCCCAGGGGAAAATGGACTCCTACATATGAAGGACCATTTGTGATCAAGAGCATATTTTCTGGTGGTGCAATGATTTTGACCACCATGGACGACGACGATTTGCCGCACCCTGCGAACGCAGACATAGTCAAAAGATACTACGCATAAAATAACCCGACAAGTCGAACACCCGAAAGGGCGGCTTGGGCAAAAATGGGCATCCCGGTGAATCGAAAACCCGAAAGGGCGGTTCAGGCAAAAGTTAGGGATAAAAAAAAATATATGTACACACGGCAAGTTGAAAACCCGAAAGGGCGATTCAGGCAAAAGTTAGGGAATTAAAGCGTATGACTATGTCTCGTCGGATCACTTCAAAGACAATCTCTTCATCAACCAGTTCCAGGCTTCTGATCAATCCAGTCATCGGCAAACGAAGCATTGAATGGACAGATATTCAGAGTTGTGAAAGCTATAGCGGAATGGAATCCCATGGAATTATTTCACATAGCCATCCTTTATTTTGTATAAATCTTTCAAATATTTACGACAAAATCCTCTTACTAGAACGATTGTCTCCTTTGTACAAATATACTCAGAGAAAGTTAATACAAATACTTTTCCCAGAAATTTGTGTCATTTCCTTTCACTTTTTCCCTTGCACTATTTGTTTTATTTTGAGAAACGTCCAATGTTTTGTTAAATAGGCATATGCATTTGAACGTAATCATTTCCTTATGAATCAAGAAAGAGGATTACGAATAGGTTGAAGGTGCAGTTGGATATCTTGGTACCCTTTCAAGGGAAACCCCCAGGAGATTTGGAGTCCATATCCCCAGCAAACTCTGAAGCTTATCCCCGGTAGATTTTGGAAGCTTATCCCCTGTAGAGTACGGACGTCTCTCCCGAGTTTTATTCAAAGTTATTCCTCACAGGGGCTTATGACTGGGTTATCCTCAGCTTATTGCCATGGAAGATCGCACTCGCCAAAATTCTTCCTACCTCCAGCAGAGTTCATCAGAGTTCCCCAACATAACTTATCAATACAATCCCCAGAGGAGTTTATCTTTGTTATCCCCAGCCAGAGAATCCTCCAGAACTCATTTCCCCTCAGAGTTTAAGTTTCAGTATCCCCAGCCGAGCTAAAACTTCAAATTATCAATCCCCAGTGAAGCCAGACTAATAAACCTTCTCCCCACAGAATTTTGGGAAAGCAAATCTTGAGTTCCCCAGTGAAGTCGCCAGAGATACTTCCCACCAAACTGAAGATTCTCAGTCTTACATCCCCAGCACGAGTCTGTTAGATTGGAACTCCCCAGTAGAAGTCATCAGGAATTCCCCAGAAGATTGGTATACAACCCAGACTCCTTTTTCTTCAGCAACAACCAGGAATTATTCTTCCCGGAAGCAGTCAAGATACTGTTATCTTCAGCCATCTTGGATTCATCTATCCTTTGCAAGACAGCTCTCCAGCTTACATGCGTGTTCATTTACATTCATATCACATAACATACGTTGTATCATGCATCATGATATTGCATATAACTAATTCTTTACCTTTTCAGGTAAGATCAGTCGAAAGACTAAAATCATTATCTTCCGAGATTTCTTTCCAAGAATAGTTCGGATGTGACCCAGACACGGCAACATTCTAATGCTTATTCCAGATTTATCCAGATGCAGTGTTATACGAGCTCATCATCAGGGAACCCTACACCGATTCTTCCTCCAAATTCAAGACTTCTGAAAACAGTTCACGGGTTCTCCAAGTAACGGTTGTTAACCTATCGCTTGTTCAGTTTCTTCTCAAGACTTCTGAAAACAGTTTATGGATTCTTCCCAACAACGGATGTTAATCTATCAACTTGTTCAGATGCAATTTTTGAAAACAGTTTACGGATGCTTCCCAACAACGGATGCTGCTCTATTGCTTATTCAACTTCAAGATTTCTGAAAACAGTTCACGGGTTCTCCAAGTAACGGATGTTAACCCATCACTTGTTCAGGTTCTTCTCCAGATTTCTGAAAACAGTTTACGGATTCTTCCCAACAACGGATGTTAATCTAACGCTTGTTCAGACTCTTCTCAATTTTTGAAAACAGTTTACGGACGCTTCCCAACAACGGATGTTGCTCTATTGCTTATTCAACTTCAAGATTTCTGAAAACAGTTCACGGGTTCTCCAAGTAACGGATGTTAACCTATCGCTTGTTCAGATTCTTCTCCAGATTTCTGAAAACAGTTTATGGATTCTTCCCAACAACGGATGTTAATCTATCAACTTGTTCAGATGCAATTTTTGAAAACAGTTTACGGATTCCTCCCAACAACGGATGTCAATCTATTGCTTATTCAGACCCCCAGTTCAGAGATGGTCCCAAGCATGGACACCTTCCTGATACTCATTCCAGATGGCATCTTTAAGCCCATCCCCGACAAGTTTCTGTCATTCCTCCCGATGGCATCGTTAAGCCCATCTCCAAATGGCATTTCTAAGCCCATTCCCGCATCCCTTGCTTTGACGAGTGCAAATTTAAGGGCACTCTAGTGTCCAATCTCCTTTTATCCTCGAGTCACGAAAGGTATAATTGCCAATCTAACTCTTCAGGTTCAAGAAGATTGAACAGGGGCAACTGTTGTACCCCAAAATTTTCCCTCCCTTTTTCTCATATGATTTCTCATCACAAAGCCCTTGGAGATCAAGATCCAGTTAGGGTTTCATCTGCTCAAGACTTCTCCTTGCACTGTTGACCCAAATTAGGGTTTGTGTTTGCACAAAGATGTTTTGACCTAAAATGCCTAAGATAACTTTCATGCTTCATATTGGACTCCCAAGTTTATCCATACCAAGTTTCAAGTCTTGATTCCAAATTTTGCCCAGTCAATTGGACTGTTGACCTAGAAATCAGCTGTATTGGGGAAAAAGTCAACTGTGGCCAATTGACAGTCAAATATCATGAAAATTGACCCACATCAACATTATGAACTCACATGGACCATTTGATCAAGTTTGGATCACAATTCCACAAGAAATCTGATCAGATCACCAAAAGGGCAAAATGGTCATTTTTAGGGTTTTGACTGCACAAAGGCAATTTTTGACTGTTTGACCTAGCCAATGGCAAACCAAGCTCACATATGGACTCAAGGACCCCATGGAATTATCTTGACATGCTCAACAAGTTCAAAAGATCCCAAATGCACAAGATTGACAGTTGAATTTCCCAGTCAATTGATCAATTTTGACTGTATACTGAAAAGTCAAACTTTGACTTTTTGGTCAAAATCAAGAGTCAAGATTCATTTTTCATCAAAACATGCCAAATCATGAAACTTGTTTACCAAGAAATCAAAAATTGCAAATTAGGGTTTCAAATGAGAATTTTTCATAACTTAGAATTTTTCTAAGTTATGAAAAACCCTAATTTTTTCCCAACTTTGCCCCACTTTCTCACCAAGATTCATTTGGATTCAAGCAAAAGTCAAAACATGAAAGTTGTAGCCTATTGCATAATCTACAACTTTGATTCACAAAGTTTTCCCAAAAGAAGCTTGTATCTCAAGTTACAATTTTTGGAACAAGGGTACCAAACCATTCTTAACTTAGTGAAATTTTGACCTATTTTAGGCAAGGTTTTTACCTAACTTCAAGACCATTTTTCACATACTTCCATTTGGAATTTCAATTTGCATTTCAAAGATGGATTGTATTAAACATTCCAAGCTTTCCAAAATGTCCAAAAACTCATCAAACAACCTCATGACTTGAGAGAATCGAATTTTGCAATATGGCAAAAACTCACTTTTGAATTGGCCAAATTCCATGTTCATAACTTGTGCAAATTTTTCAAATCAGCATGCAACTTGATTACAGGCCTCTAAACCATCCAACACTCAATAATTTAATGCATACTCATTGTGCCAAGGCCTTGTTTTATGAGTTTAAGCATTACATGTTGAATTAAGCCATTTATAGAAAAAGTGAAATAGCCATTTTTGAAAAGTTAAGCTTTATGTCAAAGTTGCAAATCAACAAGTACAGATCAAATCACTTTGGCACAAGATTATGAACAAAACACACTGATCAAAGGGAGGGTTAGCAGCACATTAGGGGGGCCTCTAGCTGTCTAAAACTCAAGTGGACATTTGCTTGCTTAAGTGTGAAGAAATGTGGCATAACACAACACAACTTTCATCTCAACAATAGAACCCTTAAGCAAATACTTTGTACACATTCAAGACATCCTAACTGAGCTAGCACACGACTCCAACACCTCCATTGCCCTCTAGAATACAGAACCACCCTCAAACTGCCCAAACAGAGCTCTTACTGCAGTTTGAGTGCCAACTCTCATTCCTTTCATGCATTCTTGCTAAAGGCTCATCAAACACATTCCCTAGCATCACTCGAAGCTAACCCAAACATAAAACACGACCTGTAACTCCTCTAGTCAGTTCCACCATTTTCACTTTCTTGTTTTGCAGTTGAAGGTCCATAGCTCGATTCAAGGTCTTTCAAAGCAAAGTAAGCATTGGAATAGCATCACTACACTTCAGGCAAGCTGTACAGATCATCATCTTGCCCTGAAAGCTCCCCCATTGCCACATACAACTTCAACTGAACATGTATCTTCTTGAACTTCTAACTCTTAGTGTAGGCATCATTAGCTCTAAGTTTGTGAATAAGAAGTGTTCTACTCACGCCCCTGAATCTGTACATACTTTTACTTTTCATTTATTTTGCCTGAGCTATGAGAATTTAAGGTCTGAATGTTGATAAAAACTTAGGTTAGGATTTGGGAATGATGAAATTCTCTCTCATTTCTGAGAGTTAGGATGAGTTCTTTACATATTTAGAATCGTGATTCAATGCTTAACATTTCTTATGTTGTAAGTTTGTGCAAAAGATCAAGGAATCCAGATGTTTGAATTGATGTTCAGGCGCGCGTTTTTTGAACATTTTTCTATCCAGAGGTTGAAGAAGAAGCCACATGGGCTGGGCCTGCTTTGATATTTCTTTTCACACCATGTTTTTGGTTTTACACCCCCTGAGCCCATTTTGTTTGTTTTATTGATTTTTTGACTTTTCTTTTTTCATTCTGGTTTATTTATTTTTCCTCATGATATTAAAAACATGAAAAATTATTTTTATACCATTTTTATATTTTTTAAGCATTTATTTGTTTATATGAACCATTTGTGCATAAATAATATATATATACTATTATTTAGAAAAAAACTAGAAAAGTAATGCAAATATATTTTATTTCTGATTTTTATTTTATTTTTTCTTTTGAAAATATTTTATACAAAATATACTTTTTTTTATAAATATTAAATATTATTATTTTGTATATATAATATTTATTTAGTAAGTAATAAAGATATTTATATATATTAGTATATTTAGGTAAATAATACAAAAAATATATACATTTTTTATTTTATTAATATTTGACATGAAAAATACTTTTTTATGAATATACTTCATTTTTATTTTATTTTGTATACATTTATTAATTATTGTACACATTAAATAAATAATACCCTTTATTTAAGAAATTAGGGTTTTACCCTTAAAACACAAAAACTCCAAAAATATTACTTTTTTTATTTTTATTCATTTTGTTTATTTGACATAAAAAACACCTTTTTCCATACATATGAAAACCCTTTTTGCATTTTGCATCTTTATTTTATTTTCCATTTAATTTATGCAATTAATTATCTTGTAAATATTTCAAAATTTGATGTAATAGCTAGGTTTAAATTCCTTGTCTAAATATCCCCCCATTTGAACATTTGTACCCCCCTTCCCATATTGTGTTGTAATAGTTTAGAACTTTATTTTTCGCACTTTAATGCTTTCTAAATATACCATGTTAGAATTAGGGTTTGTATGCAAATAAAAAAGAACAAAATAGTTTAACCTAATTTCAAGATGATCAAAGCATGAAAAATGGACAACACATGCCACACTTGCACCCCTAGGGTATTCCACTTGTTGCCTTCAATAAATGGGCCATATTGCATGTTAGGTCTCTTTGGGAAAAAACAAAACAAATAATTCAAATGATCATAGTCCCTCGATGACGCTTTCGAAAAGTTGCCTAAAATGATCAAGTCCCTTAAAAGAAAAATTGCCCAAAGATACTTAGCATTATTGCAATCATGGTCTAAACGATGACCCGCGCCCGTCCCTTTCACATCCTAACACAAGATTGTACACCAAATGCAATGGTGGAACAAAATTGTTAAAAGGGTTAAAACATAACAAAAATCTTTGAGAACTTTAGGGTAGATAGCTCTTAAGTACTTGTCAACTTGCAAAACAAAACACTTGCCTATTTTTCAAACCACACTTCACAAACACTTTCAAAACAAACTTTCAAAGAAACCTTGAAACATCTTTTCAAAAAGACAAACACCTTTTGTAAAACATTCGAGTAAAGAATTGTTACAAGGTTAGCCTAGACAAGGCATCTTTTTCAAAACATTTTCAAAACCATACACAAAGCACCATTTCAAACAATTGAAAACCAAGGCAAGTTGATCTAAGCAAGTACCTAAGAGCCCATGGATAACCATGGATAGAAAGGGTGCTAATACCTTCCCTTTCTATAATCTACTCCCCGAACCCAAGAAAAAATCTCAAAGGTTTTTGCTGTGCTTTTTGAACCTTTCCTTAGGATAAAATAAAAAGTCAGTGGCGACTCTTGCTCAACCGAAACATTTGCGAAAACAAACGCAAAACCATAGTCAGTTCTCCCACCGTATCACAGTGGGTATTTAAGAAAAAAATGAACGCCCAAGGAGAGATCGAAAGATACAAGGCACGACTGGTTGCAAAGGGATACAAGCAGAAAGCTGGCATTGACTATGACGAAGTGTTCGCGCCTGTTGCAAGGATGGAGACAATTCGATTGCTCATCTCTCAAGCTGCTCAGTTCAAATGGCAAATATTTCAAATGGATGTCAAGACAACATTTTTGAATGGTGTGCTCGAAGAAGAAATCTATGTCGAACAACCACTTGGTTATATGAAGGCTGGAGAAGAGAAGAAGGTGTTGAAACTGAAGAAATCATTGTATGGGCTGAAGCAAGCACCTAGGGCATGGAACACACGCATTGATACATATTTTAAGGAGAGTGGATTCGAGCAATGCCCCTATGAACCAGCGCTCTATGTGAAGAAAAATGGAGGTGATTTATTACTTGTGGCTCTGTATGTTGATGATCTCATTTTTCTAGGCAATAATGTTAAGATGATCGAAGACTTCAAAAACACCATGACAAGAGAATTCGAAATGACAGACTTAGGTCTGATGAGATTTTTTCTTGGTCTGGAGGTTCGACAGGAAGAAGTTGGGATTTTAATATCACAAGAAAAATATGCAAAGGAAATCCTAGAAAAGTATAAAATGAAGAATTGCAACCCAATTTCGACGCCAATGGAGCCAGGCACAAAGCTGTCGAAGTTTGATGGAGGAGAACGAGTCGAAGGAAGTAAATATCGAAGCTTGGTAGGCACTCTTCGATATCTCACATGCACAAGGCCAGATATTTCACTTAGTGTTGGCATAGTGAGCAGATTCATGGAGGAGCCGGTTCACACACACTGGAAAGCGCTAAAACGAATTCTGAGATACATCCAAGGAACAGTATCACTTGGGATGTTTTATTCAAAGGCTGAAGACTACAAGCTAGTTGGATATTCTGACAGTGACTGGTGTGGAGACGTTGATGATCGAAAGAGCACTGCAGGATACATGTTTTTCATGGGAAACACAGCTTTCACTTGGCTATCGAAGAAGCAGCCAATAGTGACACTTTCAACGTGTGAGGCAGAGTATGTGGCAGCATCCTGGTGTGTGTGTCATGCTGTATGGCTCAGAAGGTTGGCAAGTAAGATGAGGCTGAAGCAGGAAGGTCCAACAATAATACACGTGGACAACAAATCAGCTATTGAGCTGGCGAAGAATCCAGTCAATCATGAACGAAGCAAGCATATAGACGTTCGATTTCACTTCATACGTGAACATGTGAAAGAAGGAAGCGTGGAACTAAGGCATGTGGAAAGCAAAGACCAAGCAGCTGACATCTTCACAAAACCACTATCAAGAGAAGTATTCGAAAGAGGCAGAAAAATGATTGGGATGCTGGATCGAAGAAGCATTTAATGTTTAAGGAGGAGTTTTGTTGAAATAAAACATTAAATGGGTTAGAAATAAATGATTAGTATTAACTATGGTAGTAGGAAAGACATTAGTTTTTTCTTTTGTAGTTATGTAGCAGTTATGTTGTTTAATTTACTGTTTTAGAATTGTAAAGGTTTTGTTTGAGTCTACAAAAGACCAAGTGTGTGTAATTTATTCAAAAAAAAAAGAGTAATATACAATAAGTTAAAAGTATACAAAGTCTGATTAAAATTCTACAGGAAACACCATCACTGCCACCAAAATCACCCATCTTAAGATCATATTTAGGGTATAGTTCCTCAATTTCTACCACACCGCCTTTCTTCCCTTTCAAATCGCCGATGATTAGCTTACTTGTTATCCACTGTCGTTTGCAAAACACGTGATGGGAGAGGAAACAGTAAGGGTAATTTGGGATTATTACGTTCTTAAAATCTTTTATTGACCTAATGGATCCTTCACACTTGTGCCTAATGTATTTTCTTATTGGTTTAGGATTTTTCTTTTGAGCATTTATTCTTGATCCGTAACACGAATTATAACATTTATAACTTCAATCTCTTTCTATATCATAATACATTAATGAAAATTTCACAGCGGATATATCATAGTCATAAAGTAAACTTAATTCATTTTTTAAAACTCAAGTATTATAATCTCATCAAAAGATATAATTAAAACACTTTAACATATGAAAATCTCATAAAAACATGTTGACCTAAGTACGTCATTTGCAAAACATAGCGTTTCTAACCTGATGTTACATATCAGAGCAAGACACCTCTAATAAATTGAGACTAAATAAAATACTTCAAAACTACCCTCAAAGCTCCTATGAACTACTCCTTATCACATGCGCGTTACCCACGTGGAGGTAACATTCAAACAGAAAGAGTGAGTAATCACAATTCAGTATAAAACATATAAGGAAAAGATTAGTAGTTATAGCAACATCATCTTATAATAACTCATACTATTCATCAATACTTCATACTTATATATATATATATATATATATATATATATATATATATATATATATATATATATATATATATATATATATATATATATATATATATATATATATATATATATATATATATATATATATATATATATATATATATATATATATATATATATATATATATATATATATATATATATATATATATATATATATATATATATATATCATAATATCAAATAAACATCAAAACCCGTCACATACTCACATAGTTTACAATTGTCATCACATCATAACTCATCAAAAAAATACATGCAATGTCACACAGGATGTTAATGCAACAACACTGACTCAAATGCATGTGATACTAATATTTATGAGTACTTGGTTCATTACCCTCCAAAGATCCCTGGCATAGGATCAATTCCCTCTTGGAACTAGAGCACATCAAAGCCGCACACAATCCACACAATAAGATTAAGGCTCGTCATAAGCGGACCATCGTCCAACAATGTCATGAATGCATGATGCACAACAACGTCATATAAAATTCGACCACGACTAGTCAAGTGCATCATCATTCACATAATCATCACATAATCATCTTCATAATACTTCATAGCAACATCATATTCATCATTAAATAAAACATCATAGCATAACAATATATAATAAACACATCTCATAAACACATATGTATTGAAATCATGCATCAAATAACTCATATAAATCAATATATTATAGTTCAGCATGTCAGCTTCCCAATGCTTCGAACGACACGTCAAACGGATTCATGAAACTCAAGTTATGGTCTCTGCAAGTTACTACTAGGGTTACTCGCCCGACGATGCTAGATGCGCTTTGTTCGCCTGGTGCTCTCCCGACGATGCTGGAGTGACAGATCCCCCCCCCCCCCCCCATGTTCATGGCCTCTTGTCTCGCCCGACGACACTTGGGCGCTCTCCTCGCCATAGGCTCGCCCGGCAGTGGTCGCGATTCTGTACTTCGTAGTTTACGATCTCGCCTCTGTCCAGATCCTCTAAACTCTGATTTTGATCATCATACTCAGTCCAAACGCATTACAAACATCATATAATTCATGTCAATATCAACCACATCATATACACACTACAAGGTCAATTTACTATGTCTCTATTCATCAATATCACTAATTTCATCATGCAATTCGCCATATTTGTCACCCAATTATCATACAAGCAAAACCCTACACCTATCTTAACCCCATATCGATCATAATAAATTATATTAAATCTCTTACCTTAATTATTCAGCGGTTTGATCTCCTTCAAGGTCTATGAAAAATCCCTCTCTGAGCCTCATCATCTGTTTTCCTTTTTCCTCTATTTCTCTCTATTTCATGATCGATGCAGAAGTATTCTCACTCTTCCCTAATTTTATTTTTATTTTTCCCCTTAGACCCTTTCTATGATCTTCCCATCATACCCTCATCAATTTCTCTTATTATTACCATCTTGCCCATAACACCTCTACACCCAGTTATCTCATTTATTTTATTATTAAGCTATATTAAATTATTATTTAAATAATTCTAATTCTCCCAACAACATAAACAACACAACATATCGTCACACATCATATAATATTCACAATAATTAATTAAATAATTAATTTTAAATTTGGGGTGTTACAATTGTCGCTCTGATAGTATAACACTGGGGATGTGATCGTTATATCTTTATTCTACTTATTGTTAAATTGTTATGAAACTAATATCTTATTCAATTTGAAGTTAATTCTATTTGAGACTATGAACTCTTGCTTAAAATGTTTTATAAATTCTACTACTATGTGTTTGAGTTGTGAAAATGTTTTATCCTGAGAATATGTAACACCTTATTGGTGAAAGTAAACTTTGATCATTTCATAAAATGTGTGTTGTGGAATTAGTGTGTTATAGAGGGGCCTTAATTTATGTGTGTATTGGAGGATGACATAGTAGTCTTCATCGTCTTTTATCACTTTTTGAGTTTATTTTAGTCCCCGGGTGTCACTCTGATAGTGTAATATTGGGAGGAGTTAAGTTTCTATTTTGTGTTTTTGAGGTGTTACTAAACTATTCATTTTATGAATGAGATTGAAGTTGATGTTTGTCCATGAAACCATTAAATTGAGAAGTATTATTATTAATTCCGCTGCTATAACATGCTATTTTTGAGAAAGTTGTTTTATGTTAAGAAAATGTGACACCCTTGTAAGAGTTTATTTTTTTATTTCTGCATGTTTTTTTGAAAATAAGTGTTTGAGGTTTAGGGTGTTACAATGAGCAGTTTAGAGGAATCAAAAATCACCTTGACATTGACAATGGCAATATTGTTTGGAAAAATATATAAGTTAGAGTCAAGGAACTGCCCAATCTTATCACCAATCTTCTCACCCTTTTGAGCATATGTGGTTTTTTGGGGAATTCCCCGAAGTTGAACCCAAACAAGAACTTTGAAATATTGATATTTTTGGGAAACATGGTCTTGAAACCATGGTTTGACATAAAGCCACGCGTTTCTAAATATCTATGAGTTTCCTCTAAGGATGCTCTTGATGTCCATATTGTTTTCCATTGCAACGCAGTAAAAAAATTATTCCAATTTTGAGATTTGGATCCCTTTTGGCTCACACTATATACTAGCAAGCCCGGTTGGGAGAGAATTCTTATACATAGGTTTGTCAGAGAAGAACTTTTTAATCAATGTTTTTTTATTGTCTTTGAATTCGTCTTTTACATCATCTTCATCCCCCACACAAAAGTCATCTTCTGCATCATCAACCGATTCATCTGTTGCTTTCTTGTTGTTGTTATTAGGGTCGACAAATCTGTGAGGACCCTGATTATGGTTTTTATTAAAACTCCAATCTCTCAATTGGTTTTGTAAAGGAACTTGAATAGTAGGCATATTAGTTTTCACACTAGATCTAAATGTTTTTTCCTTTTCTGCAAAAACTTGTATCTCCATGATCACTACCCCAAATTAGGATGAAATGCAAAGCAACATAGAAGACATAAAAGTAAGATCCTAAGAACTGTAGAATTAGAAAAGATGGGAAAACCAGTCTGCAAAAAGCAAAACTAGACAACAAAAGCACCAAGAGATAAATACACAAAAATACTCAACGAATGTAGATTGAAAAGCCATACACTTACACTTACAGACGTAGAAGGAGGAGGAGAGGAGGAAGATATAGAAATCCCCACTGATCAGAGAAGGTCAAAAGAATTGATTATATATATTTTTATACTAGTACAATTAGAAAGGATCCACAGGAAGCAATACAAAGTTTATTAAGGGTAGACGAACACCACACTTTGCCCAAAGTGTGTGTGTATGGGGGAAGGGGGGGATCGTCGCTCATTTATCACAACATACACCAATTATGTGTAACACTCGCCTATTGGTTGCATTACTCGCTCTATGTTGGACTTGGGTAAAAACCATATGTTGCTCGCTCGTGAAACGTGGGATAGACGTGTCCTTAAACACTTACAACATAAATTCTCAATTAAAGGAGAAAGCCTCCCAAATAATAGGGAGAATAAGGGTTCCACACTCTTTAGAGAGGCATAATAACTACCCAATACATTTGAGAATTCAAACACAATAAACGTTTATAAATTCCTCAACCATGAACTTAAAAATGACATTAAATTTATTTAAAAAATCACCTAGATAATGAATTTCTCACCACTCTTAATCTTGCTTGCTCTAACACTAACAACAAACCTTACATAATTATGGATTGTCACTCTCATTATACTTTTAACAAATATAATTTTAATTAAGAAAATAAAAAAAAATGAACAATTTCTTTATTTTTAGATGGATTCGGGTCAAGCTCACCCCACTCCGAGCCCATTTTATTTATTTAAGGCTTAATGTATCCTTTAATCCCTTAATTTAATTTCAGGTTTCACTTTCATCCCTTATTTAATAAATGTTTATTTTAAGTCCCTTAAATCATGTTCCGTTAGTCAAATCAGCCTTTTCCGTTAAATTTTGTCTAAATTTATTAAGTTGAACAAATGTGGCACTACAACTGATAATAACTTAACTGACTTGAAATTGTTTGTAATTAAATATTTTATTATAATCTATGAAGCAAACTTGTTGTCTCCTAAAAAACCATAGCCACGACATACCATTCTCTTCTCCCTCTCTTTGTTTCTCTCTTTCCTTTCTTTCTCTACATGAAAACCTCTTATTTTCACTGTCCCTCAAACTTATTTTTTAATACAAATGCTGAATCACACATGCATATTAATTCTTACTGCCACATCAACCAATTTAAAGTTTTCATAATCAAATTAACTTAAAGAACCAAATTAATTAACAAAAATATTTAAAAACTTATTAATAATGTTTATTACATAAGGAACTAAATTAAAATATAAAATTAAGTTATGAAAATTCTGAACTAACTAAACCTTTATTCAACCGAACTTTGGGGGTGAGAAATTGAAATTCACCCTCTTAAACGCAGCGTTTTCCTGTTTCACTCTCATTCGCTCTGTTCCAATTCGTCTCTGCTGGTTACCGCGCCAGGTTCGCAATTCGATTTTCCTTTCTTCCTTTCAACCATTTCGTGCAATAAAGATGAAATTCAACTTACGTTCTCTTTTTCCGCAGAATCACAATTTCTCAAAAAATCAAGTTTTTTCAACTATTCTCGAAGGCTTTGAAATTCAATTGTAATAGGTTTTGTGCTCAAACTTCATCATGGTAAGTTCCGCATTTTTTGTTCATTTTATCAAGTTATTACCGTTGTCACCGTGTCAGTGTCGTGTTTGGGGTGTCTTGGACTTCATAGTTATTTCCCATTGTTGAATTTAATTGGTTATGTTTTGTGTGGTTTGTTGTTATTTGCAGGAGGTGTTTAAAAGGGCCATAATACAGCCTGGTCCTCCTGAAAGTTTTGCTTTGCAGACTGTTCAAGAAGTAATAAAGCCTCAGGTATGTTTTGAAATTCTTTTGTGCTAGTTTGGATTAGCCTCTAGTTCGTTGTAGATTCCCTGTTAAAATCAGTCTATGATTCAATGCTTATTATTCTGATGATTTATTTGGGTTTTTCTTTGGGATGGCTGGATGGGCCTATATAAGGAAGAGGTTTCCATTTAATTTATAGTTAGGGAAAAGGCGAGAGATTCTTTTACAAAGGGTTTTGATTATAGGATATCTATAACTTAAATTCAATTTGGTTGTCTTTTGATTTAGATTGTTTATTCATGATTCCATGTTTTCGTAGTAGAGCCATGTCGTAGTGATTTGACAAAGTTTTACGTTGGCCGTCGACTGCCTAACACAACCCTCTCCCTTTATCCGGGTTTGTAGCTGACTATGCATAGCAAAGCTAACATCGGCAGTATTATGGCGGAAGTTGATCCATGTAGCCGATCCCACTTAGTGGGATAAGGCGTGTTTGTTGTTGTTGTATGATTCCATGTCCATGATGTTTGCATGGTCAATTTTTGAGTTATTGACATTAGCCCAAGGTTCCCTTTTGTAGTAACTTTGATTTGATATTGCTAGAGGTTGCGGTTATTTATTTATTTATTTATTTGTGATTTAACAGAAACAAACAAAATTGGCCCAAGATGAGAATCTGTTCCTAGAAAACATTCTACGGCTGTTACTTCAAGAATTCGTGGTATGTTAAACTGTTGCCTATATTCATACATTACTTTTTTTTTAATTATGTGCTAGTTGAATATATAATGCCTATCTGATTGGAATTTTACAGTTTGTTTATTTATTTTTGAAAAACCCAATGAAAATGTTCGTAAGTACCAATTGTATATTTTTTGTGTTTTTTCTTTGGTGTGTTTTTTATGCTTGATATTTAAAGAAACAAAGTTTATTTTGTTTTTGTGTCAAAGATTTGATCATGTGCCAGAGTCTTAGTTTCAAGGTAGACAGTTGCCATGGTTGTTAAAAGACAAGAGAGTTATTAGGATATGTGAGAGAGATTTAGAATTAACTATTGTACTCATACTAATTACTTAGAAGAATGGCATGGATGCATAATACTGACCTTATACATTTGTTTATGCTAATACAATGGTTATGGAATGATACATATTTGGGCGTGCATGGTTCCCCAAACCATAGAAACCAACCCACTCTTTGGTTCAAGTTTGATACTGAACTGGATTAGAACTGGTTCAAAACCGGTTTTTAATAAAATCCAGTTTTCACTTAAATTAACACTAGTTTCAGCTAGGTCTTGGTTTCTGATTCCAGCAGCAACTGATAGAGATTCAGTTGGAGTTGATCTGAATTTAGAACTTTGACACATCCTTTTAAGTATTTTCTTTTTACTTTTTTTTTTTGCACTCAAACGTAAGTATATAGTTTAATAAATGATAAAGTATGCGTGTTATCATGATGCTTAAATGGTTTGAATAAAGTGAACTTTAAACTACCTACGGGGGTTGAATCTAGTGGAAGGGGCTACACTCCCACAACACGGCGAACCAACATTCGAATCCTGTCTGGGAGAGCTGTGCATGTTTAAAGGCCGACAGGGCCTTGAATAGGATTACCTCCAGTGGAGGGAACCTATAGGAAAAAGTGCACTGTAAATTAAAAACAGTCTTTTAAGAAAAACCATTTAAAAATATAGACTTATGTAATGCCATTGCTGTTTCTGTTCCCCTCTTTGTTTTGTTGTTTTGTTGTTTATGTCTCTCTATGACCTGGATTATTTTTTTTCCACTTTGGTTCAGTCGGCAGCATTTCAGTGTGGGGAGAAAGTAATGCAATACGGGCAATCAATTGATGCCAATGAAACTGCCCAGGGCCACATTCCTCGCCTTCTTGGTTTGTGCACCATTTGGGAATGCTTTAATGAGATACAGTTAAATCTTAAAACATCTTAATTGTAAAGTCTTCTTGTGATTCTCTTATACTCATGTTTGTATGTGATTTTCACTTCTCAGATATAGTGCTATATCTGTGTGAGAAGGAACACATTGAAGGAGGAATGATTTTTCAGCTGTTGGAAGACTTAACAGAAATGTCTACAATGAAAAACTGCAAGGATATTTTTGGCTATATAGAGAGTAAACAAGATATATTGGGAAAGGTGCATTCCTCATTTGTTTGCAGCCCTTTGTGTTTCTCTAGTTAATGATTTATATCATAAGTATTGTCTGACTGACCTGTATTAATGTGGAACTTTTATGTTTACTTGACACACAGCAAGAACTTTTCGCTCGAGGAAAACTTGTGATGCTGAGAACCTGCAATCAACTCCTTCGCCGTCTTTCAAAGGTACGTTGAGAATGATTTATTTCCTGTTATATTTAAAGCTTTGAAGTTGATTACTTCCTCTAAACACAAATCTATTGTATTGCTGCTTCCTGTGACGAGGGTTTGTTTCAATTTTGAGCGCTCATTTCGTCTTTCCTATATTCCTCCCTCCAGCCCTTCTCTCTTTCTTTCCTCCCTTACCATCAAGGGTTGCACTATATGAGAACTTCTCGTCGGTTTTATAGTATTGAACGAGTATCATGTAGGATCCATCATTCTTTTCATTATTGTCATAATTCTGTGTTGGTTTGGATGTTATAGGCAAATGACGTGGTCTTTTGCGGAAGAATTCTCATGTTTCTGGCTCATTTCTTTCCATTATCCGAGCGATCTGGTACAATTCTGTGAAGTCTATCTTAACTTCTGGTTTAAATTTCATTTTCTCGAGCACCACACCACTTTGATGTTTTTGATAAACTTTCGCAGCCTTAAATATCAAGGGAGTTTTTAACACATCGAATGAAACAAAATACGAGAAAGAACCCATAGAAGGTACGTCCTTGCTGATTGTCTTAGTTTCCTTGGTTGCCATTCTTATAAACACAAGTACTCGATTGAAATTAATATTTTGATTCCAGCTAATACTTTATTTTCTACACTTTTCAGGCATATGCATTGATTTCAATTTTTATGAAACTTTTTGGGGCTTACAGGTAGGTCATCACTGAAACTTTAGTTCTTGATAGGGAGTTCTCTTCCATTTTCTCAAACTTGAGGATTGTCTTGCTATTTGACATGATTTTCAATATAAAATTTATCACGAATGGTTCTTATAAAAACTAGAACTATACCACTTCTACTACATGCTGCAGGCCAGTGTTTTTTCTCTTCAATAAAAGAACCTAAAACAAATATTATAATCGGTCTCTGTTTATTTGACGCAGGAATATTTTTCTAACCCTGCTTCTATTAATCATTCTCCAATAAGGTGGAAAAAATTCACCTCCAGTTTGTCGGTAATCTTTTATTTCATAGTTTTTTGTCTGCATGTATACATTTTTTTCTCAATTATCACATTGCTTCTGTTATTTTTGCTTTTTTACAAAAGAATTTTTGTTGGATAAAAGGTTGTACTGAATACATTTGAAGCACAACCTCTAAGTGATGAAGAAGGAGATGCTAATAATTTGGAAGAAGAGGCAGTTAACTTTAGTATCAAATATCTCACAAGCAGTAAACTAATGGGTCTAGAGGTGAGCTGTTTGACCAAAATCTTGATGCTTAATACTAAAAATGTGATCATATTTCCATCAAGATGTTCAAGTCCTGACTCAATATTCCCTCGTTTATTTCCTGTTTTCGGTTGAATTCCTAATAGTTGAAGGATCCAAGTTTTCGACGTCATGTTCTTCTGCAGTGTCTCATATTGTTCAATTATTTAAAGGTAATAGTAGTTTTCTGAAAAGTAATTTCTACGTGATGTATCGAGTATGTAATATTTATTACCTGTTTGTTTCTTGTTCATTTGCTTTTAGGCCCCTGGAAAAGGTGATAAGGATTTGCCATCTGAAAACATGGTTAGTACTACTGCATACTTTGAACTCTTTTAGGTAATGCGGCAAATTGACTGGTGGTTAATTTACAATTCTGGCTATGAAAACATTACATGTCTTTCTTAGCACCTAATATTTGCTAACTGCTATTGTTGGCTTACTCGAAATGATGTCTATTAGTTTTTTTTTGAAATACTTTAAAAAAATTTACTTTTGGAGTCTTAGATTGCCATATTTGTTTCCTAGCAAAGCATTCCCTAACAGGGGATGGGAGTCCATGATTCCCGCTTAAAACATTGCGTTCAACAAATAGCATCCCTTTAGCGTAGTGGAATTTTAACTAACCGCTATTGTTCTGCGATAAGTGAGTCAGTACCAAACTACAAAGTGTTGTCAAATATAGTTGCTATAGTAGCACTATAGCATTATAGTGTAACAGAATTTGAACAAATTGCCAGCCCCAAATACAATTCTCAATCAACAGGGGCAGAATTTAATGTGTTTTCCGCAATCTGCGATTGACAACACAGTTTGTTTGCCATAAAAAGCAGTATTTAGCTGCAGTAAGCTGCTATTAGTTTTTGTAATTTTCTTTTCTTACGATAGTATCCTCCATTTTGTTTGATATCAGGTTCTAGGTTCTACGTACAATGTCGGACATCTCCTTTGTTATTTTTGTCTTTACTTTCCCGTTATCTGAGAAAACATGAGTTGGTTATTACTTAAGGAAGAACCTTATTTTAGCTTTTTCTATAGTGATAGAAGTGCTGGTTTGATTAAAATTGCAATGTTACATGTAACCATTTAATGCACATTTCCTTTTGTAATTCAGAAAGATGAGATTACATCGTGTGAAGAACGTGTTAAAAAACTTATTGAACTGACTCCACCCAAAGGGAAAGAGTTCCTTCACAAAATTGAGCATATATTAGAACGAGAAAAGAATTGGGTGAGCACCCTCCAACACTTTCTCCCTATATTCTCTTGCTCATAAACATTTGATTGCCAATTATCATTAACATCAAAAATATATTTACCTTCTGAATAATCTCAATCTGAACTTTTTAGGTATGGTGGAAACGTGACGGCTGCCCACCATATGAGAAACAACCTGCGGAGAAGAAAGCGGTACCAGATGGTTCGAAGAAGCGGTATGCCTGTTGTTTAACAAATTGTTTATTGTGTAAATTGTAATTACTTTTGTTATAGGATTAGAAACTTTCATAATACCCAAGAAGATAAGAATAACAAATTCCTCCTTTCTTTAAGGTCTTTGTTTCTGAACTCATGTTTATTGATTGTAATGCTGTTGATTTGCATTGATGTTGCTCTAAATAGCCAATCACTTCTCAATTTAAATAGAAGTTATGAATTCATTCAAACTCATTTATGCTCACATGCAGTTGTATGAACAAACTGTAACCTCGTTTTTTTGTCCCTTTTGTGAAGCAAAAAATAAAAAACCAATCCATTATCTGAGCCAAAAGATTATCAAGACAAAGAAAATCACTTACAATAAAAGTTAAAAGCACACAGGATGCAACTAGGCAAAAACCATAGGCATATAAATGAGGTGTTGTATTTTATAGAACAAAATTAACATCTAGCCATAAAACATTGTGGATTTTTTATCTTTGACTCTTATGCTACTACTCACCATGCTCAAATTGTCTGGCTTATGATGTTCTGTCTCTTAATTTTCAGTAAGCCAAGATGGAGAATGGGCAACAAAGAACTGTCTCAGTTGTGGAAGTGGGCAGATCAAAATCCGGTATGTTTTTATCTTTAGAACTTGTGGCTAGTTCTAAATATGCAAGGTCTAGTTTTGTAGATTGAGTGGTACCAAAGTCAAAATTCTAATAATCTACTTAGTTGTTTTTTTCTTCGGTTAAATAGAGTGTCTTTTCTAAATTATCAATTTACATTTTTTTTTGGAATTTCCAGAATGCTTTAACTGATCCTCAGCGTGTTCAAACACCTTCAATTATGGACTACTGGAAACCCTTGGCTGAAGATGTGAGTTTTCTTTATTGAGAAGTACTGGAAATATTTTTTTCCCCTTTCCTACCTCCACCCCATTGTTTAACATTGCAGGCTTGGTTGTTATGAATTTTTTTCCCATTATCCAAGCTGTAGTTTTTTTCTTTCTTTTCATTTTACTTAAATATTTAAATTGTTTGTATTTATGAAATTACAGATGGATCCTTCTGCTGGAATAGAAGCTGAATATCATCACAAGAATAACCGGGTAAACCACTGCTTAAATTTATTTTGGGTGATAGAAGTATAACTTTTATTTGAGAAGTGAATGAAAGAACTAGGCTGACAATGGGATATCCTCGTAAACTTAAAATGAAAAAAAAGCAAACCAACATTCCGGAGATGAAAATTCTCTTGAAAAGGCCATGGGCCGAAAATGAGAAACTAAAAAAATAAGCCTTTCGCCAAACAAATTTAAGGAAAAGACACCTTAAAAAGTGAATATGTTAGGTTCCAACCTAATGCTCGAGGTTCCAACCTGTTGCATTGCTGACATTTAAGGAAGAGCGTTTATATTGCTGAATTTTTTGTAAAATACAATTGTAAAAATGGCAAAATACACTTTTCTCCTTAGAGATGTTTGAAGATAAATTGAATCTAAATATAATACGTATTACGTATTCATCTCTTGGGAGAGGGGTGTATAAACCTGTTTTTCCCTCAATCTGAAGGTTACCAATAAGCTGAGAACAAGCTAGATATCAAAACAGATATCTTATCCTATAGCTAGTCGAGACGGAAATCAAGTAAATGTAATAGAGATGATGATGTTGCGTTGGATATATGATAAAACTAGACATGATAAGATTAGAAATGACAATATTAGAGTGTTAGGGCAATACATGTAGTATAAAATATGGTGAAAAATAGGCTTAGGTTGTTTGAGCATGTAGAGAAGATCTGTAGATTCTGTTGTAAGAAGAGTAAATCAATTGGAGAGGAGTCAAACAACTAGAGGTAGAGGATGATCTAGAAAAATTATAAGAGAGACTATTAAGAAAAATCTTGAGATTAACGAATTGGATAAAAACATGATAGAACATTATGACATAATTCAATCCATGTAGCCTAATCCCACTTAGTTGGATAAAGCTAGGTGGTGGTTGTTGTTTAGCGAATCCAGAAGAGGAAAAAATTCATTGAAAACATTGCCATTTCGTTTTAACCGTTACGGTGATATATCTACTTACATAACACCTTGCAATAAAGTATTTCTTTGACATTTCAAAACCAATGTATTTAACCAAACGAAAACCGTATGCACTTTTTAGGTACCCTTTTATCGTCTAATAGTTGGCCTTCTATTTTAGATACATTTTTATATATCTATCTTCCTTTATGATTCAGGTTTATTGTTGGAAAGGTCTTCGGCTTTCTGCACGACAAGACTTGGAGGGATTTTCTAAGGTAAGTTTAACTTTTTAATCTACATCTTTTCTCTGCTTAAGTTTTCTGGACTAATTGAAGTTTTAAATGTACATATTGTTGCAGTTTACTGAATATGGAATTGAAGGGGTTGTACCACTAGAACTTTTGCCACAAGATGTCCGATCTAAATACCAAGCGAAACCAAATGACAGAAGTAAACGTAGTAAAAAGGAAGAGGCAAAAAACAATGCTCATCAAGTTGAGGAAAATCAGGTTTCTTGATTCAGATCCAACTTCCCATTTTCTTTTTTAATTACATCTTCTCGAGAGAGAAATAAATTCAATGTTAAATGGATTCCTTGAAACCACTTGTTGTCATTATTTTTATTGTGGAATAGATTGCTGCTACACCTGCAACTGAGATGGATGGTGAAAGCATTAGAACAGATACCACAGCAACACCTATGGAATTCGATGCTGTTCCTATCCCTGGTTCTCAAGGTGGAACCTCAACTTCCGACGAACTTCAAAAGAATAGCCCTGATACTGATAACGATCCAGAAGCGGGTCAATTGGAAGCAGATGCTGAAGTCGAAGCCGGAATTATAGATGAGAATGATGCAGATGCAGATGCTGATGCTGATGTTGATTTAGATGCAAGTGGCTGAGAGGATTTCACAGATCTACTAGCTAAGAATGAGGATCATTAGAATAGTGGATATTAACATCCTTTCTTTAAATGACAAAGATAGCTGCAACATTCTTCCGCGTTAGATCAAGTTAAAGGAATTTTTTTAGTTATATTTCAAATGACAGGAAGGAGATTATCTTTGAATTGTTGTACCATATCAGTTGAAAGTGATTCTCTCAATGAAAATTGACAATATGAATATTTGTACTTGTATGTGGAAAAATTGAAATGAAGTATTCTCAATTAGTTTTTTCATTTCATAATACTTCATCGGACTCATGAGTATTGACCTGTTTGTAAAAAAAATTGCTTAAAAAAAAACTGGTCTTTCAATTTTCAAAATAATGTTGATATATATTTTTTCAAGTGTACTATATTAATTAATACAATTAGTATCAGTCTCTATTATTTATTTTTTTAAATTTTAGATTTATGGTAATGATAAATAATCAATATTTCATAAGTATAATTTAATACTATTCTTTTTTATTTATATATTATTATTTTTTTAAAAATGTGTGAAATAGTTAAATAAGTGACATATTGTGGAAAGGAGAAGAAAATGCTATACATGCAATTAAGATTTGACACTGATTTGTTGTTTATCACTTAAATAATATAATGCGAATATAAACCTCAATTTGGATTTCACATAGGAGTGATAATTTGATAACTAACAGTAAATTTAAAATGTGGATGATCCAATCTTTAGGGAAAATATATAAATGTTTATGATGTTGAAGATCATTAGTTACCCTGGTTTGAGAGGTTATGCGTATAAGAAAAATATTAAAATACACTTTTTCATGACCACTTTCTCATTTCTCATGTACATTAGATAGCTGCTAAAGGCCACCACCACGTGACCCTATCACAAATACTACTTTAGATTACATTACATTTTTCATTTGACTTTAGATTCCACTATCTTTTCTATTGAAAATGGTCCTAGTTTAACAATAATATCCACAATAATTCCGTGCAAAAAATACGGACCTTTGCACTTTGTAGGAGTATTTTTTCGAATATGCATCTCCGAATACACCTTATTTTTTATAGAAAAAATAGTTTCAATTATACATATCTAAATTTTATTCTGTTATAAAATATAATTAAAAATCAAATAAAATAAAATTAAGTATCTATAAAAAAAATTTAGATTTTTTCAAAAATATGTAACTGGAAAATAAATTAAATAAAATAAAAAAATAAAAAATTTATGGTTTTTAAGGTGAAGTCCGCTATTTTATTCTAAAATAAAAGATTTTGATCCTAATTTTTTTTAAGATAAATTTATACAGTAAAATTTTAATTCAGAATCAATTTTTTTTAAAAATTAAACTTTTTACATTATATCATAAATATCAGAGACGCAGAAACTCAATATTACAAAATATAGACAAAAAAATTCTAAAGACTACTAAGCCTAAGCCTAAGGAGCTCCTTTCTTTTGGAGGGATTTTTTTTAGGTATTGTTTTGTTATACTAACACGATTTTCAATGTTTTTTTATTTTATTTTATTTTTTTTTATTTTTATAATTTATTTTTATTTTCGTTACTACATCTTAGCGTTGGTTTTTCACTTGTTCATCCTTTAGATTTCTGAGCCTTTCCACTTCTCCTCTACGTGTAAATAATATGACGTTTTTTAATAAAAATATAGTCAATGTCATTTTGGTTAGTTGTTGATATATTATTTCTCAAAATGAAATAACTAATAAAAAATGGGATTGTGCAAGTGGGAAGATCAATTGTGGGGTACAATATCATCTTCCTTAACTCATTTTCAGCGACTTTGCCCAACTTATTTACGAAAGTATCTACCATCATTATTCTCTTCTATATTAAAAAAAATCTACACATATTTATATATATGAATTAATTATCAACTATCTATCTATTAAAATAAAATTACCATAAAATTATTAATAATACTCTTCACTTTAAATTTTTTTATATTACTTATAAAATGTTAAAATAGTAAAATCTAACATCTCAATTAATTCACCATATTTCAATCAAATACTATTAAGTGTTAAATTTCTATTTGATATTTTTTCAATTTTCACTTTTTTTCTACTTTTCATTTGATTTTGACATTTGATAAGAACAGGCGAGTGGCCACTGACCAATAAAACGTCCGTCAACATGAGCAATCAACGATGGGGGGAGGTTGTATCTTTGTACCTACAGACACTCTGATGCTTAAGTCAGTTCAAGTGAAGAGGTAAGTAAAAAAAGTTAGAGAAGAGAATACATGACCCTCCAGCATAAGAGGGTATTTATAGTGAGCCCCAACGCTTGGCCAATGGTCTCCATTGTGGGCTGAGTGTTCAGGCCCACAACGAATGACTTCCAAGATTCCCACGTGAAACAGGGATGAGCAGCATGTGCTCATCGTCCTGGGTCGACTGTTATGCAGTCCACGGGTAATAGATAAACTTTCCCATTACGAAGGGCAGAACAGTACCTCCGCTCGTGCAGAATGTGCAAATTCAGTTGGTGACGTGTCCTCGGGGGATGAGCATGTGGGAAATGTGTTCTCCATTGGCCTCAACGGATTAGGCCAACACTTTTGAACCGTCCTCGACGTAGAACTAGATTGGGTCATGCTTGATAATGGGCCAGCCACAAGCCCAGTCCAGAACAGGAGCCCCCCAAGTCATTGTTCCTAGGCATAGGAGCAATGACTTAGAGTCAGATTGCGTGTCGAGGAGGAGCGAGGACTCTACGCAAAGCAAGCCTTCATTTGGGCTCGCGGTTGTGAGCTCACGTCGGTGCCGACGATGCTCGCCATGGGCGTTTCTTGTTCATGAGTTTGAATACACTAGGACGATATTTTGCTCGTAACTCGTTGGAGTTTGCTTACGTGGAAAAACACGTCACACAATGATTGTGGTTGAGAGTTTAGCTTGTGCTAGCGTTTAACGTTTGACTTTGCTTGCGAGTTTTCACGTTGTTCATAGATTTGCTTCAAGTTTTCTCCGAGGCCATGTGTTGTACCCCAAAATTTGCTTTCTCATTTTTTAAGGCATTTCTCACAAGGATTCTCAAGGTTCAAGCTTGCACAAGTACAATTGGATTTTCCAGTACCAAGTTGAAAAAGAAACTTTCAAAAAATGAGGAAAACAGATAAAAATAATCTTTTGAAAAAATTGGAGAAAAGCAAGTCCTTTCGATTCAGCTCCTTCGATTGGCCTTTTGGCCTCTTTCGATGCAGGCTTTGGTTACACCCTTCGACTGGACGTTGACCTCTGGCACGCTGGATTTGATTTACAAGGCAAGAGTTTCCTACGTACCACCTTCGATTGCATCTCTGGCCTCACTGGGTTCATAATGCCATGACTGCCTATATGTCTGTTTCGTTTGGATGTTTGATGCTTGCATGCCTATACAAACTTTCCCTCCATGCTTGCCTTGACTCACAAAGTAATGACTAGTCACATACAAGCTTTCGTTTGAGCCATAACTTCTTTCTCGCGTGCAAAAGGCTTCCCCCATGCTAGCATGCACAAGGTACAAAGCCTCATATAGCTTCCTTCGATTCCAAGGCAAAAAGCTCCCTTTTGGCATCCTTCGATTTGCACTTTTTTGCCTCTTGTATGCCTCTTTCGAATCTGGACATTTTTTCCTCCTGCATTCCTCTTTCGTTTAGGCATATGGCTCCCTTCACGCAATTCTTCGTTCGAGCATTGACCTTTTGTGTGCTTGCTTGGAGTCACAAAGTTTAGACCTCCTACATGCAGGCTTCGACAGGACATTGACTATATTTGTACTAGCTTCGACTGGACAACATTTCTCTTTAATATGTTGCATTTCCATCACTGACAAACTTCAGCACACATGGTTGATGGCCCCTTCAAAAGACATATAGTGGTGGATTAGAAGGGCATACATATGAGTCCCTGTCAAAGGGTATACCTTACTAGTCCATTCGAAGGACACATTTGGCCTTTTTCAAAGAAGCATACATAATCCATTCAAGGGACACGTCTGGACACCCCATTTGAAGGACATGCTTGATGGCCCATTCGAAGGATTTACAAAGCTCACCTTAAGGCATGTTTTGATGACCCATCCAAGGGTCACACATTTGGCTCCTTTGAAGGATGCACAAAAGTGACCCATTCGAAGAACACTTGTTGGAGGAAAATCAAATAACATTGTTGGAAGAGGAATCCGGTCGAAGGAGGGTCAAAACGAAAGAATGAAAATGTTCAAAGATGCTTGTTGCCAAGTTCAGGTCTAGTACACTGGCCAAAACTGCTGCACAGTAGTCCTGAAACACTGCCCCATTCTTGCACCAAAATAGCATACAAAGCACTGCCCCTCGAAAGCTACAAAAGCATGTTACTCAAATTGTTCAAACTTTTTGTTTTCCCTCCAAAAGCTTCATCCAGCTTTGCCTATAAATAAGATGCTCCACAACATATTTTAGGGGGACCTTTGGCCAGAGGAACAAATCTTCAAAAAAATTCTCAAACATCATCAAACTCTCAAACACTTAAACACTCATCAAACACAAATCCAGAATCCAAACATTTTCCCCTTCAAATCTGAAATATCCCCACACCTTGTTACCCTTCGAATCTAGTAGGAAGAACCTCACACTTGTTCTTCTCTTTCGAATCCAGTATCAAAGGCATAACCCCTGGTTCCTCCCTTCGAATCCAGAAGCATTCAAGGAAACCACTTAAAGGCTCAGCACTCGTCCCAGCCTCAAGCAAGGTAAGTCATTCTTAACCTTGGATCCTTCGTTTCTAGCATAATATGTAAATAAGCTTCCTTTTCGTTTCAAACATGTACATAGTATTTGTTTCCTTTTCGTTACCACCCTTTTATTTTGTTTTTATTGCCTCTCCTTTGGTTTTGTTCTTTGGTTTGTTACAAATGCTTTAAGAACTAACATGGCCCTAAGGTAATGCTAGCATGCCCTTAGACCATGTTGCTATTTAATATCTCAAACGAAAGAAACATGAGACAAGAGTATGAAACGAAGCCTCAGGCTTCCTCACTGACTCCAGGCCCAATCGAAGGATGAAAAAAAGGATTTAAGGCGAAGAGGGCATTCCATGCTGAACGAAAAAAGGCAGCTATGATCAGTGGAAATAGAACTGACTATTTTGAAATGCTGGTTCGCAGAATGTCGCGGTAAGAAAGAGTCTCCACCGTCTTTTATGTTCTCCAACAAGGAAAGGACAAAAGCACAGCAAAATTCCTTTTCGAGATGTTTCTCGGTTCGGGAGGTAGATTATAGAAAGGGAAGGTGTTAGCACCCTTTCTATCCGTGGTTATCCACGGGCTCTTAGGTACTTGCTCACTATGTTTACAAAAATTTGTTTGCTTTTCTTGTGTTTGTGGGTTTTGAAAAAAGTTTAGTTTGAAAACTTCTAGGTAATTGTATCAGTCCTCAAGAGTGTATGAAGTGTTTGTTTGAAAACTTTTTGAAAGTGTAGGTGCGAAAAGTTGTTTTTGTTTTTTGAAAGAGCAAGTACCCAGGAGAAATCTACCTACTCTAAAGAATTAAGCTGTGTAAATGTCCTTTAGACAGTACTATCCCACTATTGAGAAGTAGGTAGCACCGTCGTTGGAGTTATTCGGGTCAATTCGATTATAGGGACATGTGTGGTCACCAAAGCAATAGTAGGACGCCTTAGCGGTAACCCTAATGTCCTAGATCCTTTTTTATCCGAGGCAACCGTTTCGAGGCAACTGGATCTTTAGACAGGAGGGCGACCTCTAAAACACCCTATACTTAATGACCACGTCGAGGCAACCAAGTGAGGCGTACCCTAGGAGTGGCATGTGCGAGTGTGTCAGGTTTCACGTTTAAGTTATCTTTGCACATTTTTATGGTGAGCTACGAGTTGATTTTATTTTTCAGGCAAGTCTTGTCATGCATAGTTAACAGTTAATAATTATGCGGAAAATAAATTGCGGAAAGTAAATCTACGCTATTACAAGGCGTCGGGTATTTACATCGCCAAAAACATAACCCTTGAAAAGATAAATTCCGGGAAAATAAAGGAAAGCGATAAAAGTCTTAATTAACTATTACATTCTCGGAACAGATACATAAATATAATCAAAATAATAATCATGCGCGAAACAAAATTGCATCGGGAAAGTCCTTAGGGTTTTGACCCTTTTTGAGAAAAGAATGAAATTTGGTCCTTTTTGCATTTAATTAAACCTACTTCTAATTAATTAAATAATTAAATAATTAAAAGAAAAAAAGTATTTTTTAGTTTTTTAATGTCTTAATGAAAATAATAAGAAATTAAAAGTTGTCAAGAAAACCCTAATTCTATATTTATTTTATTTATTATGAAAAAGTCAACATTAAGCCTAATTAAAAAGACTAAATTAATTAATTATATTTATTTACAAAAATAATAAGGTGAAATTAATAAATAATAATAATAATATTTATATTTTCTGATTCTTATTATGTTATTATGAAAATAATAATTTTGTTAGTTAAATAAATAATAATAATAATAATAATAGTAAATAATTAAATAAATAAAGTAGAAAATATAAAGAAACCAGGGGGGTGCTGGGCCTTTTTGGAGGTTTGTTTGTAAATTCCAAGCCCATTAAGCCACAAGCCTGCTTTGACTTTCTGGCTTGTCCACGCGTGCCTTGACTAGGGAGCATCATGGTCAGCACCTCATGGCCATTAGATATGTGCTTAAGGACACATGGCGCATTGATGATTGAAGCACATGGTGGAACACTCTTGGCATGCCTGCATATGAACATGTTAGACAAAATAATATAAGAGTTTGGGGGGACCTGGGATTCGAACCCAGGTCCCAATGATCAACGTCCAGCGCATCATCCACCAGGCCAACTTGCACGCTTTGTTAGTATAATGATAAACAAAAATAATATATGGAAAATAAGCAATATGCTGAACAACAAACAAAAACGCGCGCCATTTGAATTGTCCATTCACACGTTTACACCTCATCATCGTTCTCCTTGAACCTGCAAAATACATGTTAGATAGCGGGGGTTTTTAACCCCCACAAACTGTGATAAGGAAAAATAGCGATTAACTCCCTAGGCTACATAAATATTTCGCGAGGGTGGCCTTGCAATCGTCTGAGTCTCCTGAATTCAACCATGGGTCTTAAGGGGTCCAATTTTTCCTGAATAATAAAGCCCCAAAATCAAAGCTTCGGAACCCTAGAATTTGTCAATGGTATCTTTTGATTTAGGGCGCTATAATCCAATTAACCAATACCATTAGCTTTATATAGATTCAAGCAATGCAAAACAATGATTAGAACATGTTAATTATGCATGAAATAAGTTGTACGATTCTCAAGATAAAACGCAAACTGTGACTCTGTAACTAGCGATTCTTTGAGCTATGAAGCTGGAAATTGATTGCCAATCATTCTGGGAACCTCCTGCAATGTATTAGAAACAATAAAATGCTTTGAATCGTGCTGGAATGCAAAGAACAATTTTGACTTTTCTTGATTTTTTTTAATGTGGTTATGGCTTTCTTGCAGAGTTTTCACGTCCAATGCATTAGGGTTCACTTGTGTACTTATAGAGGAAGAGAATTAGGTTAAATCCTTGGGCAAAGATCCATGAAATAATGGTTTGAATATTTGATTTGCAATCACATCTTTTTGAATCTTTTTAATGGAAGAAACTTGCCAAACTTGGAGATTTTTGTCCCTTTGATTTGCACACGAATTGCCAGCATATCTTGAGCTTGTTTGCTTCACAAAAAGATTGAAAAACCATATCTTTGAATTTCCTACAATTTAAATTAATTAAATGAATTAAAAATCAATTAAAAATCCAATTAATTAATAAAAATAAGAAAATAATTTCAAATCGGCTTGATGGGTCGTGCATAGGCCTTGGATAAAGTTTCAAGAAGAAATTTGAGGCCCATTAGCAAAAACAAAGTGTTTTGAGCAAAGTTGACTTTTGCAAATTCACAAAAATTTCCCAACTTCTCCAACGCATATCTTGCTCAATTTTGGTCATATGAACATGTTCTTGGACATTTTGGAAAGGTCTTGAAGTCCTCTAACCTATGCCTTTGGTCCCATGTAATTTGGATTTACCAATCTCATGTTATGGTCTTTGACTTAAAGTGCATTTTTGTTGACTTTTGAAATTGACCTATAATGTAGAAATTGATAACTTTTTGTGAGAGCATTCCTTGGACTTGGAGTATGAAGATGGATTGTAGGAAATGTCATCCACTTCAAAATGAGCATTGGATGGGATTTTTTTGATGAACCATGAAAAAGTTATGCCTTGGTCAAGATACAGTTGACTTTTCTGCTGTCCAAAAATAGTAACTTTTTGCATCTTGATGATTTTTGAGCCATGCTTGTGGAATCATGATCAAGACTCGATTAAATGATGATTGTGGACTCAAAATAAGATGTTGGCCACAATTTATGACTTTTGACTGCAAAATGACCATTTTACCCCTGCAGTTGACTGTAGAGCAAATAGGGCTTTTGACTGTGCAAATTGACATTGTGAGTCTTGAAACTTGGCATGTAGATGCTTGACAATCTATATAGGCCTATGGGACTTGATTGAGCCATTGAAAATCTCAAATTCCTTGAGAGAACCAAAACCCTAATTTCAGCTGGCTTAGGAGATGGTTTGACTGTGCAATCCTTGAATAAATCTTGAACCATTTGAAGATAATTTTTGATAAATCTTGAAGAATATGGGAGGGAAAATTTTGGGGTACAACTGTTGCCCCTGTTCAATCTTCTTGAACCTGAGGATGTAGATTGGCTTGCGTGCCTTTCGTGATCTGAAGGTGGAAGATGATTGAACACTAGAGTGCCCAGAAATTTGCACTCGCATAGTGGAGTATCAGCAATGTGATATCGGGAATGGGCTTACAGATGCCATTTGGAGAGATGGATAGGAGGATGGGCTTATAGATGCCATCTGGAGATGTGACAGAATCTTGTCGGGAATGGGCTTATGGATGCCATTTGGAGATGTGACAGAATCTTGCCGGGAATGGGCTTATGGATGCCATTTGGAGATGTGACAGAATCTTGTCGGGAATGGGCTTATGGATGCCATTTGGAGATGTGACAGAATCTTGTCGGGAATGGGCTTATGGATGCCATTTGGAGATGTAATGGATAGTTGTGGAGATGGGCTTAAAGATGCCATCCAGGGGTGTTGATCGCGTAAGAGATTCCTTAGCGAGAACTTGCATACCTGAGAAGGAAAGATAGTTTTCCTGTCTGGTTTTAGGTATTGGTCTTCAATTTCTTCATGTAGATACTTTCCTGGCTAGTTACAGGTGTAGATCCACAATCATTCGCTCACAAATATTTCCTGGCTAGATACAGGTGTTGATCCGGAACTTAAAAAGGTTGGTCGAGATAGCTTTCCTGGCTGGATACAGGTGTAGACCTATGATCTGAGAATGAAAGATAATTTCCTGGTCTGTTACAGGTGTTGATCTTCAAACCCTTCATGCAGATACTTTCCTGGATAGATACAGGTATAGATCTACAATCAATCGCTTACAGATATGCCCTGGCTAGATACAGGTATCGAATCTGGAACTTCAACAGGTGGATGGGTTGTCTCTACTGACAGGTTATCTCAGAAAAATCTTTAAGAATTGATTTAACTGAACCAGGGGAGGTTTTGTCTTCTTTGACGAGTTGTCTCTTTTAACGGGTTGTCTTCATGGACGGGTTGTCTTAAGTGATGAGTTGTCTTCAATGACGGGTTGTCTTTATTGACGGGTTGTCTTTATTGACGGGTTGTCTTCATTGACAGGTTGTCTTTATTGACGGGTTGTCTTTATTGACGGGTTGTCTTTATCGACGAGTTGTCTTTATTGACAGGTTGCCTTTATTGACAGATTGTCTTCATTGACTGGTTGTCTTTATTGACGAGTTGTCTTTATTGACGGGTTGTCTTCATCGACAGGTTGTATTCATTGACATGTTGTCTTCATTGACAGATTGTCTTCATTGACAAGTTGTCTTCATTGACGGGTTGTCTTTATTGACGGGTTGTCTTCATTGACGGGTTGTCTTCATTGACGGGTTGTCTTTATTGACGGGATATCTTCATTGACGGGTTGTCTTTATTGACGGGTTGTCTTTATTGACGGGTTGTCTTTATTGACGGGTTGTCTTTATTGACGGGTTGTCTTTATTGACGAGTTGTCTTTATTGACGGGCTGTCTTCATTGACAGGTTGTCTTCATTGACAGAATTTAGAGTTTAACTGCATCTTTCCTGAAAGGTAAAGGTCAGTCATATGCAATGCATGATATGGATCAAGCAATGATGTTCTCAACATAAATGAGATTGTATGATATGATGCGTATATGCATGTATCATGATGTATGACAATGTGATGTTTATGAATGTATCTTCGTCTGAGAAAATAAATCCTTGACGAATGCCGGGAAGTTCGTTGAATCCTGGGCTGATGTTGAAGAGTAGAGTTCTTCGTCTCCGCTGGGGATGATGAACAAAGATGATTGCAAGAATAAACCGGTAGGAGAAGATAACTCCGTTGAGGAATAAACCTGGTGAAGATATTACTCTGTGAGGAATTACTCTATGGGAAGAGCTACTTCGCTGAGATTTTAACGATAACTCCACTGGGGATTCCGTTGATAAGCTCTATTGAGGGATTTGATGAACTCTGCTGGGGATAGGAAGAACTTCGCCGAGGACGATCTTTCCGTTGTAATTTGCTGAAGATAACCCAGTTAGATCCTGGTGGGGAATAACCTTCTGAATATGGCTGGGGAGACGCATTTGTATTCTGCCGGGGACAAGCTTCCAGAATCTACTGGGGAGATGGTTCAACTCTCCTAGGGAAACTTTTTGGACTGCACTAGGGAAATGGCTCCGCTGGGGTGTCTGTATTCCGCCAGGGAACAATCTTATATTAAGACTGTCGAGGATGCTTGCTGAGGAATGTCTGTATACTCTGCTAGAGAATATTGAGATTTTATGGGGATATCCAACTTCCTTAGGGCTGACAGTAGCCTAACTCTGCTTGGGGAGAGCGTTGCTGACTTGCTGGGGATACTGTGCCTTTTTAGGGCTGATGGGAGACCAACTCTGCTCGGGGAGAGTATTGCTGAATCTTGTCTTACTCTGTGGGGAGTGAAGGTATCTTGGTCATATTCTTCAACTGAATCCACCTTGTACCTGGAGGACAGCGCAACTTGTACAGTTCGGACAATTCTTATTGCCACAGCTTCTGTGGGAGAAGGTACCTGTGGAGGTCCTTGATAACTGCCGATTGACAAATATTCTTCTGGTAGGCGAGTGACGAGATGCCGGGACATAGTCGTACGCTGTGATCCCTAACTTTTGCCTGGACCGCCCTTTCGGGTTTTCAGTCCACCGGGATACCCTTTTTTTGCTCAAGCCGCCTTTTCAAGTTTTCGACTTTCCGGGTGTACAGATTTTTTCATTTTCATTCCTTATTTTTTCCCGAACCCTTTTGGTTCGCCGGGAAGCCCTTATTTTTGCCTAGGCCAGTCGACCTAGCGGGCCTTTGATTATGCGTAGTATTTTGTTGACTATGTCCACGTTCTCAGAGTGCCTGGAGTTGTCACTGTCAGTAGTGTTGTGTCGCCATACTACCAAAAGATGTCTGATCATGCAAGATTCGTTGTTGGAATTCATGTCCAATGCCCCAAGTAACTCAGGCGGAGATTTGCCCCTGGCTGTTTGGCATCTTGAGAGATTCCTTGAATCTTGACTGGACTGCCCCAAATGACGGACCATGATCATGTCTGCCCCTTGATTGGAGGTGTTTTTCCATTTGATGTGACCTTTGAGAAGATTTTTGTTCACTAGATATTCGTCGTGCGAATTTCTCTGCTGTTGAACAAATAGTCATATGCAAACAATATTATTTTAAGAATGCGAAGCTTATGTCTGTCTTGAAGTTTTTGAAAATGCATTTTTTCAGTAAAATAAGAAAATTTTGTAAAATGTGATGTCAACTCAAGATTTTACAACGAGCCCTACAGGAGTCAGGATACCTTTCGTAACAGTATGCTTTCGAACTAACCCATGCTTCAGCTAGGACTTTTAAGGGTTATAACGTGGCCTGGTTCACGGTTTAAGAAACAAAGGATAAAGGCTCAAATTTTATTTGTACCCACCCGTTCTTCGTGATGTTCTTCGATCCTAAACTCAGCTGATCGTGCGTTAGACCTTGTTTGAGTCTTTGCTCTGATATTCCGGTGATGGTTCGGATATTGATAGTTTATTTTGAATAGGCAGTCATTTCTTTTTTGTTGAGGGTTTGTAGGACCTCTTTCTTTTCGATTTTATTATCCCTACCTTTTTTTTGCCTGAACTATTTCTTTTGTGATTACAGTCAGCGGGATACCCCAGTTTTGTAAGTCTCCTTCATAGGTTTTGACTTATTGGGCTTTTATTTTGAGAGATAATGACTGCCTATCTTTATGATTATAGGAAACCATCACCGTCTCTTGTTTTGGAAGGATTCCTTTGATGCTGTTCATTGTGCACCGGGATCAACTGAGAGAACTACCCTGCCCCAGGTTATGATTAAGGGTTTTAATTTTTTCGAAAAGAAAAACTCCAACTTCTTTGGCTCAAAGGGGTTGTCGAGGGATTATCTTCCTTATAACTCCACTGTTTAGGATTTGAAACAATGCCTGTACCTCATCAGCGGGGTCTGTTCAAAAGCATACTGTAAAGATCATGGTATCGTTTTTGTCATCCTTCCTCAAAAGGCTTAGAATTTTTAATCGAGAGTTGAACATCACAAAATGAAAGCAATTTTAAGCATAGTGAACACAATTACTTCAAAACAGACACGTGTAATGCATTAATGAAATAAGAGAGTTTGACATGATAATTGTTTGAATAAGCAAAGAAAAATACAATAGAATTCAAATGAACAAAAGTCTCTCAATCCTAGCCATGCTTTGGCAAGGGAGCAGTGATCACATTGGGAGTCTCGGGCGCTTCGAACTCGACCTCCTTTGCATCGATTAGGTCCTGAACCTTGTTCCTCAAAGTCCAACAATCATCTGTAGCATGCCCCAGGCTGTCAGAATGATAAGCGCAGCGGGCGTTGGGGTTATACCTTGAAGGTGTCTTGTTGGGATTCTTAGGAGGGTCCCTCAGAGTTACCAAATTGGTCTTCAGCAACTGTGGCAGTATCTGGGACAAGGTCATGCTGAGAGGAGTGAATTGCCTTCTAGGTCTCTCTTCCCTTTGTTGGTTGCGATGTTGAGGAGCACTGGCCGGTTTTGAGATCACCACCGCGTTGACAGCTTGGCGGCGTTCCGGTTTATTCTGTCTCCTTGAACCATAGACAGCACTAGATTCCTTCTTGAAGGGCTTCTTTTCAGTACCCGAGGAGGAACCCTTCTGTATCTTCCCAGACTTGATACCAGCTTCTATCCTCTCACCAGTCAAGATCAGATCTGTAAACCCAGCAGAAGAATTCCCAATCAGATGGTTGAAGAACGGACCAGACAGGGTCCCCAAGAACATATCAACGAGTTCATGGTCAGTCAAAGGTGGCTGCACCCTTCCAGCCAGGTCTTTCCACTTTTGCGCATACTCCTTAAATCCTTCACCCGTCCCTAGTGACATTCCATGGAGTTGGGTACGCGTAGGAGCGAGGTCAGAATTGTACTGATACTGCTTGTAGAACGCAATAGCCAAGTCCTCCCAGTTACGAATACTGGATCCATCCAGCTGATAGAACCATTCGAGTTGAGTCCCTGAAAGACTATCCTGGAAGAAATGGATCCACAAATTCTTGTCAGCTGTATACGGTTGGATCTTCCTCACATACGATCGGAGGTGCAGCTTAGGACAGGAAGCTCCGTCATATTTTGCAAAAGCAGGTGCCTTGAATTTACGTGGAATCACCACCCCAGAGGATAAGCCTAGGTCTCCGAAGTCCAGACCGGGAACCTTCTGTATCTCCGTAGCACTTAAACGGTCCTCCAGCTGTTTGTACCTGTCCTCAGCAGGAGGGTACTGTTCATCATTATAATCCGTCTCGTTGTCGGAGACCACGGGACTAGGAACCCTTCTCTCTTGGGGACTGTCTTTGCCCACATATGAGGTAGTCAGCTCAGCCTCATTCTGCAGTCCATTTCCAAATCTGCGTCTAGTGTTGAACAAAACAGTCCTCTTCTTCTTCTTCCTCTCTTTCAGAATCAGAGTCTTCAAATCCTGTTGACCCTGGGCTAGGCTCATAACCAACTCTTGGAACTGGGCATTCTGGGCCTGGAGGGCCTTGATAGCTTGTTCAGCGGAAGGTTCGGTAGACATGATGATTGCTGAAATAAACAGCGAAGAAGATAAGTGACCTGTAAAAAGGGTACCTGTAATGCAATGATATGTATGTATGCAATGTTTTCAAGGATCTCGCGGGGTAAACCAAGAAACTTATTAGAATTTGAATTTGGGAAGCTTGATTGAAGGAACTTCATGTTGCTGGGAGTCCTTCTTCAAGAGTCAAGGCTCACCATATCGAGTGGGTCATAGCCCCTGACTCAAGTTATCATGTTTTGATCTCCAAACAACCTTGGCTAGAGGAAAATAAATCCCCTTTGCCTCTTGCTAGACATTTGGTCCATCATGACCTGCATCACAAACCCTTGATATCCTTGAAATGGGTTAGTCCTTATGCAGGATGTATACAATGGTATGATGTATGATGTTATGTACGTGGATGCAAAGGTGTGAAGTGTAAGTAAGCCCTGTAATAAGTCCAGATTAAGGACTGTAAACAAAACCTGCAAGGAACTCATGTGTCAGATAACAAGAATATGCAAGTAGTCAAGTTTGAAGGCACACAAGTCACACAAAAAAGCCCTTAGAGTTTAGGCCAACATGAAGTTTAGGTACTACCCTCTTTCAGTTTCGTTGGTTAAGACCTGTCCTAGAAAATAGTAACCGGGTTCTAGAGGATCTCAATATCACTGGCTACCCTCAATCGGTCATAACTCCAGCTTCGCAACCTTTTCTTGCGGCCGGAACCATCGCGAGAGTTTAGCCTTAATGAGTGTAGCATACTGCTACTGTTCTATGGCCAAGTTGGGTCAATTTAAGGTTCTAAGGTCAGTTGGTGCTTAATGACTCCTCAGAAGACCCATATTCTCCTCGTTCTAACACAAGGGATATCGGTACAGACCAAGGTGTCACACCAACGTAGCTACTGCTTCACCCGTGTCGGTCTACGCCGGACAGGTCCCTCACAGCTTTTTGCTACCTAAAGGGTATTCCCCAGATCCGGGTTAGGATCTATGAAACTCCGATGCAAGCCCACAATACTAAAATGATCTAATCCTAAGGTACACCTCACTTATAATATCCCCAGCAGAGTCGCCAGTTCTGTGATCGGTGGAAATAGAACTGACTGTTTTGAAATGCTGGTTCGCGAAATGTCGCGGTAAGCAAGAGTCGCCACCGTTTTTTATGTTCTCCAACAAGGAAAGGACAAAAGCACAGAAAAATTCCTTTTCGAGATGTTTCTCGGTTCAGGAGGTAGATTATAGAAAGGGAAGGTGTTAGCACCCTTTCTATCCATGGTTATCCACGGGCTCTTAGGTACTTGCTCACTATGTTTTCAAAAATTTGTTTGCTTTTCTTGTGTTTGTGGGTTTTGAAAAAAGTTTAGTTTGAAAACTTCTAGGTAACTCTTGTATCAGTCCTCAAGAGTGTATGAAGTGTTTGTTTGAAAACTTTTTGAAAGTGTAGGTGCGAAAAGTTGTTTTTGTTTTTTGAAAGAGCAAGTACCTAGGAGAAATCTACCTACTCTAAAGAATTAAGCTGTGTAAATGTCCTTTAGACAGTACTATCCCACTATTGAGAAGTAGGTAGCACCGTCGTTGGAGTTATTCGGGTCAATTCGATTATAGGGACATGTGTGGTCACCAAAGCAATAGTAGGGCGCCTTAGCGGTAACCCTAATGTCCTAGATCCTTTTTTATCCGAGGCAACCGTTTCGAGGCAACTGGATCTTTAGACAGGAGGGCGACCTCTAAAACACCCTATACTTAATGACCACGTCGAGGCAACCAAGTGAGGCGTACCCTAGGAGTGGCATGTGCGAGTGTGTCAGGTTTCATGTTTAAGTTATCTTTGCACATTTTTATGGTGAGCTATGAGTTGATTTTATTTTTCAGGCAAGTCTTGTCATGCATAGTTAACAGTTAATAATTGTGCGGAAAATAAATTGCGGAAAGTAAATCTACGCTATTACAAGGCGTCGGGTATTTACATCGCCAAAAACATAACCCTTGAAAAGATAAATTGCGGGAAAATAAAGGAAAGCGATAAAAGTCCTAATTAACTATTACATTCTCGGAACAGATACATAAATATAATCAAAATAATAATCATGCGCGAAACAAAATTGCATCGGGAAAGTCCTTAGGGTTTTGACCCTTTTTGAGAAAAGAATGAAATTTGGTCCTTTTTGCATTTAATTAAACCTACTTCTAATTAATTAAATAATTAAATAATTAAAAGAAAAAAAGTATTTTTTAGTTTTTTAATGTCTTAATGAAAATAATAAGAAATTAAAAGTTGTCAAGAAAACCCTAATTCTATATTTATTTTATTTATTATGAAAAAGTCAACATTAAGCCTAATTAAAAAAGACTAAATTAATTAATTATATTTATTTACAAAAATAATAAGGTGAAATTAATAAATAATAATAATAATATTTATATTTTCTGATTCTTATTATGTTATTATGAAAATAATAATTATGTTAGTTAAATAAATAATAATAATAATAATAGTAAATAATTAAATAAATAAAGTAGAAAATATAAAGAAACCAGGGGGGTGCTGGGCCTTTTTGGAGGTTTGTTTGTAAATTCCAAGCCCATTAAGCCACAAGCCTGCTTTGACTTTCTGGCTTGTCCACGCGTGCCTTGACTAGGGAGCATCATGGTCAGCACCTCATGGCCATTAGATATGTGCTTAAGGACACATGGCGCATTGATGATTGAAGCACATGGTGGAACACTCTTGGCATGTCTTCATATGAACATGTTAGACAAAATAATATAAGATTTTGGGGGGACCTGGGATTCGAACCCAGGTCCCAATGATCAACGTCCAGCGCATCATCCACCAGGCCAACTTGCACGCTTTGTTAGTATAATGATAAACAAAAATAATATATGGAAAATAAGCAATATGCTGAACAACAAACAAAAACGCGCCCCATTTGAATTGTCCATTCACACGTTTACACCTCATCATCGTTCTCCTTGAACCTGCAAAATACATGTTAGATAGCGGGGGTTTTTAACCCCCACAAACTGTGATAAGGAAAAATAGCGATTAACTCCCTAGGCTACATAAATATTTCGCGAGGGTGGCCTTGCAATCGTCTGAGTCTCCTGAATTCAACCATGGGTCTTAAGGGGTCCAATTTTTCCTGAATAATAAAGCCCCAAAATCAAAGCTTCGGAACCCTAGAATTTGTCAATGGTATCTTTTGATTTAGGGCGCTATAATCCAATTAACCAATACCATTAGCTTTATATAGATTCAAGCAATGCAAAACAATGATTAGAACATGTTAATTATGCATGAAATAAGTTGTACGATTCTCAAGATAAAACGCAAATTGTGACTCTGTAACTAGCGATTCTTTGAGCTATGAAGCTGGAAATTGATTGCCAATCGTTCTGGGAACCTCCTGCAATGTATTAGAAACAATAAAATGCTTTGAATCGTGCTGGAATGCAAAGAACAATTTTGACTTTTCTTGATTTTTTTAAATGTGGTTATGGCTTTCTTGCAGAGTTTTCACGTCCAATGCATTAGGGTTCACTTGTGTACTTATAGAGGAAGAGAATTAGGTTAAATCCTTGGGCAAAGATCCATGAAATAATGGTTTGAATATTTAATTTGCAATCACATCTTTTTGAATCTTTTTAATGGAAGAAACTTGCCAAACTTGGAGATTTTTGTCCCTTTGATTTGCACACGAATTGCCAGCATATCTTGAGCTTGTTTGCTTCACAAAAAGATTGAAAAACCATATCTTTGAATTTCCTACAATTTAAATTAATTAAATGAATTAAAAATCAATTAAAAATCCAATTAATTAATAAAAATAAGAAAATAATTTCAAATCGGCTTGATGGGTCGTGCATAGGCCTTGGATAAAGTTTCAAGAAGAAATTTGAGGCCCATTAGCAAAAACAAAGTGTTTTGAGCAAAGTTGACTTTTGCAAATTCACAAAAATTTCCCAACTTCTCCAACGCATATATTGCTCAATTTTGATCATATGAACATGTTCTTGGACATTTTGGAAAGGTATTGAAGTCCTCTAACCAATGCCTTTGGTCCCATGTCATTTGGATTTACCAATCTCAAGTTATGGTCTTTGACTTAAAGTGCATTTTTGTTGACTTTTGAAATTGACCTATAATGTAGAAATTGATAACTTTTTGTGAGAGCATTCCTTGGACTTGGAGTATGAAGATGGATTTTTGGAAATGTCTTCCCCTTAAAAATGAGCATTGGATGGGATTTTTCTAATGAACCATGAAAAAGTTATGCCTTGGTCAAGATACAGTTGACTTTTCTACTGTCCAAAAATAGTAACTTTTTGCATCTTGATGATTTTTGAGCCATGCTTGTGGAATCATGATCAAGACTTGATTAAATGATGATTGTGGACTCAAAATAAGATGTTGACCAAAAATTCTGACTTTTGACTGCAAAATGACCATTTTACCCCTGTAGTTGACTGTAGAGCAAATAAGGCTTTTGACTGTGCAAATTGACATTGTGAGTCTTGAAACTTGGCATGTAGATGCTTGACAATGTATATAGGCCTATGGGACTTGATTGAGCCATTGAAAATCTCAAATTCCTTGAGAGAACCAAAACCCTAATTTCAGCTGGCTTAGGAGATGGTTTGACTGTGCAATCCTTGAATAAATCTTGAACCATTTGAAGATGATTCTTGATAAATCTTGAAGAATATGGGAGGGCAAATTTTGGGGTACAACAGCAGCCAAAAGGCACGCCCACACTGATTCCAGGCCCAGTCAAAATGCATGCCCACACTGACTCCCAGGCCCCAATCGAAGGAGGCAGAAAGGCAGATTGCATCTTGCACTGATTCCAGGCCCAGTCGAAAGGCACGCCCACACTGACTCCCAGGCACCAGTCGAAGGAGGTAGAAAGGCAGATTGCATCTTGCACTGGTTCCAAGCCCAGTCGAAAGGCACGCCCACGCTGATTCCAACCCCCAGTCGAAGGAGACAGAAAGGAAGAATTGAATGCTGCATCTCATGCCTCAGGTTAAGTCCAAATCGAAGGGCATGACTTCACTGACTCTAGGCCCCAAATCGAAGAAGGAAAAAAAGTGCAGAATCGAAGGTTGTTTCTTCCAAAATCGAAATACCAATTTTTCTTGCTTTTATTTTATTTTTCCTTTATGTTTTCATGCTATTTGTTGTACCCCAATTTTTGCCTCTAAGATCCCTTCATCATACCATATTGTTTCAATCACCACAAAATCACATTAGGGCTTTTGGTTCCTCTACTTATCTTTAGTTTTGCTCTATGAGGAGTTACCAAGCACCTTAACTTGTTTTCTCTTGTGTTCATGGATATTTTGCTTTGATTTTCTCTCTAATTAACAAAATGCAATATTGGTTTTTCTTACTTGCTAATAATGTAGGTAAAAGCAATGAGGTCTAGCAAGTTGCATCATGGGTTCATGAGTTTATTTCCATGCCCTAGTCAAAGCTTGAGAGATTCAAACCTCACCCATGAAGTTGTTTTAAAGTTTGTATGGAAGTAGTTTTTGTGGCCATGAGTCCTCATCATCATCCTAAACAATCTCTATTCACAAAGGAAGAGCATTGGCACAAAAAGTTTGTTCAAACTTGGCAAAGTTCCACCAAGCTTTCTCTTGATTTAGAGGCTAGAGTTTTGGACTTCAAAGGGGCATATCTTGCTCATCTTTTGGTATTTTTGAGTGATTCCAAAAACATTCTTCTCTTCAAAGAGTTACCAACAAATAACTTCAAAAGTCCCAAGGAGTTTTCATGTGGAAGGAACTTGGTGAAGAAGAGAGATTACAAGTCATCCAGATGAATCCCCAATTTTCCATATGTAACTTCAAATGATTATAACTTGGTAAATTTTTATCACCTTGGGCCCATTCTTTTTTCATGATGATCCTAATGATGTGTACTTCATGCCTTCTTTTATGTGCAAAGTGAAAAAATGGATGGAAGCCACCTTAAGAATGCAAAAGATTATAGGTCATTTCTTGATTTTTGGCCAACTTCAACAAGTCATAACTTGCTCAATTTTTGGATATTTTGAGTGGTTCAAATTGAAAAATGTCATTCAAGAGGTCTACTGCATTCCATCTTTTTTTATCAAGAGCAAATTATAAGTGCAAGGCCATGTTTAGAAGCAAGAGATTATAGGTCATTTTTAAAGAAGAATTTGAAATATTTCTAAGTATGGAAAGTCAACTCTTTTTCCTCAACTTTGACTCCACGTAACTTTCAGGTCAAGCACCATTTGATTCCATTCTTTTTCCATTACAAAGCTTGTAACATCATCTTTCCAAAGCATCAAGAATCTTGCCCTAAGACCCCTTGAGGTGGAAATGCCATTGGATTGAACTTGGTAACTTGGAACTGAAGTTTCACCATGAGTCAGAATTTGAAATCCATGTTTTGGCCTTTAAACATCAAATTAGCACGCGTTTGTGATCTAAACATGTTTAACCAAGTTGCCAAAGTGGATTAGAGCCTTGAAACACAAGGATTTGATGAGTTTTGACGCAAATCAGATCACACTTTGCTCGTGTATCAGGTTCACACGATTTCCCTCCAATTTGCATCATTCCACGCGCTTGAGCATTCCATTTGATTCCCTATAAATAGAGGGTCATCCCCCATTCAAATTCCCAAGCTTAGATAACCAGAATCACCCTGCCAAACTTACTTCACAACTCAGAATTCAGCTACTTCAAATCCTATTATCAAGCCTTTTTCAATCCATTTTCTCCATCAATTCACCTTCCTTGATCTTCCCTGAACTTAACCATACATTTACATTCAAGAATCGTGCCCTACATTGCTCCATAGTAGTCCAGTTTTAGAGCTCTGCAACTCAACTTCAATAGGTAGATTCCTTCATCAATTCTTCAAAACTTTGGTATCATTGTGTTGCTCTCATTGCTCTGGTTCTAGTCGCAACAGTTACTTTCATCTGGAAGCACGTTTTGACCATGAATTTTCAAATCCCCTTTCAAAACTTTCTTTCCAAATTGCTTGAGTTACAGTTTATATAAATTTATCGCGAAGGTTTGGTTGCCTTCGTCTTGAAGAGACGAAGCGAATGACATATGTATGAGCTTCTAATTTTACAATTGGAGAGACCTGCAATTCTGAGGGATGGAGGTTGAAGATGACCAACGTGTCATCTTCTAACCAATGAAAGCGTGACATTTGTTATTTTTAAATTCTGATTTATTAAATGATTCTGTACATTATTCAGTAAACACCATGATATGCACAACGCGCCAGATCCTTTGGATTTGATTACTAACGCGTTTTGACTCTCATCCAATGGTCCACATCTTTTTCTTTTATTTTCTTTTTCTGATTTTTATATTTTAATTGTTTTAAATTTCAAAAAAATCATAGAAAATTCATTTTT